>CM064561.1:2792218-2857645 GCA_032716605.1 Paralithodes platypus
CCCCGCCCCACAGTCTACAGATATAAGGTCGGTCCACCAGGCGACCCAAAAATGGTCAGTTTCCCATAGTGACGTCACTCATCCTCACTGACCAAGGGTCAGTACTCTCCCTCCCTTTGACTTGTGAAGGTCGTGCATCTCTCTCCCAAATTAAGTGAATTAAATATGCATAACCCTGGTGTCCAACTTTATTGATTGGTTTTATTCAAGTGTGAAGACATGCCCAGCAACTGTGCAGTGTTTAATTGTTTCTCAAACAGTAACAAACAGAGTGATAAGCATATTTCTTTTCACGTTTCCTAAGAATGAGTCTTAGGAAGAAGTGGATTCACCTTTGCAGTAGGAAAGACTTTATTAATGCTGATTATGCAAAGGTTTGCAGTTTACATTTTCACCCTAGTGCATATGAAAGACATCTAAAATATGAACTGCTAGACATACCTCTACCAAAACACCTGCACAGGATCAAATGTGATGCACAACCATCTCTTCAATTACCAACATCAAGAGGTGAGCATTGTTTTTAACAACTGAATGTGTTTTAGTGTTACGAACTTACGATTTCTTATTATTCCTATTTAGTAAATATGTTGTGTATGTGCAAGTTTGTGTGTTTGTTTTAATCTGTGTATGTAAATTTGTGGAAGAGTGTGCATATGTTTGTGTGTATGTGTGGTTGTGATTGTGCTTCCTGGTGTGTGTTTATGGGTGTGAATTAATGAGTGTGTAAGTGTTGATGTATGTGTATGAGTGCGCGTGTGTGCGTATGAGTGGTTGTGAGTGAATGACTGTGAGTAAGTAAATGAGTTTGAGCAAGTGAGTGATTGAGTATCTGTGAATGAGTGAACGAGTGCGTATATGTGTGAGTGAATGGCCTCCTCAACCACTTATACTTGTACCGGTACCTTGTTTGTTAACTTAGCTGCTTATGATGCACTTTCCAGTCCATAGATTTCTATACTCCCTGTTTTTACCACAAATTATAAATTATCTTTGGGCTGGCGCATCAGCAGTGTATGGCTTCCGTGGACCCTGACCTACTACTTAGCTCTGGGGTCTGGGAAGCCCACCAGGTAAGAATACCAGGTAAGAATGAGTATATGTGAGTGAATGAATGAATGTGAGCGAGTGAGTGTGCATGTATATGAGAGAGTGAATGAGTGTTTGTGAGTGAGTGAATGAGAGTGTGGAAAGGTGTAGCAGGTAAAGTACCTTACTGTTGATATATATATATATATATATATATATATATATATAAACCGGTATGCTGTATTTGATTTTTGTAATATGATACTACCCCCCCCCCCCCTATTTCCTCACCTGCTGTAGGGGTATACTACACACAGAGACTGATATATACACACACACAGCAACACACTTATACACACACACTTACATACACACAAATACACTATTAAGCATACACATGCTTACACAAGTGCACGCATACCTAGGCCTATATACGCATATGCATGAACACTTACACATTCACATAAACGCACAGTCATTTATAAGAACATAAGAAAACGGGAGTCTGCAGAAAGCCGATCGGCCCACACAAGGCAGATCCCTATCACACCCAACCCCAATTACAAGTCCTAATTATAAACCCAACTCACTAATACCCTGAGGACTGACCTCACCAAAACGGTCAGAGATCAACACAAGATTACGGGGATCTGCAGAGCGCCGATTGGCCCACAACCGGCAGATCCCCCCTCATGCCCAACCCATCTCGTCCATATGCCTATCTAATTTTATCTTAAAGCTCCCTATCGTTCTCGATCCTACCATATCACTCGGTAGCCTACACCACATGTCTACAACTCTGTTACCAAACCAATATTTGCTTATATCTTTTCTGAAACGAAACTTATCTTATTTAAAACCATTTGTTCGAGTTTTTTCGCTATCACTGAGCTTCAGTACATTTTTCATGTCCCCTTTATTAATCCCATTAACCCCCTTGAACACTTCTATCATATCCCCTCTAACTCTGCGTCTTTCTAACGAATATAAGCCTAATTTGTTAAACCTTTCTTCATTTGGTAGATATCTAATATTATGAATATTTTTTGCCGTTCTTCGCTGTACTCTCTCCAACGAATCTATGTCCATTCTGTAATAAGGACACCAAAATTGGACAGCTTAATCCATATGAGGTCTCACTAATGATAAGTAAAGTTTTAAGATAACATCAACAGTTCTGTTACTCACACTCCTTGAGATGAACCCGAGAATCCTGATTGCCTTGTTACGAATGCTTATACCCTGTTTTCTAGGCTTCAAATCGTTGCTAACAAACACACCCAAATCTTTCTCGCAGTCTGAGTTTTCTAATTCTGTATTAGCTAGTTTATATTTTGCAATAGTGGAATATATGTACAAGCTCAGATTAATACGCAGGATTCGAAACTGCATAATACATCTAGGCTTGTCCATATTTCTTTAACTGTCTTGATAGCGTAATGCATATTGCGCGGAATTTTGATGTGAGTATCCTCGGTTCGAGTCCTCGGAGTGCCACATGTATTTGTTGATTTAATTAATTAAGTTTAGATGTGAAGTTGGTTGGTGTAAGAAACATAATAATTCGTCTTCCCTATTTTTAATAGCTTGCATTTGTCAAAGTTAAAATTCATCTGCCAATTTACTGACCATTCGTGGAAGTTATCTAGATCCCTTTGGAGGCACTCTATGTCGCTATCACCAGTGCTACCAATATGGCGGAGGTTGGCCAATCTCTTGAAACTAGCCTATAGGGTATCTCGATCTATAGTGTACCCTAGTTATAGAGATCGGCTAACACGCGACACGATTCTGCACATACAGTATACTCTATTCTTTATTCACCTTTCTTTTCTACATGCCCCAACACTCTAAACAGGTTGTCACTGAAGAAAGGTGTTATATGTGTTGCTATATACTCGTATGTTGGTACGCGCGTGTTTGTGTGTCGTAAATATAATTAAGTTACCCTATAAACTGTAGTTTTCTATGATTCAAGAAATATTGAAAATGACATTATATGATAAACTTAAGTATATATACTTCACAATAATTATTCTGTTTTAAATTATAAAACACTTGTAATCGGTTCAAAATCTTTATTATCTTCTTGATCATAGCTAATATGATTTATTTCAAAACTACACTCGATTAACTATCCTAATATAATATAAAAATAAATCCATCACAACCTGTTCCCCAGAAGCGAAATGATAATTTTAAGTTTATGACTGCGTCATTCTCATTCAAACTTCTGCTCAGGTAAGACGTTCAAGTACTTACTGTAGTTTTTATAGTGATATTTGTACGTTTCAAGCCATAAATCGCGTGAAGTTTTTATCTACGAACTTCTTGAGTATTAATTAGAAGTACTGTACTGTACTTATATAACTATATTTACGACAAAGCTTAAGGTTTCGTCATAAAAATAACACAAAATGACTGACCGTGGAGTCAAGCGGCCGCGGGACGGTTCCCATGCTAAATATAATGAAAGGTGTTACCAGAAGGATATAATGATGAAAAACTTTGCCAAGAAGCAAAAACTGGAAGTGATTAAAGTGCCTCGTCCGCAGACACAGCCGGGGCCTCGTTAAAATTATCGACCCCAAACCTTTGAGAAAAACTCTGCCAAAAACTAATAATTATCGTCCCGGCCAAGGCAAGACTAACCCCGCTACAATGTCTCTGAGGCAGCGGTTGTTGCAAACCATCTCTAAGAATAGGTTCGCATTTGATCTGACTAACCCGTCTTGCAAGCTAAACAGCAAGCCAGGTAGCAGCTTCAGCGTGCGAAATACAGTCGCACCAAAAACCGCCTTCCCCAAACCAGTCCAAATGGTGGCGAATGAGGTCCGGGAACGAGCTGCCAGTAGCTGGAAGGCCAGGACTTCCCAGGTTATTACTACACAACAAGCACGTGATAGCAAGAAACCCACCACATTTATATATTTTTCAAGAAAGGTGTCTTTCTGAAATGCTGTGGCGGTCAGTATCGCTAATAATCCCGAAAATAAGCATTTTCCGATTAAAACTCCTTCCCGGAAGAATCCCATTTTTATGTTGCATCTACGAGAATTAGGCATTCGTTAATTACTGAAATATAGTTATTTCAGTTGATTTGCTGTGATCCATTTATGTATTAGTTATTATATATAGTTATTTTATGTGTGATTATATGGAATGATTTGTTATAATAAAAGGAGCTTATTCTATAATTACTTTTCTGTTATGTTATCGTTAGGATTATCACACTTCAGTGAGGAATGTGAATGTTTTTAAACTTTTAGTTACATTAAAATTGAAAACAAACTAAATCAAAACAATAATTAAATAAGCTAAAAATAGTTTCTAAATAAGTAAATACAATAATCAAGAAAGTTATAGGCACTTTCTAAATAAATAAATACAATAATCAAGAAAGTTAAACACTAAATAAATAAATATAATATACAAAAATAATAATAAAAAAGCACAATAATCCCTCATACGATTTTGTTTAACCATTTATTAATCCATTTAGGATTCGATGACGCATTTCTTTATTATCAAAATGTATATTTTATTTATGCAAATGTATACCGTACGTATTAAAACATATACACACATACAGTAGATATGCACATGTATCAGCATGCACACGTCCCACTTCCACACAAGAACACACAGTCTTACACTTCCACATACACAAGAGATAGGCTATATACACTTACACATTGTTAAGCACATTTACATACATGCTTAAGCATACTAACAAACCATACTTACACACAAGAAGACACACATGCACATAAGAATACAAACACGCACACAGACGAGTCTACTGTATACACACGCACATTTACCCATGCATGTCCTTTTTTTTTTACATACACATACATCATTATATTGAATATAAATATACAGGGTGTTCCAGTAATGCTTTTCATAAATGATATGGTGGACTCATCAGACAAAAATAAGAATACATTACTCTATGAACATGAGGTTGAGTATTTATAATAACGGAGTTATTACACGATTTAAGTTAACGATAGATATAATGCCATTCAGTCCAAGGGGTAATGTTGCCATTTTAGTGGATTATATCCATTTGGCCTTCGCTATCGCTTGCTAGCCTCAAGATAGTTTTGTATCCAATCGGCGTTCTCTCTTCAGGCTAGCGAGCAGTAGCGAGCTAATTTTTTCGGTAGAAAAATCAAATCCGGCTAAGCCGGACATATTTTTCTACCGAAAAGTCAGACCGCTACTGCTCACTATCTGAGGCTAGCAAGCAATAGCGAAGGCCAAATGGATATAATCCACTAAAATGGCAACATTACCCCTTGGACTGAATGGCATTGTATCTATCGTTAACTTAAATCGTGTAATAACTCCGTTATTATAAATACTCAACCTCATGTTCATAGAATAATGTATTCTTATTATTGTCTGATGAGTCCACCATATAATTTATGAAAAGCATTACTGGAACACCCTGTATATTGAGCACGTAAGCAATGTAACAAAATGCTTAAAGTAGTTAAGTAAAACAGTTATTGCGTTGCTAATACAGTATACATTACTGGAACACCCTGTATATTGAGCACGTAAGCAATGTAACAAAATGCTTAAAGTAGTTAAGTAAAACAGTTATTGCGTTGCTAATACAGTATACATTACTGGAACACCCTGTATATTGAGCACGTAAGCAATGTAACAAAATGCTTAAAGTAGTTAAGTAAAACAGTTATTGCGTTGCTAATACAGTATACATTACTGGAACACCCTGTATATTCAGCACGTAAGCAATGTAACAAAATGCTTAAAGTAGTTAAGTAAAACAGTTATTGCGTTGCTAATACAGTATACATTACTGGAACACCCTGTATATTGAGCACGTAAGCAATGTAACAAAATGCTTAAAGTAGTTAAGTAAAACAGTTATTGCGTTGCTAATACAGTATACATTACTGGAACACCCTGTATATTGAGCACGTAAGCAATGTAACAAAATGCTTAAAGTAGTTAAGTAAAACAGTTATTGCGTTGCTAATACAGTATACATTACTGGAACACCCTGTATATTGAGCACGTAAGCAATGTAACAAAATGCTTAAAGTAGTTAAGTAAAACAGTTATTGCGTTGCTAATACAGTATACATTACTGGAACACCCTGTATATTCAGCACGTAAGCAATGTAACAAAATGCTTAAAGTAGTTAAGTAAAACAGTTATTGCGTTGCTAATACAGTATACATTACTGGAACACCCTGTATATTGAGCACGTAAGCAATGTAACAAAATGCTTAAAGTAGTTAAGTAAAACAGTTATTGCGTTGCTAATACAGTATACATTACTGGAACACCCTGTATATTCAGCACGTAAGCAATGTAACAAAATGCTTAAAGTAGTTAAGTAAAACAGTTATTGCGTTGCTAATACAGTATACATTACTGGAACACCCTGTATATTCAGCACGTAAGCAATGTAACAAAATGCTTAAAGTAGTTAAGTAAAACAGTTATTGCATTGCTAATACAGTATACATTACTGGAACACCCTGTATATTGAGCACGTAAGCAATGTAACAAAATGCTTAAAGTAGTTAAGTAAAACAGTTATTGCGTTGCTAATACAGTATACATTCACAATCCTCTCTGAATTATTGTAAGAGACATTATTATTGTCCCCATATACTTCTCTTGTTAACTTAAATAATATACGGTTTATATCCAAATGTTATTACACTTGTATTACTACCCTTGTTTACTCATCCTTTTTAACCGCTTTAATAATGCACAATTGAATTGCACATTTGCCTACAATGTGCAAGATTGAAAGAAAAAAAATATATATATATATACACCGGGTATACAGTATATATATATATATATATATATATATATATATATATATATATATATATATATATATATATATATACAGGTGTATATACTGTATATTAGTTGAATAGATAGAAACTTTTTTAGAGATAATATGTGATGGAAATAAGAAGTTAAACACACATGCAAACAACCATAAATATATAAAATATTCAAACACAAATGCGCTTAGGCTTCACATTCATCAACACACACACACACACACACACACTATCTAACACACACAGAGGGGTCATTAATCAGTTTTGGTGGAGAGAGAGAGAGCGCGCGCGGGGGAGAGAAAGAGAGAGAGAGAATGAACTAATTGAAAGCGAGAGAGAAAGATAGAAGGAGAAGGAAAGAGCGCGCCTGGGACCGGTGACGTCAAAGGGTCGCCTGGTGGACCGACCTTATTCTGTAGACTGTGCCCCGCCCGTGTTCCCCCGCCCTTATCACCGACGTTATCTCCTGGCTAATTCCCGTGGTAAATAATTTGTCTGGGGCCCCGTCAGTTCCTCCGTTAAGAATGTTATTAGCGTTTACTCTGACACTGGCCGCCCCTTCCCGCGACATGTTAAAGCGGAGAGGAGGGATTGTGATGGGGGTCAAGCTCTCTTGCAGTGGTGTTGTGTTGTGTTGTGTTGTGTTGTGTTGTGTTGTCTTGTGTTGTGTTGTGTGTGTTCCTCTGTGTGTGATGTGTTGAGTTATTAGCATTTACTTTGACACTAGCCGCTCCTTCCCGCGACTAGTTACAGCGGGGAGGAGGATTTGGGATGGGGGTCAACCTCTCCTGCAGTAGTGTTGTGTTGTCTTGCAGTAGTGTTATTTTGTCCTATGCTGTGTTGTTTTGTGTTGTGTGTGTTCCTCTGTGTGTGTTGTGTTGTGTTGTATTATTAGCGTTTACTCTGACACTATATAGCCGCCCCTTCCAGCGACATGTTACAGCGGGGAGGAGGGTTTGTGCTGGGGGTCAACCTCTCTTGAAGTAGTGTTGCTTTGTCTTGAGTGTTTTATATGTTGTGTTGTGTTTATTGTGTTAGGTTGTGTTTGGTTGTAGTGTGTTGTGATGTAATTAGTGTTTACCCTGACACTACTACCCAAGTATATATATACACTAACTTGTATGTATATCAACTTTGACTACTACCCCCTCCCGTGAAATGTTATCGGAGCAAGCACCAGTGGGGGAATGGTGGGGATAAGGGTACACTTCTGTTGTTCTTGTTGTTGTTGTTCCCTAGGCTGCCTGGCCGAACAGCCCAGGCACTTATGTTGTGTTGCATTGTGTTGTGTGTGTTGTGCGTATGTATTGTGTTGTGTGTAATGTACTGTGTGTATGTTTTGTGTTGTGTCATTAGCGTTTACCCGGACACCACCTTCTCGCAACAAGTAACAACATCAAAAGTACTAAGTTGTGTTAGGTTGGGTTATGAGTGTTGTGTTGTGCGAAGCCAAATGTGTTTCGGTGTTTGTATGATGTTGTGTTGTATTAGTATTGTGTTGTGAGTTGTGATTTATGGTGTGTTATGTTGTGTTGTGTTGTATCGTGTTGTGTTGTGAGTTGTGATTTAAGGTGTGTTGTGTTGTGTTGTATCGTGTTGTGTTGTGAGTTGTGATTTATGGTGTGTTATGTTGTGTTGTGTTGTATCGTGTTGTGTTGTGAGTTGTGATTTAAGGTGTGTTATGTAGTGTTGTGTTGTATCGTGTTGTGTTGTGAGTTGTGATTTATGGGGTGTTATGTTGTGTTGTGTTGTATCGTGTTGTGTTGTGAGTTGTGATTTAAGGTGTGTTATGGTGTGTTATGTTGTGTTGTGTTGTATCGTGTTGTGTTGTGAGTTGTGATTTAAGGTGTGTTATGTTGTGTTGTGTTGTATCGTGTTGTGTTGTGAGTTGTGATTTATGGTGTGTTGTGTTTCGTATGAGTTAGATGTTGTGTTGTTTCGTATGAGTTAGATGTTGTGTTGTTTCGTATGAGTTAGATGTTGCGCTATGTTGTTTTGTATTGTGTGAGTTTAGTTGTGTTGTGTGAGTTAAAGAGGGTCACAAGCCAACTCTTAATTCGGATGTAATGAGAAGCTTGCATGATCCTTATATCTGCAATTGCCTTGACATTATTCAGAGAAGATTCATGCTTCTTGCGAAATTGGGGAAGAGAATTCTGGAAAAAATATATGGTTTGTGTTTAAATGACCCTAAAAAGTTGAGCAGGTACGGTTTCACACGAGCGCTTTTTTCCCTCAACTTTTGTCGTCAACTTTGGACTGGCAGCTTATGAGGTACACTTTATAAATGTCAATACCCCCCAAATGAATCTATCTTCAGTCTAGTGTCCGATACCGATGCAAGTCATTCAAGAAAAAATGCCGGGAAAATTCTTAGGTGGGTGACCTGCTTTTTTTCTCTCCTATTCTCTCTTGATCTGGCTTGTATCCATTCGGCCCCATTCTGTCTACTGTTGTAAGACGTTTATCTCCATCCAGGTGTCAATTTCTTCCTGGTGAGCGATAGCAAACCAGCATTGTATGGAGAAATCCGGCTTCGCCGGAGAAATTTTTCTATCGAAAAATGTAAAAATTTAGCCTGCTGTCAAAAACTTTAAACAAAATATGCAGGCTCACAACCGCTCGCCAGGAAAAAATCGACACTTGGATGGGAGTAAACGTCTTAAAACAGTAGGCTGAATGGGGCCGAATAGATACAAGCCAGAGCAAGAGAGAAAAGGAGAGAAAAAAATCCTGTGACCCCCCCTTAACCATCGACATTTGACTATAAGCACTCTTAGACTAACTCATTTATTGTGTTTTGTGATCCATATGGTAATTAATGGTTGTACGGTGGTGGCTTCTTCACTTGTTCTGACTATAACTACCGCTAGTCGATTATATACAGCATAAGAAGTTGTACTATAACTACCGCTAGTCGATTATATACAGCATAAGAAGTTGTACTATAACTACCGCTAGTCGATTATATACAGCATAAGAAGTTGTACTATAACTACCGCTAGTCGATTATATACAGCATAAGAAGTTGTACTATAACTACCGCTAGTCGATTATATACAGCATAAGAAGTTGTACTATAACTACCGCTAGTCGATTATATACAGCATAAGAAGTTGTACTATAACTACCGCTAGTCGATTATATACAGCATAAGAAGTTGTACTATAACTACCGCTAGTCGATTATATACAGCATAAGAAGTTGTACTATAACTACCGCTAGTCGATTATATACAGCATAAGAAGTTGTACTATAACTACCGCTAGTCGATTATATACAGCATAAGAAGTTGTACTATAACTACCGCTAGTCGATTATATACAGCATAAGAAGTTGTACTATAACTACCGCTAGTCGATTATATACAGCATAAGAAGTTGTACTATAACTACCGCTAGTCGATTATATACAGCATAAGAAGTTGTACTATAACTACCGCTAGTCGATTATATACAGCATAAGAAGTTGTACTATAACTACCGCTAGTCGATTATATACAGCATAAGAAGTTGTACTATAACTACCGCTAGTCGATTATATACAGCATAAGAAGTTGTACTATAACTACCGCTAGTCGATTATATACAGCATAAGAAGTTGTACTATAACTACCGCTAGTCGATTATATACAGCATAAGAAGTTGTACTATAACTACCGCTAGTCGATTATATACAGCATAAGAAGTTGTACTATAACTACCGCTAGTCGATTATATACAGCATAAGAAGTTGTACTATAACTACCGCTAGTCGATTATATACAGCATAAGAAGTTGTACTATAACTACCGCTAGTCGATTATATACAGCATAAGAAGTTGTACTATAACTACCGCTAGTCGATTATATACAGCATAAGAAGTTGTACTATAACTACCGCTAGTCGATTATATACAGCATAAGAAGTTGTACTATAACTACCGCTAGTCGTATATATACAGCATAAGAAGTTGTACTATAACTACCGCTAGTCGATTATATACAGCATAAGAAGTTGTACTATAACTACCGCTAGTCGATTATATACAGCATAAGAAGTTGTACTATAACTACCGCTAGTCGATTATATACAGCATAAGAAGTTGTACTATAACTACCGCTAGTCGATTATATACAGCATAAGAAGTTGTACTATAACTACCGCTAGTCGATTATATACAGCATAAGAAGTTGTACTATAACTACCGCTAGTCGATTATATACAGCATAAGAAGTTGTACTATAACTACCGCTAGTCGATTATATACAGCATAAGAAGTTGTACTATAACTACCGCTAGTCGATTATATACAGCATAAGAAGTTGTACTATAACTACCGCTAGTCGATTATATACAGCATAACAAGTTGTACTATAACTACCGCTAGTCGATTATATACAGCATAAGAAGTTGTACTTTTAACAGTTAAGGGGAGACATAGCGGTTTTCTGGACCCCCTCCTCCCTAATGTTTAGCCCCGCTAGTTTTGAGATTTTAAGACGTTGGTTCCATTAGTTTGGGGATTTTATGACCTTTCACCCCATATCTTTGAATCGGTTTTTTCCTGGCGAGCGATAGCGAGCCTGTAATTTTAAGAGGAATCGGCCTTTGGCCGGGAAATGTTTCTACCGAAAAAATGTACAAATCTATCTTGAAGGGGGGTCTAGGGAGTGTTTTTCTAAGCTTGATGGAGGTCTAGGGAGGAAACTAAACAAATATATGAATAAATGAATTAATAGATCAAACAAACAGCCACTGTCCCCTTAAAGGCCGAAATGTTGCACACCAGCCACATGTCCGACATTTGTTAACAAAAGAACAGAAGCAAATGGGAGTCTGCAAAAAGTCGATTTCCCCACACAAGGCAGATCCCTATCACACCCAACCCTAATTATATGGCCCACTTATAGACCCAACTCACTAATACTATGAGGATTGACCTCACCAAAATGGTCAGAGGTCAACATAAGAAAACAATTGTCATAATGGATCAGCCACTGTATCGTGTAAATCTTCCCCGGCTTTTATTATTTTTCTCTATTTATCTCTCTTTCCCTGGCTTGTATCCATTCGGCCCCATTCAGACAACTGTTTTAAGACGTTTATCCCCATCCAGGTGTCGATTTCTTCCTGGCGAGCGAATCGCGATAGCGAGCCAGCATTGTATGGAGAAATCCGGCTTCGCCGGAGACATTTGTCTATCGAAAAATGTACAAATTTAGCTTGCTGTCAAAACAAAAATACATATATGCTGGCTCGCTACCGCTCGCCAGGAAAATATTGACACCTGGATGGGGGCAACGTCTTAAAATAGTAGGCTGAATGGGGCCGAATGGATACAAGCCGAAGAGAGGGAGAGAAAGATAAAAACAAAAACGAGGTGAAAAGGGAGATTTCCACTTGAGGGATTTTTCTGGACTCCTTTCTCTCTCATGTTTAGCTCCATTGCTTTTTAGATTTTAAGACGTTCGCCCCCTTTAGTTTGGCGATTTTAAAAACTTTCACCACATTTCTGTCAATTTTCAGAACTTTCGTGCCATTTAGGTGTCGATATTTTCCTGGCTAGCGAAAGCGAGCTTGTAATTTAAGAGGAACGGGACATTTTTCTACCACTAAATGTACAAATTTATCTTAAAAGGGGGTCTAGGGGGTGTAATTTTAAGCTTGATGGAGGTCTAGGGAACAAACTAAATACCTCCCCTTAAGAAACGACTAATCTAGCTCACCCCTCGAAGTCCAGTAGTCAAAGGTAAAATACATTGTTGTTAAAATATCATGGCAATTTAAGTCGACGTAAAAATGAACACGTTTGTGGAATCTTTACGTCATTAGAACACCAATATTTCTAAGTAAACAACCACAATGATAATAGTAAACAACCACAATGATAATAGTAAACAACCACAATGATAATAGTAAACAACCACAATGATAATAGTAAACAACCACAATGATAATAGTAAACAACCACAATGATAATAGTAAACAACCACAATGATAATAGTAAACAACCACAATGATAATAGTAAACAACCACAATGATAATAGTAAACAACCACAATGATAATAGTAAACAACCACAATGATAATAGTCACTAAATTCACTAGTCTATATTAACATTTCAGAATCATAATAATTACCGTTTCAATAAAGCGTAACACGTGGGCGGAGGGGTTAAGTATTTAAAAAAAAAAAAAAAAAAAAAAAATCCACACATTATCAAGCTAATGCAATCCGGTCGATAGTGGCGCCATTCAGAAATATAATACAGATCCTTTTAAAACTCCACATAATCGTCAAAATATAGCTAGGATCAAAGTCAAAAGACGTCGCCATTACAGAAGTGGTTAATACAACACAGAACGAGCCAAACGTAATGCCAGGTGACACACAACTTATTAGCGCTACCGTACTATACAATAACCTTAGTGTTGTGGAGAGGCTAAGGGCAGGTAGGTCGTTGCCAGGTGAGACACAACTTATTAGCGCTACCGTACTATACAATAACCTTAGTGTTGTGGAGAGGCTAAGGGCAGGTAGGTCGTTGCCAGGTGACACACAACTTATTAGCGCTACCGTACTATACAATAACCTTAGTGTTGTGGAGAGGCTAAGGGCAGGTAGGTCGTTGCCAGGTGAGACACAACTTATTAGCGCTACCGTACTATACAATAACCTTAGTGTTGTGGAGAGGCTAAGGGCAGGTAGGTCGTTGCCAGGTGAGACACAACTTATTAGCGCTACCGTACTATACAATAACCTTAGTGTTGTGGAGAGGCTAAGGGCAGGTAGGTCGTTGCCAGGTGAGACACAACTTATTAGCGCTACCGTACTATACAATAACCTTAGTGTTGTGGAGAGGCTAAGGGCAGGTAGGTCGTTGCCAGGTGAGACACAACTTATTAGCGCTACCGTACTATACAATAACCTTAGTGTTGTGGAGAGGCTAAGGGCAGGTAGGTCGTTGCCAGGTGACACACAACTTATTAGCGCTACCGTACTATACAATAACCTTAGTGTTGTGGAGAGGCTAAGGGCAGGTAGGTCGTTGCCAGGTGAGACACAACTTATTAGCGCTACCGTACTATACAATAACCTTAGTGTTGTGGAGAGGCTAAGGGCAGGTAGGTCGTTGCCAGGTGAGACACAACTTATTAGCGCTACCGTACTATACAATAACCTTAGTGTTGTGGAGAGGCTAAGGGCAGGTAGGTCGTTGCCAGGTGAGACACAACTTATTAGCGCTACCGTACTATACAATAACCTTAGTGTTGTGGAGAGGCTAAGGGCAGGTAGGTCGTTGCCAGGTGAGACACAACTTATTAGCGCTACCGTACTATACAATAACCTTAGTGTTGTGGAGAGGCTAAGGGCAGGTAGGTCGTTTTTCTGGTTCCCCTTATCCCTCATGTTTATCCCCATAGTTTTGAGATACTAAGACGCTCACCCCACTAGTTCGTCGATTTTAAGACCCTTCACCCCATGTCTTTGTCAATATTAAGATCTTGGGGGCCATTTAGATGTAAACAAAATCCTGGCGAGCGATAGCGAGCCTGTTATTATAGAGAAATCGGACTTTGGCCGGAACATTTTTCTACCGACATATGTACAAATTAATCTGGAAGGGGGATCTTAAGGATGTTGTTTTAAAGCTTGATGGAGGCCTAGGGAGGAAACCAAAATGATACATTTTTAAATAGAAAATTAAATAATTTAACAAATAATTATCCTTGGTCAGAGAGTTCCCATATCTTAACCCCTTCAGTTCTGGTGCCGTCCTTGTCGTTAGGATCAATAGATGTGTTGTTACTTGTTTTCCTTTGTACTACCGGTACTTTGTTATATTCTGGCAACTATGAGGCGATTCTATTCAACTTAGGAAGGACCTCCAGCCATTTAAAAGGCTACCGACTATCTCGTTTAATCCTTTTAGCTACTACACATCCTTCCTAAGCTGCATACAATCGTATAATTGTTGCCATTTTGTTAGGTAATAGGCTATGCGTTAAGTTTGAACTCCGTAGATGAAAGTTTGAATCCTTGGATGATAGTTTGAACTCCTTGGATGAGAGTTTGAACTCCTTGGATGATAGTTTGAACTCCTTGGATGATAGTTTGAACTCCTTGGATGAGTTTGAACTCCTTGGATGATAGTTTGAACTCCTTGGATGATAGTTTGAACTCCTTGGATGAGTTTGAACTCCTTGGAAGAAAGTTTGAACTACTTGGATGAGTGTTTGAACTCCTTGTATGCAAGTTTGAACTCAGTGGATGAAAGTTTGAATTCCTCGGATGGAAGTTTGAACTCCTGGGATGAAAATTGAACTCCTGAGAAGAAAATTCGAACTCCTCGGATGGTACCGATTACCGATTCCCGTGATAGTGGGAACGGGACCATCGACAAAAATAAACAAATAGGAATGCAAATACAAAAAAAAATAAAAAATAAATAACAATGACAAATAAATAACAATAACTAATAAATAACAAAAAATAAATAAATAACAATAACTAATAAATAACAAAAAAATAACAAAATAACAATAACTAATAAATAACTAATAAATAACAATAACAAATAAATAACAAAAAATAAATAAATAACAATAACTAATAAATAACTAATAAATAACAATAACAAATAAATAACAAAAAAATAAATAAATAACAATAACTAATAAATAACAATAAATAACAATAACAAATAAATTACTAATAAAATAGCGGGTGTTCCTATTTAATTATGAAATTGGAACTGGAGACTAACTTGATCATTTAAGGGGAGATGGTTCACTTTTCGGTAGATTTGTTTAATTTATCAATTATTTTTTTCTAATTTCCTCCCTAGACTTCCATCAAACTTTAAAAAAAAAAAAACATCCATTAAATTCCCCTTCTAGATTAATTTGTACATTTTTCGGTAGAAAAATGTCCAGGCCGGTTCTTCCAAAATTAGGCTCACTATCGTTCGCCAGGAAAAAAATCGATGCCTAAATAGCACGAAAAGTCTAAATATTGACAAGGAAATGGGGCGAAAGGTCTTAAAATCGACAAACTAATGGGGAAAACATCTCAAAATCTGAAAACTAATGGGGTTAAACATGAGGGAGAAGGGGATCTAGAAAAACGAGCCATCTCCCCTTAACATATACTATATTATCTAATACCTATTTGTGTTCGTGTAATGAACATGATAATCGACCCATAAAATAGATCCGGTTATTTATGCATGAATAACGAAAAAATATAGCCTAGGTGGTTCGCATATTTTCAGAGGTCACTTTTCATGCCTTTTTGGGCGTGTCGTGTCGTGTGTGTGTGTGTGTGTGTGTGTGTGTGTGTGTGTGTGTGTGTGTGTGTGTGTTATTCACTCGCTTGTTCGTCAAGGGGAATCCACGCAATGCGAGCTAAGCTCATTATTATCGCGCCTCCTTAACTGGGAATGTATTGCGTGAAATGCATGTTAAGTGTTTATGTATTGTTGGAATGGCTGTGGATATGTGTGTAGTCTGTATTTCAGCCAATTGGCGACATCTGGAAACGAAGGCTTAGGGTTAATCTGTACGGTACCATTCTCACTACGGTACCAGTCTCACCCGAAGGCTTAGGTTGACCAGTAGCTTAGGTTGACCAATACGATACCCATCTCACCTTGTAACCGATCACCAACCCCAGATGGTACGTCACAACTTCGTCCACTTATACCAGGTTCCTATTTATACTGCTAGGTGAACAGAGGCTACACCGTTAGGAGACTTGCCCAAATGTCTCTTCCCCGCCCGGGTCTCGAACCCGGGACCTTCTGGTTGTGAGCCAGACGCGCTATCAGTTACGCCACGTGTGTGTGTGTGTGTGTGTGTGTGTGCGTGCGTGCGTGCGTGCGTGCGTGCGTGCGTGCGTGCGTGCGTGCGTGCGTGCGTGCGTGTGTGTGTGTGTGTAAAAAGTCCCTCCCCAAGGCACTCTAAAGGGAGCCGTGTGCGTGTGTGTGAATTACAAGGCCTGCACAAACCATTACCTGTAGCTCTTACAATCAGGTGACTCCACTTCAAAAGTAAACTAGACAATCCGCAAGTGATATCGATAAAAAGAAATACCCTATCTATCTATCTATCTATATGCTCAGGCCCAATCCCCATTATGGGGGTAGCCGACTCAAGACAGAGCAAGAACAGGCAAGAAATACCCACATAAATAATATATTGCACTTATTGTCACAATATGCCCAAACTATCGTGTATATGGATGCAAAATTGCGCGGGCCTGTGTGAGAGTTTGTATACGTGTGTACGTGTGTGTGTAAGTGAGTGTATTTATAAAAAACCCGTCCCCAAGGCACTCTAAAGGGAGCCGCGTGAGTGTGTGTGTGTGTGTTTATGTGTGTGTATATAAAAAACCGTCCCCAAGGCACTCTAAAGGGAGCCGCGTGAGTGTGTGTGTGTGTTTGTGTGTGTATATCAAAAACCGTCCCCAAGGCACTCTAAAGGGAGCTGCGTGAGTGTGTGTGTGTGTTTGTGTGTGTTTTCAGGGACAACTACATTGACCCTGTCAGTGCAGGCATATTTCCGTTACAATAGGGCTCATTCAGGCACTCCTGATTGCTTAAGCAAGTGCCGGAATGAAATGTAACGGTTGCAGCAAAAAAATAGAAGGAAATAGCTTTAAAAAGACACCAGAACAAGCTTCGTAGCAATATTCCTTAATAATTAGCAATGTCGCGCTACATTTGCCTTTGGCAGCGCTGCATATATCTCGCGAGACATGAAGTAAGACTCTCAGTGCCGCGGCAGATGTGCCGGAGAGCGGACAGGGGCCTAACGCGCTCCTGCTCACTCGCATTTGTTTCCACAGGCTTTAATGGGCTTTAAATTGCAGTAAATTGCCATGGTGCTCCTGAACGGATCCCGCATTGAAAGGGTTAAAAATAATATGATGAAGGCATAGGAGGGGTGGGAGAGAAAATATTGACTTATGCCCCTTTCACACATACAGGACTCGGGTGCCGCATGCAGCAGAGTAGCTAGTCGTGGCGTTTTTTTCCCCGACTTGGTGGAGCTGGCTATTACCGCATCCAAAGGACTTCACCAGACTACAGAAGACTACAGCCGCATACAGCCGACGTTGTTGTCTTGACTCAGGAGAAGTCTTGAGACTCGAACCGACAATGGAAATAACGGTCATTTGTACATGCCGACTACACCCGCATCTATAAGACTTCAGACGATTGACTTCAGAGTCGATCCGCATACACTCGCATAAAGCAGACACATACAGGTTCTGTGGCCAACGGAGGTATATAAAGGGCGCTCGACCAGGGGTGGACATCATTACAGTCGACTATGTCCTCGCCGAAAAAAAATCGTAGCAGCGAAACGACTGCACCCATGGCTTTCATATTTTTACCACATGTACCTTACCCTTTTGGCTACCCACCACAAAAATCCCAAATCCCGCCTCCCACCCACTTGCTGACTGTCGGTCCCGTCAAAAGGAAAAAAACAGGAAAATCTGTGGCGGCGAAACGACTGCACCAATCGGTTCCATATTAGTGTGACAAGTCCCTTACCCTTCTGCCTTTCCCCCACCACACCCACAACTGCCTCCCACCACCCACTTCCAGCGTATCCGTACGAAGAAATGGAAAAAAAGGAAAATCCGTGGTGGCGAAACTACCTCACCAATCGGCTTCATATGTGTAACACAAGTCAATTACCCTTCTACCTTCCCCCCACCAACCCCAAAACCACCCTCCCACCACCCTCTCATCCATACATTCCGATACCATAAAAGTCTCTGTAGTCTATAGTGTCTTTTCAGCTACTTTCGGGACCATCGGGGACCTGATTTCTGGCGAGGGGAGTGTTTTTTTTACCATTATCCTTCCTTTCTCTCCCAACTTGATAGATTTAGCCAAAAAAAAAAAAAAATACAAAAAAAAAATCTGGCACTGGCAGAAGCACACCGTCAAAATTGGCTGGCACTCAGCGGGTTAAAGAGAGGGAAGAGAGTAGGAAGAGAAGAACAGGGGGTAGTAGGGAGGTAGTGAGGGAGGGAAGAGGTGGAGGAGAAGAAGGGAGGAAGAAGGAGGAAAAGAACGAAGACAGGAGGAGAAGGAGGAAAAGAAGGGAGAGAGGAGGAAAAGAAGGGAGGGAGGGAGGAGAATGAGAAGCAGAGAGGAAGAGGAGGAGGAGAAGGGAGGGAGGGAGGAGAATGAGAAGCAGAGAGGAGGAGGAGAATGAGAAGGAGAGTGGAGGAGGAGAAGGGAGGGAGGGATGAGCATGAGAAGCAGAGAGGAGGAGGAGAAGGGAGGGAGGGAGGAGAATGAGAAGAGAGGAGGAGGAGAAGGGAGGGAGGGAGGAGAATGAGAAGCAGAGGAGGAGAAGGGAGGGAGGGAGGAGAATGAGAAGCAGAGAGGAGGAGAAGGAAAGAGAAGGCGGAGGAAAGGAAGTAGACCTATGCGGCTGTACTCGTGTCTGTCGGCTGTATTCTGGTGTATGCGGCTGTAGTCTTTATGCTACACATGACACACAATTCGCTACGCTATACTCAAGGACTACAGCCGCATACAGAAGACTAGTGACGACTAGCGCCGACTAGCGCAGACTACTCCCCGCATCCACCAGACAAATGTCAAGTCTGGACGAAATTTTGAAACTCACAAACATTTTGTTCTGGGGCCACGACTTGACACGCATTGCCAGGACTCCACCAGACTACAGACGACTACAGCCGCATGGTCAGGACTAGGTGCCGACTCGGGTGCCGCATGCAGCAGAGTAGCTACTCTGCTGCATGCGGCACCCTAGTCCTGTATGTGTGAAAGGGGCATTAGTCATATATGGTAGGTCAGGGGTTAATAAAAAATGCTAATAGTATACCGGTATATAAGAAAACAAAGTTGTACAAACATTATATACAGATAGATAGAGATATAGATAGATAGATAAATAGATTATATAGATATAGATAGATAGATAAATAGATTATATAGATATAGATAAATAGACATATAGCTATATTGTATGGAGATATAAGAAAAACGTCGGAACAATGCTAATAAAAGGAAGAATATTATGAAGCTTGGGGAAAAAAAACCCACAATACTGGTGAAATGCCAGAAGAGAAGGGGAAGTGTACACAAAATGAAGATAAAACAAATATTAGTTTGAGTAAGTCTATAGGCACAGAAGACAGGCCTGGAAAAGGGGAGTCTATGGGACGACTACATTATACAAAGTATTATTAGGTCGGAAAAAATGCTATATATATATATAATAAAGATGTATGGACAAAATACAGCGGAAGGAACATTTGATTATAAAAACAATGTAGTCCGAGAGATCAAAGTAGTCCGAGCGATCAAACTAGTCCGAGCAATCAAAGCACTCTAAGCGATCAAAGTACTCAAAGTGGTCAAATCACTTTAAACGGTCAAAGCGGTCACTCTTAGCGGTCAAATCACTCCTAGCGGTCAAAGAAGTCTGAGCAGTCAAAGCAGTCCGAGCGGTCACAGCAATCTGAGCGGTCAAAGCAGTCAGAGTGGTCAAAGCAGTCAGAGTGGTCAAAGCAGTCAGAGTGGTCAAAGCAGTCCAAGCGGTCACAGCAATCCGAGCGGTCACAGCAGTCCGAGCGGTCACAGCAGTCCGAGCGGTCCGAGCGGTCACAGCGGTCCGAGCGGTCACAGCAGTCCGAGCGGTCACAGCAGTCCGAGCGGTCAAAGCAGTCCGACCGGTCAAAGCAGTCCGACCGGTCAAAGCAGTCCGACCGGTCAAAGCAGTCCGACCGGTCAAAGCAGTCCGACCGGTCAAAGCAGTCCGACCGGTCAAAGCAGTCCGACCGGTCAAAGCAGTCCGACCGGTCAAAGCAGTCCGACCGGTCAAAGCACTCCGAGCGGTCAAGTAGTCCGAGCGGTCAAGTAGTCCGAGCGGTCAAAGCACTCCAAGTGGTCAAAGCACTCTGAACGGTCAAAGCAATCCGAGCAGTCAAAGCACTCCGAGCGGTCAAGTAGTCCGGGCGGTCAAAGTAGTCCAAGAGGTCAGAGTAGTTCGAGCTGTCAAAATAGTCCGAGCGGTCAAAGTAGTCAGAGCAATCAAAGGAGACCGAACAATCAATGACGTAATTCAAGCGATCAAAGTAGTCCGAGAGGTCAAAGTACTCAAAACGGTCAAAGCAGTCCGAGAGGTCAAAGCAGTCCGAGCGGTCAAAGCAGTCCGAGCGGTCAAAGCAGTTCGATTGGTCAAAGCAGTTCGATTGGTCAAAGCAGTCCTTGCGTTAAAAGTAGTCCGAGCGGTCAAAGCAGTCTGAGCGGTCAAAGCAGTCCGAGAGGTCAAAGTACTCAAAGCGGTCAAAGCAGTCCGAGCGGTCAAAGCAGTCCGAGTGGTCAGAGAAGTCCGTGCGTTAAAAGTAGTCCGATCGATCAAAGCAGTCTGAGCGGTCAAAGCAGTACGAGAGGTCAAAGTACAGTACTCAAAGCGGTCAAAGCATTCCGAACGGTCAAAGCAGACCAAATAAGTGATGTCGCAGCACCTAGTATATTTCGATCAATAATTGGTATCAACACTAAACTATATGAATCGTTTCGTGTGAGATATACAAACATGTTCCTATCTTTACACACCCTATTCAACATCTGACAGACATTAATACAGCACACAGCGAGCAAAACGTTATGGCAGAGGAGACATGACTTATTTGGCCAACCGTACCTTCCACTCACTTAAGCAACTGGAAAGGAATGAGTGGGCAACAGGAGTGGGAAAGAAGCTGAGTGGGATGAGTGAGAAGCAACATGAGGGATTAGAGGAATGAGCGAGATGGGGGGGATCAGTGGGAAGCAAGATAAGAGGGGTGAGTGGGAAGCAAGATGAGAGGGATGAGTGGGAAGCAAGATGAGAATGATGAGTAGGAAACAGGATGAGTGGGAAGCAAGATGAGAGGGATGAGTGGGAAGCAAGATGAGAGGAATGAGTGGGAAGCAAGATGAGAGGGATGAGTGGGAAGCAAGACGAGAGGGATGAGTGGGAAGCAAGATGAGAGGGATGAGTGAAGCAAGATGAAAGGGATGAGTGTGAAGCAAGATGAGGGATTAGTGGGAATCAAGATGAGAGGGATGAGTGGGAAGCAAGATGAGAAGGAAGAGTGTGAAGCAAGATGAGAAGGACGAGTGGGAAGCAAGATGAGTGGGAAGTAAGACGAGAGGGATGAGTGGGAAGTAAGACGAGAGGGATGAGTGGGAAGTGAGACAGGAGGGATGAGTGGGAAGTGAGACAAGAGGGATGAAGTGGGAAGTGAGACGAGAGGGATGAGTGGGAAGTGAGACGAGAGGGATGAGTGGGAAGTGAGACGAGAGGGATGAGTGGGAAGTGAGACGAGAGGGATGAGTGGGAAGTGAGACGAGAGGGATGAGTGGGAAGTGAGACGAGAGGGATGAGTGGGAAGTGAGATGAGAGGGATGAGTGGGAAGTGAGACAAGAGGGATGAGTGGGAAGTGAAATGAGAGGGATGAGTGGGAAGTGAGACAAGAGGGATGCGTGGGAAGTGAGACAGGAGGGATGAGTGGGAAGTGAGACAGGATGGATGAGTGGGAAGTGAGACAGGAGGGATGAGTGGGAATCACGATGAGAGGGGTGATTGGAAAGGAAGATGAGAGGGATGAGTGGGAAGTGAGATGGGAGGGATGAGTGGGAAGTGAGACAGGAGGGATGAGTGGGAAGTGAGACAGGAGGGATGAGTGGGAAGTGATACGAGAGGGATGTGATACGAGAGGGATGAGTGGGAAGTGATACGAGAGGGATGAGTGGGAAGTGATACGAGAGGGATGAGTGGGAAGTGATACGAGAGGGATGAGTGGGAAGTGATACGAGAGGGATGAGTGGGAAGTGATACGAGAGGGATGAGTGGGAAGTGATACGAGAGGGATGAGTGGGAAGTGATACGAGAGGGATGAGTGGGAATTGAGGCAGGAGGGATGCGTGGGAATTGAGACGAGAAGGATGAGTGGGAAGCGAAAGGAAAGGGATGAATAATAAGCGAGATGAGACGAATGAGTGGGATGCGAGAGGAGAAGGATGGGTGGAAAGCAAGAGGAAAAACGAATGGGAATTATAAGGAAATCAAGCAACAACAGTTCTGGTGACCCTTCTAGGCTGCTTGTCCTCCAAAAGAATGAGGATCAATTGTCCAAACAGTGGTTTAGAGTGGGTAAGGGAACATTGGAAAGGGAACTACTGCCCTGGAACTAATGTCCGTGGCAGGATTAGGAAGTTAGTAGGGGATAGATGGGTTAGAACGTGAAGGGGGTAGAAGGGAAAGGTGGAAGAACGAGGGGGGGGGGGGGGGGGGGGGGGGGGGGGGGGGGGGGGGGGGGGGGGGGGGGAGGGGGGGGGGGGGTGGGGGGGGGGGGGGGGTGGGGGGGGGGGGGTGGGGGGGGGGGGGGGGGGGGGGGGGGGGGGAATGGGAGGGAAAGCAGGGAGGAGGGAAGGAAAGCCAGAAGGAAGAATAGCGGGAAGGATGGTGGGGGCTAGACTTGGCAAGGAAAGTAGGGGAAAAAGGGGGAAGGTGAAAGTAGGGGGAGGGAAGGTAGAAAAGCAGGGGAGGGGGAAGGTGTGCGAACGGGGAAATGGGGGTTAGTGGGAGAGGTACGGTAGCGAAAGAAATGTGGGGGAAAGTGGCGGAGAAGGTGGGAGGATGGAGGAGGTGAGATGGGGGGATGAAGGAGGTGAGAAGGGGGAATGGAGGAGGTGAGAAGGTGAAGGGATGGAGGTGAACAAGTGGAGAAGGGAGGTGAGGTGATGGAGGAGGTGAGAAGGTGGGGGATGGAGAACAAGTGGAGAAGGGATGAAGAACAAGTGGAGAAGGGAGTAGGTGAAAAGGTGGAGGGAGGGAGGAGGTGAGAAGGTGGAGCGAGGGAGGAGGGAGGTGAGAAGGCGGAGGAGGGAGGTGAGAATATGGGGGAGGGAGGTGAGAAGGTGAGGGAGGGAGGAGAACAAGTAGAGAAGGGAGTAGGTGAGAAGGTGGGGGAGGGAGGAGGTGAGAAGCAGGGGAAGGGAGGAGTGAGAAGGTGGGGGGAGGGAGGAGGTGAGTAGCAGGGGAAGGGAGGAGGTGAGAAGGGGGAGGGGGGGGGGGGGAAGATGGACAAAGGAGGGAGACGTAAGGAATCGTGTCATCGCTAGTAAATAAAACCTATACCTAACCTCACCACCTTGACTAGTGCTACCGTTCACACATCATTATCACTAACCATCAAACCGGCACCAACATAACACTAAATTTTCTTTATCAAAACGCTAATAAAACCAACTAATTAAATAGTAAACATTATACTGGTTTCCGATAAATAAAAAGTACCGGTATATCACATTTGTATAATTATGACGCCACTTACTACACCGCACAGAATAATGGCTTACCTTGCGGGAGAGACGCCAAGATGGCTTGTGCAGTCGCCGGCACCACAACTCCCTCACTCCACCACGGCTTAAGGCGAAGACACTGGGCCCTAATTACTCACTCTTCCGGTAGATACAGTCACTCCGCGTAGCTTCCCGTCTTCCGAATTACGCGCACGCACACACAACCGCGAGAAAACACAAAATGCATGACAAATTCAGCCGCCGCGTGACCGGTGAGGGTGTCGGGTACTTGCTGAGTGGGATATGACATTATGAGGAGGTGGGAGCTGGGTGGCGAGGCGGCAGGGCTGGCAACCACTACGTATAATACAGTACACTCCACTAACTCTTTAAAACCATTGTAATATACTTAACTCCGAACTATATACCAATAAACCATTAGGCTCCATTTCATACAACATTATATACAAGAGTGATGAAGTGTATATGGATATAATGCATGTGAATTAGTGAGAGTAAATGGCGAGAATGTTGGTACTCGTGTTCCCCAGGACATGTGCAGAGCAGCAACCAGCCTTATGTTGCTACCTGGCCATTTAATAGTCGAATTTAAAGGCCATAAATATAAAATTGTACAAGTAGCCTATATAGACACTGTTCGTTAATGTTAAATCTACTTGTAGCATGTGTACTGTATTTGTGAAGTAATAGACAGTAATGTGAATATATCGGCACCAGCCACAAGGTTGGCCACGGGTTGGGATTCCACTTAGATATCCTATAGATTTGTTCATAATACTTCGTCCATAAGTGATACATACCCAACAAACTGATCAATAGAAGTGCTAGTTGAACGATAGAGAAGAAAAAAAACAGTGGTAGATGATCAAACTAACATAATTTATATGAAAGTTATCTATCAGTCAGTCATACCTCCGGACTAGAGCTTATAGACTTTTCCTTTGCCTGCCTGCTTTTCTGTTTCCCGTTAGCAGGATTTCGGAAGAGAACATGAACTACATAAATAAATACGATGATAGTTTGTAAATACTATCACATTCCCCACAAAGACGTGTAAACCACAACGAGTTCACCACCATCAACCGTGTCTACTTGTCTGATTCTGTTCGCAAACTATTTTACGCAACGCACTACTGCGGTAAAACTCTGCTAGCCAAGCAATACTCGCCAGTAGAACATTGGCTACATTTTTGCTTCTCCCACCAGGTAATCGGATGTAGTACTACTGTAGTTACAGTACTGTATGTATATATATATATATATATAGGTGGCGTGTAAGCATAGGTAGCGCTTCAGGATCCCTCACCTGAGTACCAGTATGGGCGGCGTGCAAGCAAGTGGCATCCCACCATAGGTCACCTGCTAGCATAGATGGCTTGTTAGCATATGCAGTGTGTCAATATAGGTGGCATGGCATCCATGGTCGTCTACCAGTATACTATAAATTCATATATATATTTGTTTTCACCAACCAACTTTACTTCTTAACTCGATTAATGAAATCAACAAATACATGTGGCACTCCAAGGACATAGTGTGCCAGTTTAAAAGGCGTTTCAACATAGCTAGCCTGCTAGCATAGGTAATGTGCCTCATTGTTGAAAAGCACCACCACTCACTATACCCCTCCTATCCACCATCAAAAACCTCTGACCTTCTTTACTATCAATGGTATTATGTTTTGGGAGCTCTGAAACAACTAATATGGAAACGGGTAAATTTCCACTTTCTTATATCACCGCTTTTCCCACTCTTTCCCTCTTCTCATCAAAACACATCCTCTCTCCCTCCCCCCAACCAACACACACTCTCTCCCCCACCACAGTACCCCCTCATAAACTCCTCAACCAACATTCCCTCCTCTCTCTCTCGCACAAAAACACCCTATCTCTCCCTCCCACAACACGCCCCTCCTCCCCCCACTATACGCACCCTCTCTCTCCCCCCCTCCCTACATACACTCACTCACTCTCTCACACACACACACACACACACTCTCTCTCTCACACACAAAACCCATCTCCCCCCTAGAACACGGGTGACCCTCCTCCCCCCACAATATCTCTCCTTCACCCCACCATCATCCCCCCCCCCCCCCCAACATACACTCACCCTCCCTCTCATACTCTCTCTCTCTCTCTCTCTCTAAAAAATTCCCCGTCTCTCCCTTCCTCCCTCTGTATCCGCCTACACCACCACTTCCCCGATCTCCACCCCCCCCCCCCCCCCCCCCACAAGCGTTATTTAAGCCAGATATGTAAATGACGCCGCTCTGTGTCATCTGATGACACTCTGGCAACTCAATTTTGGAAGTTTATCTGTTGGGAATAATTCTACTGGTAAGGTTCGCTGGCTGCTCTCTGTATCTCTTGCCCAGGCGAGTGGGAGTGGTTGAACTTTGGAAGACCTTTTTGGAAACCCGATAATTAAGGGGAGATGGGTCGTTTTCTCTGGTCCCCTTTCTTCCTCATGTTTAGCCCCATTAGTTTTCAGATTATAAGATGTTTAGCCCCATTAGTTTTCAGATTATAAGATGTTTAGCCCCATTAGTTTTCAGATTATAAGATGTTCGGCCCATTAGTTTGGCGATGTTAGACCTTTCGCCCCATTTTTGTCAATATTAAAACTTAAGTTTCATTTAGGTGTCTATTTTTTCCTGGCGAGCGATAGCGAGCCTGTAGTTTAAGAGGAACCGGCCTTCGGCCAGGACATTTTTCTATCGAAAAATTTACAAATTTATCTTGAAAAAGGGTCTTGGGCAGGTGTATTTTTAAGCTTGATAGAGGTCTAGGGAGGAAACTAAAAACATAATAAAATTAAAAATACATAAATGAGGAAATAAATAGGCCTCACCCCCGTTAATTACGATAGAGTATACCCTTTGGAATACAAGAGAGTCAACTAAAGCAGCTCCAGTAAAACCGTCTAAGGTTACCTAGGATCAAGTTAAGAGAGCATCTTAACCCTTTCAACATTATATGACGCATTTTGGCAGTTTGCTCTGGCTATTATAAGAGGATTTACACAGTTTAAGAAGGATCTGTGGGAATTAAGAGGGTAAAGTCTACCTCAGTCAACCCTCTGACAACCATATCCCCTTCATAATCAAATTATAATCGTCTAATCGCCAGCAAACAGAAAATAAATGCATAATCGGATAATGAAAGGGTTAATCCCAGACTTATATATATACTGTATATATATATATACTGTACATATATATATATATATATATATATATATATATATATATATATATATATATATATATATATATATATATATTGGTGTATAATATACAGTACATAAAGATTCTCTCTCTCTCTCTCTCTCTCTCTCTCTCTCTCTCTCTCTCTCTCTCTCTCTCTCTCTCTCTCTCTCTCTCTCTCTCTCTCTCTCTAAATGACAGCCAGACAGACATACAGCCAGACGGGCCCAACAAACAGTTTCCACCTTTTCCCCCGATACAGTAGAGGACAGTTTATTGTAGTGTGTGTGTGTGTGTGTGTGTGTGTGTGTGTGTGTGTGTGTGTGTGTGTGTGTATTCTTGTTTGGTCTGTTGGGTATGGTGGATGTGTGTGTATGTTTGTCGTGTGTGTGTGTGTGTGTATGTTTGTTATGTGTGTGTGTGTGTTCTTGTTTGGTCTGTTGGGTATGATTGATGTGTGTGTATGTTTGTTGTGTGTGTGTGCGTTCTTGTTTTTTGGGGGGTAAAATGGATGTATGTGATGGGTGTGTGTGTAATTGATACGAAATTTGTAACAAAACTTTATGACAAACGAACAGATTTCCAATTTCATATAGTTAACTTTCCCTTTCTTTGCGGAAATATCCCCAAAAGACAAAGCTATGGTGTTTTTACTTCCCAAATAATACGCTATAGTAGAGTCTGTTCCAAATATGAAGACTTTTTAGAGGCTTGTAAGGTCCTTATTAGAAAATTGTTGAAACAAGGATATGAAATATACCTCTTAAAAAGACATTTTAACAAACTACCAATTAGATATTTTAACTACAATAAATTAAAAAATATTATAACAAGTGAGGTATTTCAAGAAACACCATCTTAGAACTGCTAGAGATGATATGAGTAAATTTGTGAAGAACATCTCAGCTAATAATGATGACGTCATTGAATTTACCAAACCCTGCATCTACTGAATATGTCGACGTATTATTACCAGAATGTTGATGCCAAGGAGATGGGCTGATCCTGTCAGAGTGGGGGTTGAGCGTCCCCTGCCTCCCAGAGCTCAACCTCACTTATCTCATGCTAAATATGTTTCAATACTTTTTGACGTAGTTAATGGATTTCTTCTTCGATATCCGACGACAAAATGTGACTTCCTCAATTTAAACTAACTGATTTTGTCTACTCTACTTCTGACTACAAAATTGACTTCCCGAATTTATCAACCCCCTGATTTTGACTATTTCATTAGTACTATACTACTCTTTCTTTTAGGGCAAACACTCTACACCAGGTATTATAGAGATAGCCGGTTTGCCACAGTTATAACAGAAACCCGATTACGGCGGATGGCTGTGGCCTGATGAAGTCCATCCGCCTCTCTATTTTGCCTTGGGGTGGGTGTTTGACTGTATCTCTATATTTTTCATATATCTATACTAATTTCAACTCTTTTCACATGTGTGTGTGTGTGTGTGTTCTTGGTTTGACTTGAGAAAATGTATGAGAGAGAGAGTGTGAGTGAATGAGCCTGTGTATGTGATGCGTATTGTGTGCGTGTGATGTGTGTCTCTGGAGGCGTGAAAAGAGAGAGAGAGAGAGAGAGAGAGAGAGAGAGAGAGAGAGAGATGGGGGGGGGGGGGGGGGCAAGACTAGTGGGTGGAGAAGGGGTGTTACTGTGAAGGGTTGGTGAGAGTGGGAGGAGGGGAAGGGGGGATGGATGGGGTGTTTCTCCTTGGGAAGTGAAGGGGGATGGGGGTGTCTGTATGGGGATGGTGGGAGTGTGTGGGGGGGGGGGGGAGGAGGGGAGGGTGTCTGTAAGTTTGTCTGTCCTATTAACACAACCATAAACAATACCACAACTACCATCACTACATTCACCCCTACAACCACCAATATCACCACTACAACCATCACTACTTCAACCATACCATCACCACCAATATAACCACCACAACCACTACCTCCATCACCACAACCACCACCAATATCATCACCACAACCACTACCTCCATCACCACAACCACCAAAATCACTACCATCACCACCAATATCACCACCACAACCACTGCATTCACCCCTACCATCATCACCACCAATGTCACTACCACAACCACTACCATCACTACATTCACCCCTACCATCACCACCACAACTACTACCTTTATCACCACAACCACCACCAATACCACTACAACCACCACCAATATCACCACTACAACCACTATCATCACCACAACTACTACCATCACCAGAAGCATCATACATTTACCCCTACCATCACCACCATCATCACCACATCCACTACCACCACCACAATCGCCACCTTACCTATCACAATCATAACCATCAATACATCTACCATCATCACCCTCTCCCCCCCCCCCTTCAAACACACACAACCCCCCCCCTCCCCAAAATACCCTACCAGCAGCTTGAACTGAACAGCTCACTGCTACTCTCGTGTGTGTGTGTGTGTGTGTGTGTGTTTATTCACTGTATTCCCTGTCTACTGTATGCCTGTTTGTTTGTCCTTTTGTTTAACCCTTTCTGTACCAGCGAAGTCGTTTTAATTTTGTTCTTGCTATATCTAGACGATTTTGTGCAGCTTAAAAAGGATCTGCGGTAGTAAGAAGGATGAAGTGCGATAGTTCGAAGCCTGTTAATTGTTGAAGGCCCTTTTGAAACTGAATAAAATCGTCTACTAGCAGCCTGAACAAAGTTAAAAGGACGTTGCCGGTACAGAAACTATTACAAATATTATCCCTTTTACTGTTCTGCTCAAAGTTGTATATGCCTGTCTGTCTGTCTGTCTGTCTGTCCAACTGTCTATTCATTTGATTAACTCCCCTTCTGTCTGTCTACCTGTCTGTCTATTAATTTGGTTACCTCCATTATGTCTGTCTGTCTGTCGGTCCCGCTGTCTATTCATTTGGTTACCTCCCCTTCTGTCTGTCTGTCTGTCTGTCTATTTGTACATCTGTCTAAAAATAATATAATTATTTGCATCGTTCTACTGAAACTTCTATTGCCTGCCTGTCTGTCTGTCTGTATGTCTCTTCATTTGATTACCTACCCTTCTGCCTGTCTGTTTGTTTTTCTGTCTACAAAATATAACCACCATCACTTCTCTGCTCTAGGTTCTGCCTACATGTCTGTCTCACTGTCTCTTCATGTGGTTACTGGTCCTTCTGTCTGTCTCTCTGTCTGTCCCGCTGTCTATTAAGAACATAAGAACATAAGAAAATGGGAGTCTGCAGAAAGCCGATTGGCCTAAGCAAGGCATATCCCTGTCCCACACAACCCCAATTACAAAGCCCAATTATAGGCTCAACACTCTAATACCCTGAGGATCATCTTACCAAAACGGTTAGAGATTAACGCAGGATTACGGGGGTCTGCAGAGCGCTGATTGGCCCAACCCTGCTGATCCCCCTTCACACCCAACCCTTCTCGTCCATATGCTTATCCAATTTTATCTTAAAGCTCCCTATCGTTTTTAATCCCACTATAGCACTTGGTAGTCCATTCCACCCATCTACAACTCTGTTACCAAACCAATATTTGCCTATATCTTTTCTGAAACGAAATTTATCTAATTTGAAACCATTGGTACGAGTTCTTTCGCTATCACTGAGCTTTAGTACATTTGTCATGTCCCCTTTGTTAATCCCACTAACCCACTTGAACACCTCTATCATATCCCCTCTAACTCTGCGTCTCTCTAACGAATGTAAGCCTAATTTCTTCAACCTTTCTTTATACGGAAGATTTCTAATATTATGGATCATTTTTGTCATTCTACGTTGTACTCTCTCCAATGAATCTATGTCCATTCTGTAATAAGGACACCAAAATTGAACAGCATAATCCATATGGGGTCTCACTAATGACAAGTAAAGTTTTAAGATAACATCAGCAGTTCTGTTACTCACACTCCTTGAGATGAACCCGAGAATCCTGTTTGCCTTGTTTCGAACGTTTATACACTGTTGTCTAGGCTTCAAATCATTGCTAACAAACACACCTAGATCTTTCTCACAATTCGAGTTTTCTAATTCCACATTAGCTAGTTTATATTTAACATTTGTATGCATCTTCCCTATCTTTAATACCTTGCATTTGTCAATGTTAAACTTCATCTACCAATTTACTGACCATTCGTGTAAGGTATCTAGATCCCTTTGGAGGCACTCTATATCTCTATCTGAATCAATTGTTCTCCCCATTTTGGTATCGTCTGCAAATTTACTTATCCTACTAGTTATACCTAAATCAAGGTCATTTATGTATATAACAAACAACAGAGGACCTAATACAGATCCCTGGGGGACACCACTTTTGACTGCTCCCCATTCTGACTTCGTACCATTTATGCTGACTCTCTGCTTCCTACCAATTAGCCATGACCTAATCCATCCCAACATCGCCCCACCTATTCCATGCGCCTCAACCTTTCTCATCAATCTCTCATGGGGGACTCTGTCGAAAGCTTTACTGAAATCTAAATATATTATATCATATGACTTGTCATTATCTACTGCTTCATATACCTCTGAGAACAAACTAAGCAAATTAGTAAGGCAAGAACGTCCCTGAGTGAATCCATGCTGAGAAGAATTGATTAAATTAAATGTATCTAAGTGGTTTCTAATTTTACTAGCAATAATTGACTCTAGTAGCTTTCCTATGATTGATGTAAGACTAATGGGACGGTAATTGGATGCTATTGATTTGTCACCTTTTTTGAAGATCGGAACTACGTTTGCAAGCTTCCAAGCTTCTGGAACTATACCTGTCTCCAATGACTTGTTAAATAAAAATGTTAATGGGTAACTTTACTCATCCCTACATTCTTTTAATACTTTAGCATATACCTCATCAGGACCAGGCGATTTATGAGGTTTCAGTCTGTCAATTTCCTTAAGCACATAATTTCTACTTATAGTAACCGTACTTAACCTATTTTCTATACTATCGCTATATACCTTACGGACTTCTGGAAACTGTGCCAAATTTTCATTAGTGAAAACGGAAAGAAATTGACTATTTAATGTACTGCACATTTCTAAATCATTTTCTGTCATTTCTCCTATCGAAGTTTTAAGGGGACCAATTACATCTCTAACCTTGGATTTATATAGTTGGTAAAAAGCTTTAGGGTTATTTTTTGAGTCATTGGCAACCTTAATTTCATAATTTCTTTTTTCTTTCCTAATATCCTTTTTTACCTGTCTTGATAGATTCTGATAGTAAGCAAGTAGGTGAATTTCGCCTTTTCTAATTTTTCTATATATTCCTCTCTTTTGTCCTAGAAGATCTAATAGTCTATTATTCATCCATTTGGGTTGGTTCTGTGTTGATCTAAATTTTCTTTTGGGGATGTATTTATTTTGTGCATTGAATACTGACTTGATAAAATTATCGTATGTAACTACCAAGGTTGACGTCTCTTCCTGACTTAAGATGACAGGTGCCTGAGAAGGGGTACACTCATTTGGACACCTGGATCGACTTAATTTTTTGACCATAGGGTCCGCTAATAGGGCTCTTCTTAACCCACCATAATTGGCTTTTCTAAAGTCAGGTATTAATGTTGTATTCTCTCTGGTATTACCTTTCCATTGTATATTAAAATACACAGAATTGTGGTCACTATTTCCTAGGTGGTCCCCTATCTCTACATTATTTACCATATGTTCATTGTTACTGAAAACTAAATCGAGAATATTATTACCTCTAGTCGGCGTATCTATGAATTGAAATAAACAACTATCTTGTACTACCTCTATAAACTCCTCAGAATCAGAGTCTCCTATTTGATGCTGCCAATCTATATTCGGAAAATTAAAATCCCCCATAATGCACACATTGCTAAACCTTGATGCCATTTTAATTTCCTCCCATAATGACGTTCCGTCATTTCTACTCATATTTGGCGGTCTATACATAACTCCAATAACTATGTTCTCACTACCTTCGTTAACCTCTACCCAAACACTTTCATTATCATTATTTAGTCTAATACCTGATTTAATACAGCTTTTTAATGTACTCCTGACAAACACTGCTATACCGCCACCCCTCTTACTTGTTCGGTCATATTTAAACAAACTATATCCTGGTATATCAAATTCTGCTAAAAAATGCCTGGTTTCTGTATTAATCCACGTTTCAGTTAGCGCTATTATGTCTATATTTTCTTTGCTAACAAGGGCTCTAAGTTCGTTCATTTTGTTACATAGACTCCTACAGTTTGTGTAATATACTCTCAATTTACTTCTTTTCTTTATACCTAATTTACCTTTGTTTTTTAGCGACATTTCCATCTTCCGTTGCACCATCACTACTATCATTTGCATTATAGTCATCATTTTTACCATGAGACTGAATATCCTTATCGCTTTCGCCTGACGCTAAAATTGTTCCATTTAACCTCTCATTTACACTCTCAATATTTCTGTTCAAAACCCCACAACCACCCTATCTAAAGAACTAGCTAATGTAGAAACCCCTAACCGTGAAAGATGAACCCCATCCCTTGCGTACATCCCATCTCTCCCATAGAAACTATCCCAGTTATCAATGAATGGTATTGCTTTTTCTTTGCAATATTTCTCCAAACGGCAATTGACACCAATCGCCCTGGATGTCCATTCCTTGGGAACTCCTCTTCTGGGTAGGATACAATGTACTACAGGGATCCCTCCCTTCATCCTAACTTTATCTAACACATCCCGATACTGCTGCAGCAGTTCCTCACTTCTACCCTTACCAACATCGTTACTCCCGGCACTGAGACAGATAATGGGGTTATCTCCACTATCTTCCAAGATTAATTTGATAATCTGTCCAACTGTCAGTCTGTCTACAAATGTAAACTTTCACTGCTCTGCTCAAACTTCTGTCTGTCTGTCTGCGTTTGTATTTGGTGTTTTTCTTTGGGTGTATATAATCGTCTTGTCAAAGTGTAGCAGCAAAATTACTTTGAATTAATATTTATGTTTGGATAACTATTCTGTCTGTCTGTCTGTCTGTCTGTCTCTCTCTGTCTCTCTCTCTCTTTCTCTCTCTCAGCGCGTGCGTATATAATAATTAATAAGCTAAATAATACCGTCTGAGCTCCATTAAAGTCTAAAACTCTAAATTATGCAACAGGACAGGCCCCATCAATAACACATATGGGGACAGAACAAAAACTATATAAAACCAGGCGAAACGAGACCTATATATACCGCTTTCAATACCACCCCCTTTCAACCTCAATTATGCAACAGGACAGGCCCCATAAATAACACATATGGGGACAGAACAAAAACTATATAAAACCAGGCGAAACGAGACCTATATATACCGCTTTCAATACCACCCCCTTTCAACCTCAATTATGCAACAGGACAGGCCCCATAAATAACACATATGGGGACAGAACAAAAATTATATAAAACCAGGCGAAACGAGACCTATATATACCGCTTTCAATACCACCCCCTTTCAACCTCAATTATGCAACAGGACAGGCCCCATAAATAACACATATGGGGACAGAACAAAAACTATATAAAACCAGGCGAAACGAGACCTATATATACCGCTTTCAATACCACCCCCTTTCAACCTCAATTCACAGAACGCATTGATCTTTGAATACAGGCCGAGGAGGTATAAAAAGATTCCTTGCAAATTAAAAGGGTCTGCCAATCTGATATACCAGGATCCCTTTGAATATAACACAGGTCGTTAAAGTTGGCTGGCTCTCGCTCTCTCTCTCTAACTCACACCGATGCCCTTCCCCAAAAAAAAATTCCCCCCCGACCAACCCACCCCCCTTGCAACTCGAAGCCAGACCAGACCAACTGAACCGAAGCCATTGGTAAGCGAAGTCGTCATAACGGTATCGGACAGGTGACAATTTTACGGCTCCGGTGCAAAATACAGGGGGAGTGTGTCTGACAGGCTAAGTTGGGGCTTGAGTTAGCGATGGTTATAATTATAAGTGAGAGAGAGAGAGAGAGAGAGAGAGAGAGAGAGAGAGAGAGAGAGGAAAATAGGGAGAGACTGTGTGTTTGTGATATTGTATTTCACAGCTGTTATGCACTAGCTGGTGGTGGAGGTGGTGGGGAGAAGGAGTGGAAGAAAGGGAGAGAGAGAGAGAGATTCTTGCGTGGGTGAATTTATTGACTGATTGAATGAATGACAAAACAGCGCCACAAACAGTATATATATATATATATATATATATATATATATATATATATATGAATCACGGAGCTGCAAACTTTCGTCTGTATTCCAAGACATCTTCCGGCAGTCGTGTCTAAGTTTCCTAGCGAGAACAAGACATTTATTAATCACGTGTATTTGTGATTATTTCTCTAAATATATATATATATATATATATATATATATATATATATATATATATATATATATATATATTTTCTTTAATACATACGAGGTTGAAAGAAATGGCAATTTCTGCGTTGGAAATTTTATTATTCAAAGTTTCCAGGTCTCTGATGAGTTTTCGCTGGGTGGCAGGAAGTAGATGAAGGAGATGAGCAAAATTCATGGTGGTACAGGGTTACATTAAAGTACATGATGATACAGGATATACGACGCGTTTCACTGGACAACCAGCATTATCAAGTAAGGAAGGAATGATATAAAAGGTAAACAGGAAGGGTATATATAGAGGGTGGAGGATCAGAGGAGGCGGAAAACAGGGGGCAAAAGTCTGCTATTGGTGGAAGGGAAAACTAGGAGAGAAAAAAGGGGGTAACCGCTTCACGCATGCGCACTGGATGCGGGATGGTGGTCGATAGGTGGGGTCGAAGCTGATTGGCTGCGTGTCGAGGGGCGTGGCCTAAGTTGTGTGGCGCCTGCAGAAGACGAAGCTGAAGGAGGTAGCGCGTGGGGCTGCGTCAAGGGCACCGGGGGGCGAGGAGGGGTGTTAGGTCCTGTAGGGTAGTGCCTTTTGGCAGAAGGAAGGATCTGAAGGTCCAGAGTTTGGTTGTTGATGTTGGGATGTAAGGCTTGGATATATAAAGCTTCGAGTATAGGTAATCTCCTTGGGTCACTTTCTTTATCGAGTATGGTGGTGTGTTTCTCTAACTCGTTGCGTGTGAGGTGAGGGTGGTTAGGGGTGAGATAGTGGTCTTTGATGGCTCCAGCCTGAAGGTGAAGAGTTAACCGACGTGAAAGACGAGTCTGCGTCATACCAATATAGGAATGAGGTCCACAGTCCATGAGGTCCACAGTACCACCATGAATTTTGCTCATCTCCTTCATCTACTTCCTGCCACCCAGCGAAAACTCATCAGAGACCTGGAAACTTTGAATAATAAAATTTCCAACGCAGAAATTGCCATTTCTTTCAACCTCGTATGTATTAAAGAAAATTTATTACCTGGCTTTACCAACATATATATATATATATATATATATTATTCAAGGAGCTGTCTCTGTATTCCTCAAAAGTGTTTGAAGTGTTTGACCACTGCACTAAGACCTCTTGCTTCCTGTGCTTTATAGGCGTCTCCGAGTTAAACCTTCAGTATATTTGTTATGATGTGTCACACGCCACTCTAAACATTCAGCTTAATACTGACCTTTCACGCACAGCATATACTACATTTCCTGTTGTAGGAAAGAACAACAACAATGGGGTATGTGCCAGAGTATACTGTGTATATATAGATAGATACAGATAGATAGATAGATAGATAGATAGATTGATAGACAGATAGATAAATAGATAGATAGGAAAACTGGTATGTCAAAATGAGTGACAATGAGTTTGGGCGTTCATGGCCGTATATATACTGATTGGAAAGCTTGAAGGAATATTTGTTTTGTGTTCTGCAGTTTAGGAATCCTGGAGGGAAGTCTGGAGTTTATATAGTTATATATTTGGCATACCGGTACTCTCTGAATCACCTTTCCAATCATATGCCGCCATTTATTCATCTTAGTTAACTTTAAGGGGCCAATCTCGTTTTATTGTTCTCTCTCTCTTTCTCCCTCTTTCTCTAGGTTGTTGAGAGTAAGGTGGAAAGACAGAGAGGGAGGTGGAAGGATGGAGTTATGGTGGGTTCACACATTCACGTATATTGCTCCCGTCCGGCGTATCGCCAATTTATGTAAAGACGCGAGTAGTTTCTGCCGTTGAACGCCCGTTCTTCCACGTCTATTGCACTTCCCGACAGACTTAGCGTAACGGGGCCAGTGTTACGTCAGACGTAATGGAGTCGTATTGAACTACGTACGTGTTTGCGACGTGCATAAGCATAGCCCCGTTCGACCTCATGGGCTGCACGATTTGCGGGAACACAGGCCACGCCCCCTCAAGACCGGCGTAGATGAGGCCGCATGTCTTGGGATTTGTTAGGTCGTACCTGGACCGGTTCTGGCCAATCGTAGGCACACCCCGTCTGACCAAACACAGACAAAGACAGTCTTTGTCAACCACGTAGGTCTGGGTTGGAATCTGGGAACTACAAAAGGGCAGGAATGGCCACACCATTCCCATTCCCAGTCCTTCATCGGCACCATGAACAACATCGAGGAATTCATCCTGGAGGAGTAACATCGAGGAATTCATCCTGGAGGAGTAACCCGCTGAGTGCCAGCCAATTTTGACGGTGTGCTTCTGCCAGTGCCATATTTTTTTTTTTTTTTTGGCTAAATCTATTAAGTTGGGAGAGAAATGGTAAAAAAAACACTCCCCTCGCCAGAAATCAGGTCCCCGATGGTCCCGAAAGTAGCTGAAAAGACACTATAGACTACAGAGACTTTTATGGTATCGGAATGTATGGGTGGGAGGGTGGTTTTGGGGTTGGTTGGGGGAAGGTAGAAGGGTAATTGACTTGTGTTACACATATGAAGCCGATTGGTGAGGTAGTTTCGCCACCACGGATTTTCCTTTTTTTCCTTACCTTCGTACGGATACGCTAGAAGTGGGTGGTGGGAGGAGGTTGGGGGTGTGGTGGGGGGAAGGCAGAAGGGTAAGAGACTTGTCACACAAATATGGAACCGATTGGTGCAGTCGTTTCACTGCCACAGATTTTCCTTTTTTTTCCTTTTCTTCGTACGGATACGCTAGAAGTGGGTGGTGGGAGGAGGTTGGGGGTGTGTTGGGGGGAAGGCAGAAGGGTAAGAGACTTGTCACACAAATATGGAACCGATTGGTGCAGTCGTTTCGCCGCCACAGATTTTCCTTTTTTTTCCTTCTGACGGGACCGACAGTCAGCGAGTGGGTGGGAGGAGGGATTTGGGATTTTTGTGGTGGGTAGCCTAAAGGGTAAGGTACATGTGGTAAAAATATGAAAGCCATAGGTGCAGTCGTTTCGCTGCTACGATTTGTTTTCGGCAGGGTGCAGAGGGTGGCAGGGTTGGCTTGTTGGTTGCTGCTCCGGTGTGGTGAGAGGTGTGACTGGAGGGTCCCTCGCTGGTCCCGTTGTCCCCTCGTACAACGATGCCGCGTCTTCCCGCCAACCCGCAGTGTGGCGGTTCTGCCAGATGCGGCCTAACTAACGTATACTTCCATGTTCGACTGGAACTTTCTACGATTTGACGAGAGCAGCTCTCGTCTCACGTGGTAGCTGCTACGTCCGACGAGGATGCTCTGGTCAGACGACCGTGGTGGCCTGGTCGGTCGTAAGTTTCTCCGTCTTTGACATACGTGAGGGTGAGCCACGTTCCTGATTCGACTCGAATCAGCAACCGCGCGGCCTTGGCCGCACCCACAACATTCCCGACCCACGTGGGCTACTCGTTTCTACTCGCGCCATGCGAGAGTACCCCCCCGACTGGCCGTAATTTCATTAAAGTTTTGCGTATTATGCCATTACGTTTTACGTAATCGGTTGCCAACTACCAATATACCTTCGTTTACAACAGACGGGAGCTGACGGGAGCAATATACGTGAATGTGTGAACCCACCTTTAATGGTGGGTTCACACATTCACGTATATTGCTCCCGTCAGCTCCCGTCTGTTGTAAACGAAGGTATATTGGTAGTTGGCAACCGATTACGTAAAACGTAATGGCATAATACGCAAAACTTTAATGAAATTACGGCCAGTCGGGGGGGTACTCTCGCATGGCGCGAGTAGAAACGAGTAGCCCACGGGTGAGCGGAATGTTGTGGGTGCGGCCAAGGCCGCGCGGTTGCTGATTCGAGTCGAATCAGGAACGTGGATCGCCCTCACGTATGTCAAAAGACGGGGAAACTTACGACCGACCAGGCCACCACGGTCGTCTGACCAGAGCATCCTCGTCGGACGTAGCAGCTACCACGTGAGACGAGAGCTGCTCTCGTCCATCGTAGAAAGTTCTCGTCGAACGTGGAAGTATGCGTGCGTTTGGCAACGCCGCCGCTCTGCGTGTTGCCGGGAAGACGCGGCAATGTCGTACGGGGGGGGTATATAGGGACAGCGTGAGTGACTGTCGTCATACCTCACACCACACCACGACGACCAACACCATCCCTGCTACTCTGCCACCCTGCCACCCTGCATGCCACCCTGCCACCCTGCATGCCACCCTGCCCGCCACCCTGCCACCCTGCCCGCCACCCTGCCTGCCACCCTGCCACCCTGCCACCCTCTGCTGCCACCCTCTGCACGCTGCCCTGTCCTGCCCTGCCCTGTCACCATGGCTACCAATGCTACCAAGAGAAGTATGAAGACGTCTTCAATCTCACCACCTGGCCCCACGCCTGCAACCTCGCCTGTCCCCTTGACCTCTCCAACCTCGCCTGTCCCCTCGACCTCTGCAACCTCACCGCCTGTCCCCTCGACCTCTGCAACCTCGCCGATTAACACCTCTGACGGTGAAGTGTTAATGAATATAGCCGACGATGATGGAGAGGTGTTGGACGTCGACGAAAGTGAGGAAAACCTCGACGAAGTTGACCAGGAACAGGGACAGGATCAGCCAACACAACCCAAAAAACGCCGCCGGAAGAGCACCAACATTATCCTGACGGAGGCGCAGGAGCGTATGTTGGGAGACTGGCTGGAGCAGGATGTGCCTTATCTGTATGATAAGGGTGATAACCGCCACAAAGAGAAGGAGCACATCGACCATGTTTGGGCGGAGAAGGCAGCCAGTCTGGACCCCCCCATCACCGCCTCGGAGTTATTAACCTGGTTCACCTCTCTCCGCTCCAAGTTTGGCAGGCTGACCAAGGACAAGAGTGGTGAGGGGGCCAAGAGGTTGACTGAGAGGGAGAAGTGGATACTGACCATGTTCCACTTCCTGAAGCCCCACATCGTGCGACAGAAGAAGCCCAGGAATCTGGGTATGCCTCAGGTACGTTTATATTTGCTTGTTTCCCAACACTTTCACTATTAATTCGTCAACAACATCAATAATTTCCTGGCGAGCGATAGCAAGCCAAAAGTTTTTGCGTCCTCAGGACACGATTTATTTTTGTCTGAAATATTTTGCTTATTATGGTGCCTTGATTTTTGTACAATTATCTTGTTAACTTAATTCTATAATTACCTTAAATTTTTGTTAATGAAACACATAATAACACAAAGAATTTTATTAATTTCATTTAAAGGTTACAAAGATGAATGGTTATGTTGATTGTGATTTAACAGTTCATAAATAATTAACATGTTACTAATTATACATTCATGTCTCAACAGTCTGCTGCCCAAGCTGCCGAAACTTCTCCTGTGTGTGGACCTCTGCCTGATGACCCCGCCCCAGCAGACGCCGATGAGGAAGACCAAGCAGCCGGCAGTCAGGAGAACACCACCCCAGCCATCTCCATGCCTCCGCGGAGGACGAAGCAGGGGAAGCCTCCTGGTGCTGTTCCTGCAGCCCACGGATCCGGAACCCTGGAGCAAGTGAGTAGAGGAAATATTAGTTTCATAATAGCAACAATAACTTTCAACATATTGTCTTCCCAGATTACCACATATCTTTGTGTAATAATGTGTCTTGTGTTGTGTAACGTGTTAGTCTTATATTTTTCCATAATGGAAACAATAATTTTGAAGAATTTAGGCTTCCCAGAATACCACATAATTTTATTTTTTAACATTAATAATTGGGTCATTATTGACATAGTTTATGTTTCGTGTGTTGTGTAACGTGTAAATATTCTCTTTTTCCATAATGGAAACAATAACTTTGAAGATTTTAGGCTTCCCCGAATACCACATAATTTCATTTGTTAACGTTCATAATTGGTTATTTATTGAAATATGTTATGTTTCGTGTGTTTAATGTTCTCTTGTACCTTGTTCCCTTACCAGGTCCTTGCCACTGCGGAGCAGGTGCGGCAGAACCTGGCTGGGGTGGCTGGTTTGGTGGAGGACCCCGAACTCCAGTATTGGCGCACCTCCATGGATGTCTTGGCAAAGGACTGTGTGGGGCTGCCGCCAAAGTTTAAAAATCCCTTTAAGAGTGAGCTCATGGCAGCCCTCCACAGGTTCAAGACTGCCTTTGAGGAGGGAGTCACCACTGTTGGTCCGAACCTCATGCTGCATGCCATAAGAAATTATGGCATTCCGGCGCCACAACCTCAACCTCAACCACCTCAACCTCAACCAACCGCTACTGTCATGTACCAGGGGAATCCTACAATAACACTGCCTCAATCAGTGTTGCCAAAGCCTGCTCCTACGTACGTGTGCTACCTCCACATCAGCTTGCAGCACTGCAATCGTTAATTATGCGGCCGCCCCAGTCGGCAACACCCCCTGCCACATTCCACCCACCTACTACCTCAACACCAACGCACTTAGACCTCTCGCAGTTGAGCTCCCAGTTTGGGCTTGGGAACACAAGCTTCAACTTTGAAAATTATCTGTCTGCATCCTCACCTGCACCTTCGAACCCAGCTACGCCGGCACCAAATATTGATCCCGAACAGACCCTGGAGACCCCCAAGAAACAACCCAGCCTGGAGACCACAAAAATGCCATAACTTTATGAGATATTTTCTAATGAAAGATGTATTAAAAATAAAAAATCCAAATAGTGATGACGTGTATGTTTATAATTCCAATTTTTTAGCTAAAGTATTTATTAATAAGATGACAAATGAAATATCTCCAGAAGGTCATAACGAAGAGAAGACTAATTTAAAATACAATTACTGATAATATGGTTAATAATAAATATAAAAAATCATGGAAATATAAAAAAAAAAAACAGTACAAAACAAATGAAGCATTGAAACAATTAACAACGTGATTGAAATATAACACTAAAAGATAAAGAGAAAGTAAGCAGGGAACTATTAAAGTACTTAAAGGAAAATTGAAAATATACAATACAAAATATATGGGAAAGCCTACAAACTTTACAAAACATCAAAAGTAAATTATAAAAGTACAATACTTACTAAACTGGCAAAAAATATATAACTAAATTTTAAGATGAAACTGAAATATACAGAAAAATAACCAATAAAAAGGGGAAAACCTCACTCACCTAAATACGGTCATCCTGCCAACCCACAGATCCTTGAGGGGAAGAGAAGTATGTCTTGAGGTAGTCCCGTTGCTCCTTGGCAAGCCTGGTTGCAGTGTTGCGGGACCCAGGGGGCATGTTTCTTCCTACAGGTGGGTCAGTCCTCCAGAGGCCAGGTATGAGTTCGTGGGTGTCTGGGTCCTCTTGATCTACCTCTGCTCGGGGTGGGTTTCGTCCTCGTAGGATGTTGTGCAGAATGCATGAGGCCAACACAACAACCTCTGCACGCTCAGGTTTCATAGATATTGGAGTGTGCAAAACTCGGAAGCGGTTAGCAAGAATGCCAAAGGCGTTCTCTACCACCCGGCGGCCCCTGCTGAGTCTGTAGTTGTAGATCCGTTCAGGTTTCGAGAGGAATCGTTGGGGGTAGGGCTTCATCATGTAAGGGCGCAGAGGGAATGCATCATCCCCTACTAAGAAGTAGTCCGTTTGTGGTCCATTTTGATCGGTAGAGATGACCTCGGGGGGGGGCAGTTTGGCAGTCTGTGTTTCAAGCAACTTACACAGAGGGGTTTGTGCAAAGCCACCACCATCAGACTCTGATCCTATGGCCCCAACATCGACGTAGATGAATTTGTAGTTTGAGTCAACAATTGCCAACAGGACAATGGAAAAAAACTTCTTGTAGTTGAAGTAATATGTGCCACCGAAGGAGGGGTTGCGGATCCGTATGTGTTTGCCATCAATGGCTCCCACACAATGCGGCAGGTTCCATCGTTCCTCAAAGCCGCTGGCAACCTCCTTCCATTCATCAGGCGTTTGTGGCGTTTTGAGCTCCTGATCTCCGTAGACAGAGATGATGGCCTGGCATGTGTCTGGAACAATTTGGCTGATGGTGTTGTGGGCAACACGAAAGTTGTATTGCAGGCTCTTATACGAATCACCCGTAGCGAGGAAACGTAGGGTGATGGCCACCCGCAGCCCAGGAGGAATGGGTTTCCGCCAGAACGTAGGTTTCCTCTGAATGATGGGCGTGACACGTTCCACAATCTCATCAAATAGTTGTTTGTCTACCCGGGTGAAGTTCTTGTACAGTAGTGGACATTCTCTGGCCAACTCTTGCATGAGGTTCTCATAATGGCCATGTTCAGGCCTCCGTTGTAGATATGGCCACACCCACACTTTCCTCTTGGTCCTTTCCTTCTTCTTCTTCTCTTCTTCCTCTTGATGGATGGAGTTTGCTATTGCAAGTAATTTTAAGACATCTATGTAGGCAATGATGCATTGTATGAGCCGCGTGTTATGCCTAATCTCCGGTTTGATTAAGGAGTTCACATATTTGAACTCCTCCAGGATGAATTCCGTGATGTTGTCCATGGTGCAGAGGAATGAGTGGGAATGGGAAAGGTGTGGCCATTCATGCCCTTTTGTACTTCCCAGATAGCAACCCCGACAGACGTGGTTGACAAAGACTGTCTTTGTCTGTGTTTGGTCAGACGGGGTGTGCCTACGATTGGCCGGAACCGGTCCAGGTACGACCTAACAAATCCCAAGACGTGCGGCCTCAGCTACGCCGGTCTTGTGGGGGTGTGGCATGGGCGTGGCCTGTTTTTCCGCAAATCGGGCAGCCCATGAGGTCGAACGGGGCTATGCCTACGCACGTCGCAAACACGTACGTAGTTCAATACGCCTCCATTGCGTCTGACGTAACACTGGCCCCGTTACGCTACGTCTGTCGGGAAGTGCAATAGACGTGGAAGAACGGGCGTTCAACGGCAAAAACTACTCGCGTCTTTGCGATACGCCGGACGGGAGCTGACGGGAGCAATATACGTGAATGTGTGAACCCACCATAAGAAGCATATGAGAGAAAGCGGTGCTGGATGGGAGGAGGGATATCAACTGACTGGGGACAGAGGTGCATGGGGGCGTTTTGTTCGTGGTCACCCCTTCAGGCGTAGCTAGATAAACAAACAAAAAACACACACACTGAAAAGCCTTTCCGCCAACAAGTCGTCTCTACTCCCTGACCTTCCACCACGTCCCTGTTTTTTTTTTTTTTTTTTCAGGCATTCCCCTTTTTCAACTTTTAGAGCTGGTCTTTCATTACTATGTTCCTATCTCGAGTTGAACCCCCCCCCCCCCTTCTCTCTCTCTCTCTCTCTCTCTCTCTCTCTCTCTCTCTCTCTCTCTCTCTCTCTCTCTCTCTCTCTCTCAAATACACACACACTCACACATTCACTTTCCCTCACTATCTCCCTAACTCTAACTCTCTCATTTCTGTAACTCTCTCTCTCTCTGTCTGTGGTCTATATCATCCCCCCAAAAATCAGCAGCTTTCAGTTCACATCAATTAAGAAATGGCCACACATTTTTAAAGAGAGTTCGACCGAGAAAGTTATTATCCCAATCTTAAAAAGAAAAGAAAAAACCCAGGAGATATTAAACACACACGCGAGCAGTTTCACTCAGACATACTGAGATACACATAAGAACATATCGAAACACACACAAATACACACACACATACAATATATATATATACTGTATATATATATATACTGTACACTCGCTCCAAGAAGTATCTGCACCCCTCCGCCGATCATCTGGTGTGTACAGCTCGGTAGGGTTGGCACCTCTGTCTGCAACTATATCCATGTGTCAGAGACGATCCTCTCTGACACATGGATATAGCTGCAGGCAGTGGTGTCAACCCTACCGAGCTGTACCCACCAAATGATCGGCGGAGGGGTGCAGATACTTCTTGGAGCGAGTGTACATACACATACAAACTCGCACAATCCAAGAAACTCAAATTAATTCTCCCAAGTAAAAGACAAATCAATATTTGTCATATACCAGACTTCAACCACCCCTATTAATTATAAACTAGTCGTAAAAGGATGGACCAATTACATTTCCACACAGAAGCGAACCAAACGAAAATAAAAGGTATATTGAGGTTAGTCAGACATTTAAATCGTTAAGGGGAGATGGTCGGTTTCTCTGGTCCCCTTTCTTCCTCATGTTTATCCCCATTATTTGTTTAGATTTTAAGACGTTTGCCCCATTAGTTTGGTGGTTTTAATTAAGACGTTTCACCACATTTCTTTGTCAATATTTAGAACTTTCGTGCCCTTTAGGTGTCATTTGTTTTCCTGGCGAGCGATAGCGAGCCTGTAATTGTGGAGGAGCCGGCCTTTGGCCGGTAAATTTATCTATCGAAAAATTTACAAATTAATCTCGAAGGGGGATCTAATGGATGTTTTTTTAAAGCTTGATGGAGGTCTAATAATTACAGTATATGACAAAATCGACCAACAGACTTACCCTTCCCCCTTAAATAGATCTCGCGGGGAAGATTGTCAAGTCATTTTCTTTTATTTCAACAGTGGGATTATATTCTTAGGGAAGATTGTCAAGCCCTTTTGTATTGCAATAGTGGTATTTTATGTAGGATTATTATTGTGTTGGTTTGACGTGGGCTGCCTTGTTTAATACAGTGGGGCACTTGTTTTGTTTTTTTTGTTTTTTTTGGGGGGACTGTAACATTTTATGATTCTCGGGTTTATTGATATGTGTGTGTGTGTGTGTGTGTGTGTGTGTGTGTGTGTTAGAGAGAGAGAGAGAGAGAGAGAGAGAGAGAGCGAGGATAATACAGTAGTAATGTATAACGTAAACACTCTCACGCCTCCCTAGACCTCCATCAAGCTTAAGAACCCCCCCCCCCCCACCAAGACCCTCCTTCAAGATAAATTTGTACAATTTTCGATAGAAAAATGTCATGGCCGAAGGCCGGTTTCTCTTATATTATAGGCTCGCTATCGCTCGCCAGGAATAAATCGACACCTATATGACACGAAAAGTCATAATATTAACAAACAATGGGGCGAAAGGTCCTAAAATCGCCAAAGTAATGGGCCGAACGTCATATAATCTGAAAACCAATGCGCTAGACTTGAGGAAGAAGGTGGACCAGAAAAACGGCCCTCTCCCCATAAGTAAGATTAGCCTATCCAATTTAATTCAGTATGAGAAGAAATTGAGGGAGTCGGAAGGAAGGTTGGTTGTAATAGACTTTATCGCTGTGTTTCTTCTGGACTCCTTTCTCCTTCATGTTTAGCCCCATTGTTTTGTTGTAAATCGTTCAGCCCATTAGTTTGACAATTTTAACAACTTTCGCCCTATTTATGTCAATTTTAATACCATTCGTACCATGTAGGTGTCAAATATTTCCTGGCGAGCGATAGCGATCCTGTAAAATAGAAGGAAGCGGACTTCGGCCGGGACTTTTGTCTCCCTTAATGAAGAAAGCGCCATACCTCTCCTGTGAGGGGGGGGGGGGGGTGAGGTTTGTGCAGAGGGAGGGAGGTGTTTGTGGGAGTGGGGTTTGAGGGGAGAGGGTTAGTGGGTGGGCTATATAGGATGTGTTTGTGCTGGGGGTGACGGTGGGGTGTGGGGGTGAGGAGGGAGGGGGAGAGAAGGAAGGAAGGAGGAGGGTGGGAGGTAGAGGAGGAAGGAAGGAAGGAGGGGGAGAGAGAAAGAATGAGGGGTGAGGAGAGAGAGAAGGAAGGAAGGAGGAGGGTGGGAGGTAGAGGAGGAAGGAAGGATAGAAGTAAGGAGGGGGAGAGAGAAATAATGAGGGGGAGGAGAGAGAGAAGGAAGGAAGGAGGAGGAGGAAAGGGAGAAGAGAAACAAGGAGGGAGACAAAACAGACAAACAAACAAGATAATTACGAGTGTGAAATTATTAGCCCTTTACAGTATGTATTGTATGAAGGCTTAATATGAAGGCTTAATATGAAGGCTTAATATGAAGGCTTAATATGAAGGCTTAATATTTTATTATCTGGCTTTAAGGGGAGATGGGCCGTTTTCTGGTTCCCATTCTCCCTCACGTTTAGCCCCATTAGTTTCACATTGTAATACGTTCGGTCCATTAGTTTGGCGATTTAGCACCTTCCGCCCCATTTCCTTGTCAATATTAAGACCTTTCGTGCCATTTAGGTGTCGATTTTGGGTTATACTGATGTTTTGGACCGACAGTTAGCCCATCGATCTGTTTAGGCCTAATAGGTCCGGTAGAGCATATACATCATTGCTATATATGGCATTAAGAGCTGAAATGTATTATAAGGGAGAAAAAACAAAAACGCTAAAATACATGTATAGGCCTAGGCTACTGTAAAACAATAAGTTTTTCAGCCAGTACCCAACCAGCGGGGGTGTGGGGGCGGCAGCCCCCACCCATATACTAGGTTAGGTTAGGTTAGGTTGTTAAGTTAGGCTAATAGCCTAGCCCATAAAAAAAAAAAAAAAAAAAAAAAAAGTAACCCAACCAGCGGGGGTGTGGGGGCAGAAGCCCCCACCCATATACTAGGTTAGGTTAGGTAAGGTTGTTAGGTTAGGCTAATAGCCTAGAACATTAAAAAAAAAAAAAAAAAAAAATCTAACCCAACCAGCGGGTGTGTGGGGGCGGTAGCCCCCACCCATAATACTAGGATAGGTTAGGTAAGGTTGTTAGGTTAGGCTACTGTCTTCCCAAAGTTGACTATTTTTATAACATGAAATAATGATTAGGCTACCCACTCCACCCCGTGAAATCCGAGCCAGCTTTCGTCAAAAGTTGGCTCGGGTATTCACAAAATTGGGTTGTATGGGTTTGAAATTTGGGAAAACCCGAGCCAAGTTTTGATACAAAACGCTATATTATTGTATTTTTACCCTTTTAACCCCTCATTTTCCCTGAACTTCATAGCCCTCCCCACTAGTGGGGGGCGTGTTTTTAGATTGTTGGATAATAGGTAAATACTCATTTCCGCTCCTCTTCAGTATAAAACAACGCTATATCTGAAGGAAAAATTACAAAAAACAAAATAAAACTTACTGAAATCGCTGTCGGTCCAAAAAGTCAGGTTTACCCGATTTTGTTCCTGGCGAACGATAGTGAGCCTGTAATTTAGGAAGAACCGGCATTCGGCCAGGACATTTTTCTACCGAAAAATATACAAATTAATCTAGAAGGGGGATCTAATGGATGTTTTTTTTTAAAGATTGATGGAGGTCTAGGCTAGGGAGGAAGCTAGAAAAATAACAAATACATGAAAAAATCGACCAAAAAGTGAACCATCTTTAACAGTTCCTCCTACAATACAGGCTCACTATCGCTCGCCATGAACAAAAACCACACCTAAATGGCACGAAAGGTTATATTATTGGCGAAGAAATTGGGCGAAAGGTCACAAAATCTCAAACCTAACGGGGATAAACATGAGGGAAAAGGGGGTCCAGAAAAATAACAAAACCTCTCCTTAAATAATCCCTCGATCTGCATATAATTGATAATGTTGATAATGAAAAAGAAAATACATATATAAAACCAGAGGGAGGTGATAGGGAGGAGGAAGGGAGGCAGATATATTGGTGGGAGTCAGGAGGGGGAGTGTGTGGAAACGAGGGAGGTGGGAGGGATGGTAGGGAGGTGAAGCAAAAGGGGGGGGGGGTGAAGCGGAAGGGATTTTAGGGAGGCGAAAGAGAGATGGTAGGGAGGCAAGGGAGAAAGAAGGTGGGAGGAAGTCGAGGAAGGGAGGCAAACGGGAAGGAAAGACGAGAGGGAGTCGGACGGTCGTGGTAACAGACACAAGGGTGGTGGGGAGAGTTAACAGGGAGTGGGGAGAACACATTCAGGGGAGAAATAAAGCGGGGGGGGGGGGGGGGGGAGAAGAATACGGTGACAGTCTGAAAGGGTCGGTGCACATTGAGATGCAGGTAACAAGCGCTGCAGCACAAATTTGCAAATAATTATTTAGAATTACGGTGCGCACATTGTGACTCAGGCCAGCCCAGGCCTACGTTTAATTTGACATAACTATTTGCATTATTCTGCTCTGTACTGCGTTACCTGTGTTGCCTGCGTCTAAATGTGCGCCAGACGGAAGGGAGGAGAAACGTGTGTGTGGGAGGAGGAGCCGAAAATGTCCAATATAATCAAAATAACATCAGCAACACCTACTGTCATCATTGTCCCGAGTCCTCAATGTATTGCGCTAGCCAGCCAAGTTGCCGACAACGTACTCCTCAAGACCACACTCAAAAGAAATCCAGGAAACACTAATTGAACTAACACGCGCGCTGTCACTCCGGCAATGATCAACTGGTAAGTGAGGTGTGGTTGTTTACTTCTTGAGTCACTGTTTGTCCAGTAGCTCTGATGCCGGAGATCATTTTATTGTCCTATTATATCTCATTATCGTGGGATATTAATTAATGATAAGGCTAGGCGCCATATGTTTGGCTGGCTTAACTGTTATGTATATGTGTGTGAACGGGATAATATGTAAGTCCTATCCCTAATACATATATAAGACTGGTAGGTTTAATCCCTCATCATCCCACACGATTGGTTGGCTGCATTGAGAGGGAGGGATGGGGAAGAGACGGTAGAGGGGTGGTGGGGGGTTAAGTAGAATGATAGAGGGGTAGGGATGGGGGACGGGGGAGGGGTAGGGATGGGAGGAGGGGCGAATGGGGGAGGGGTAGAGATGGGAGAGGGGGAGGGGGAGGGGCGAATGGGGTAGGGGGTGGCAAGACGGGGGAGGGAATAGAGACTCAAGGGTAGGGGGGGGGGGGGGGGGACGGAAACAGGAGGAGGGAGTACCGGTAAACAGAACCAAACCAGGCTGAAAATTGCCACGGCAAAAATAACCCAAAACACCACCATTATTGACCACTTGCGAGTTTCAAGTTATAAGGAAGTTGGAGCTGTAAACATCGATATTCAGCAGTATTGTCAGCTAAAATAAGGTCATAATACATATATATAAACAAGCTTATCATACTTTTTATCCATCAGAAACCCAGATTATAATAGCATTTCTGGATTATATCGATGTTGACGGTTCTAATTTCCTTATAGCCTGAAACTCTCAAGTGGACAATTAACACCAATCAATCGCCATCAACACCTACTTTATTATCCTTGTCCCGAATCCTCCAACCTTCCCGTCACCGTCACCAACCACCCAATCACGAACGACGGGAGACCAAACACAGGTTAATCCACGAAACATACGCCTCAACCCTTTCACGCATTTATGATGCAGAGGTTGCCAGATTAGCAATAAGAAATAGAGTTCTCTCACTCTTATAATTACCTCTCCAAAATTAATTTTCTGCCCACAGCTAACTCAAAGACAACTGCAGAGGTTGAAGTAACTAAATTAAAGGTTTCTAAATACCCCTGATGGTAACAAAGGCTTTAAAGTATCCCCAATAGGCTCAAAATCGCGTCATATGTCGGAGAGGGTTAAAACATTCACACGCTTACTGTCACTACCGCCATGTTCAACTCGGAAGTGAGGGTGGTTGGGGGGTGGGGGTGGGGGGGGGTGTTGCTTCTTGGGTCACGTGTTTGGGCAGTAGCTAGGATGCCGGTAATGTATTTATAATTGTATGTTTTATTTCCGGTTATCGTGGAATGTTAACTAAGTATGTGGTTTAATAGGTTAGGATTGAAATGCGTGGCTTGCTTACTGTATAATATGTGGATGTGAACAGGAGAGGATTTAAACTATAGACTTAGTATGTAAATAAAACCGAATCCCTCACCTGATAAGTTGAATCCCCATCATCCCACAAGTTGGCTGTGGTGTCATCTGTTGAGCAAAGAAGGGATTATGTTATTGGATGAAAACAAGAACATGGGAAACGTTACATTAAGAGAAAACGGAATCCTGATACAGATTTACGGAAAGACTTTAATATTTTTTGTCACGACTATTTGTTTGTTTTTGTTTTGTACTTGTTAGCACGCACACAGACACTTATGCGCGCGCACATCAACACACTGGCACTTACATTTCCACTCACATAATTGCCGACTTTCGAGTTTCGTTCTATAAGGAAGTTGGAGCTGTATACAAACGATATTTTGTACTGCTAAAATACGGTTGTAGTGCATTATAAATACAAAAACCCCAATTAAACTTACCATTTATCCATCAGAAACGTACATAATTATTGCATTTCCGTTTAATATCGATATTCACGGCTCCAACTTCCTTATAGCCTGAAACTCGCAAGTGGTCAATTATACAGCCCTTCAGCTACGTCAGGTGAGGTCGGGTGAATGTCTTGATGGTGTAATGGTTAGAGTGTTTAACATTTGTGTGTGGTAACCCAGGTTCCAATTATACAGCCCTTCAGCTACAACGTCAGGTCAGGTCGGGTGAATGTCTTGATGGTGTAATGGTTAGAGTGTTTAACATTTGTGTGTGGTAACCCAGGTTCCAATTCCGGTGGATCACATGCTTTCATTAACCCTTTCACGCATTTATGACGCAGAGATTGCCAGATTAGCAATAAGAAATAGAATTATCTCCCTCTCATAATTACCTCTCCAAAATTGGTTTTCTGCCCACAGCTAACTCGAAGACAACTGCAGAGGTTGAAGTAACTAAACTAAAGGTTTCTAAATACCCCTGATGGTAACAAAGGCTTTAAAGTATCCCCAATAGGCTCAAAATCGCGTCATATGTCGGAGAGGGTTAATTTCATTGGGTGGTGTTGGAGTGAAATTAATAAAACATATATTATATTAACCCCTTCTGTACCTGCAACGTCTTTTTGTATTTTATTCGAGCTAAAAGTTGAAAAAAAATTGCAGCTAAGGAGCTGTGGTAATAAAAACGGTTTTGCGATAGTTCGAAGCCTGCTGGAGGCCATCTTCAAGCTGAGTAAAATCGTCTAACAGTAGCCAGAATAAAGTTAAAATGGTGGCTTCCCTTGTTGGGTGTAATGTGTGAAGTATTGAATGTTATTGTATTGTTGGAGTGGTTATGGTTGGCAGTGTTAAGGGGGTTCACTTTTCGGTCAATTTTTTCATTTATTATTTTCTAGCTTAGACCTCCATCAAACTTTAAATAAACATCCATTAGATCCCCTTTCTAGATTAATTTATAAATTTTTCGGCAGAAAAATGTCCTGGCCGAAAATTACAGAGTCACTATCGTTCGCCAGGAAAAAAATCGACACCTAAATAATACGAAAGGTCTTAATATCGACAAGGAAATGGAGCGAAAGGTCTTAAAATCGACAAACTAATGGGGCAAACATCTTAAAATCTAAAGAAAATAATGGGGCTAAACATGAGGGAGAAGGGGAACCAGACAAACGACCCACCTCCCCTTAGCCAGTGTAAGCAGCTCGCCCATGCTGATCAGGTGCTATACATCCTTGAACATTAACCTATATAACTCACAAACGACTACAGTAATCCACCTAATACTTATACTATTAGGGAAGGGTCAGCCAGGGAATACTGTAGGGGTGGAAAGTTACACCCCATTTGCTCTAGCCCTATTTGAGTCATATAGGTTAAGGGGAGGTTTTTAGTTTGTTCCCTAGACCTCCATCAAGCTTAAAATTACACCCCCTTGAGTCCCTTTCAAGATAAATTTGTACATTTTTCGGTAGAAAAATGTCCCGGCCAAAGGCCGGTTCCTCTTAAATTACAGGCTCGCTATCGCTCGCCAGGATAAACTTGACACCTGAATGACACGAAAGGTCTTAATATGGGGTGAAAGTTCTTTAAATCGCTAAACTAATGAGGCAAACGTTTTATAATATCAATAGCAATGGGGCTAAACATGAGGGAGAAAGGGGTCAAGAAAAAAATCCCTCGAGTGGAGATCTCCCCTTAAGGTTTACGATTTCTATACTACGGTACCTATGTGTAACAGGGTTATAACATATACAATACATGTGTACACTACATGTAACACTGGTCTACCGCACTGTTCTATACTACGGTACCTATGTGTAACAGGGTTATAACATATACAATACATGTGTACACTACATGTAACACTGGTCTACCGCACTGTTCTATACTACGGTACCTATGTGTAACAGGGTTATAACATATACAATACATGTGTACACTACATGTAACACTGGTCTACCGCACTGTTCTATACTACGGTACCTATGTGTAACAGGGTTATAACATATACAATACATGTGTACACTACATGTAACACTGGTCTACCGCACTGTTCTATACTACGGTACCTATGTGTAACAGGGTTATAACCTGTTAGTACCTGCCTGACCTTTGCTGAGTGAGGACCTGTCCCTAGTGACTCCCAGTGAATATCTTTGCCCATAGTGTGGTGATAGTATTAACGCTTTCATAAAATGGCTGGTGTTGACGAGATTGCTACCTCCTCTCATATTCTCCAGCTTTGTCTTGCTTTGCAAGAAAGGATGGAGAATGTGGAGAGAGAGGTGCAGTCTCTCAAAGACGAGAATTTGGCCTTAAAGCTGACTTTGGCTGAGAAGAAAAGTGAGGATAGTGCAACTGCTGTTAGGGATCGTGATGCTCCCTGGACAGTTGTTCCAACAAGTGCAACAACGTGCAAATTTCTACGGCGGCCAGTTGCCCTCAGCAACAAGTTCATCACCTTGGATGACGAATGTGATGGTGAGGCTGCGAGTGCTTCCTTCGGCGAGGAAACCAGGAGAAAGGTAAGTGAGTTGCCTCCAACAGGTGTGACTGCTGCCCCCCCAGGAGTACCTTCAACTGCTGCCCCAGGAATTCCTGCCGCTGCCGCAGCTGCTACCAAGTCATCGACAAGGAGAGGCAAGTCCTTCTCAATTGTTGGGGACTCCATGGTCAGACACTTAGCTAGGTCCACCTGTACTGATATTAGGAAGCTTGTCTGTCTGCCTGGTGCCGGGGTTGGGAAGGTGTTAGAGGACATTGATTACATCATGAAAGATATTGGAGATAGCCCCATTATCTGTCTCAGTACAGGGAGCAATGATGTTGGTAAAGGTAGGACGGAAGTACTGCTTCGGCAGTACAGGGAGGTGTTAGATAAAGTTAGGAGGAAGGGAGGCATACCTGTAGTACACAGTATCTTGCCACGGAGAGGGGTCAGCAAGGAATGGTCATCTAGGGCAATTGGTATCAATTGTCGGCTGGAAAAATACTGTAATGCAAATGCAATACCATTCCTTGATAACTGGACCCGTTTCTATGGTAAAAATCAGTTGTACGCACAGGACGGGGTTCATCTTTCTCGGCTAGGGGTGGCAAATTTAGCTAGGTCAATAGATAGGATTGTCGCGGGGTTTCGCTGAAAATAAAGCCTGAGAATATGAGTAAGAATAATTGTCTAGATAGGGTAAATTGCCGTACTGGTACATCAGATAGGAATAGAAAATATCAGTCACAGGATTTTAATTGTACTGCTAGTAGAAATATTAAAGGTGTAACAGAAGATGGGAATTCAGTTAGAAATAAAGGTAAATCCGATACCAGTAAAATAAATTCATTGCGATTATATTATACAAACTGTAGGAGTTTATGTAACAAAATGGATGAACTTAGAGCACTTGTTAGCAACGAAAATATAGACATTATAGCACTGACTGAAACATGGATTAATACAGAATCAAGACATTTTTTAGCAGAATTCCATATACCAGGATATAGTTTGTTTAAACGCGACCGAACAAGTAGGAGGGGCGGCGGAATAGCAGTGTTTGTCAGGAGTTCTTTAAAAAGCTGTATTAAATCAGGTATTAGACTAAATACTGATAACGAAAGTGTTTGGGTTGAGGTTAGCGAAGGTAGTGAGACCATAATTATTGGAGTTATTTATAGACCACCAAATATGAGTAGAAACGAAGGTACAGCTTTATGGCAGGAAGTGAAAATAGCATCAAGGTTTAGCAATGTGTGTATTATAGGGGATTTCAATTTTCCGAATATTGATTGGCAGCATCAAATCGGCGACTCAGATTCAACAGAGTTTATTGAGGCGGTACAGGATAGTTTTTTATTTCAATTCATAGACTCGCCTACTAGAGGTAATAATATCCTCGATTTAGTTCTCAGTAATAATGAACAAATGATAAATAATGTAGAGATAGGAGACCAACTAGGAAATAGTGATCATAAATCAATTTATTTTAACATACAATGGACAGGAAAGGCTAAAGAGAATACGACACTTATCCCAGATTTCAGAAAAGCCAATTATGGTGGATTAAGACGAGCCTTAAGAGTCGATCCTATGGTTAAACTATTAAGTGGACCCAGGTGCGCTAATGAACATACTCTCTCTCAGATACCTGTCTTAACTCAGGATAATTTGACAGCTACATATAATAATTTTATTTCTTCACTCCACAATGCGCAAAATAAATATATCCCCAAAAGAAAATTTAGATCAACACAGAACCAACCCAAATGGATGAATAATAGACTATTAGACCTTCTAGGAAAAAAGAGAGGAATATATCGAAAAATAAAGAAAGGCGAAATTCACCTACTTGCTTACTATCAGAATCTATCAAGAGAGGTTAAAAAATGTATAAGGACAGACAAAAGAAATTATGAAATCAGGATAGCCAATGACTCAAAAAATAACCCTAAGGCTTTTTACCAGCTATATAAATCTAAAGTTAGAGATAAAATAGGCCCCCTTAAAACTTCGATAGGAGAAATGACAGAAAGTGATTTAGAAATGTGCAGTACATTAAATAGTCAGTTTCTATCCGTTTTCACTAATGAAAATTTGGCACAGATTCCAGAAGTCCGTAAGGTGTATAGAGATAGTATAGAAAATAGGTTAAGTACGGTTACTATAAGTAGAAATGATGTGCTTAAGGAAATTGACAGACTGAAACCTCAGAAATCGCCTGGTCCCGATGAGGTATATGCCAGAGTATTAAAAGAATGCAGAGATGAGTTAAGTTACCCATTAACATTTCTTTTTAACAATTCATTAGAAACAGGTATAGTTCCAGAAGCTTGGAAGCTTGCAAATGTAGTTCCGATTTTCAAAAAAGGTGATAAATCAATAGCATCCAATTACCGTCCCATTAGTCTCACTTCAATCATAGGAAAGCTACTAGAGTCAATTATTGCTAGGAAAATGAGAAACCACTTAGAAACATTTAACTTAATCAATTCTTCTCAGCATGGATTCACACAGGGACGTTCTTGCCTTACTAATTTGCTTAGTTTTTTCTCAGAGGTATATTAAGCAGTAGATAATGACAAGGCATACGATATTATATATTTAGATTTCAGTAAAGCTTTCGACAGAGTCCCTCATGAGAGATTGATGAGAAAGGTTGAGGCACATGGAATAGGTGGGGCGTTGTTGGGATGGATTAGGTCATGGCTAATTGGTAGGAAACAGAGAGTCAGCATAAATGGTACCAAGTCAGAGTGGGGAGCAGTCAAAAGTGGTGTCCCCCAGGGATCGGTATTAGGTCCCCTGTTGTTTCTTATATACATAAATGACCTAGATTTAGGTATAACTAGTAGGATAAGTAAATTCGCAGACGATACTAAAATGGGGAGATCAATTGATTCAGATAGCGATATAGAGTGCCTCCAAAGGGATCTAGATACCTTACATAAATGGTCAGTAAATTGGCAGATGAAGTTTAACATTGACAAATGCAAGGTATTAAAGATAGGGAAGATGCAAACAAATGTTAAATATAAACTAGCTAATTTAGAATTAGAAAATTCAGACTGCGAGAAAGATCTAGGTGTGTTTGTTAGCAATGATTTGAAGCCTAGAAAACAGTGTATAGGCGTTCGTAATAAGGCAAACAGGATTCTCGGGTTCATCTCTAGGAGTGTGAGTAACAGAACTGCTGATGTTATCTTAAAACTTTACTTGTCATTAGTGAGACCCCATATGGATTATGCTGTCCAATTTTGGTGTCCTTATTACAGAATGGACATAGATTCATTGGAGAGAGTACAGCGTAGAATGACAAAAATGATCCATAATATTAGAAATCTTCCGTATGAAGAAAGGTTGAAGAAATTAGGTTTACATTCGTTAGAGAGACGCAGAGTTAGAGGGGATATGATAGAGGTGTTCAAGTGGGTTAGTGGGATTAACAAAGGGGACATGACAAATGTACTAAAGCTCAGTGATAGCGAAAGAACTCGTACCAATGGTTTCAAATTAGATAAATTTCGTTTCAGAAAAGATATAGGCAAATATTGGTTTGGTAACAGAGTTGTAGATGGGTGGAATGGACTACCAAGTGCTATAGTGGGATCTAAAACTGTAGGGAGCTTTAAGATAAAATTGGATAAGCATATGGACGAGAAGGGTTGGGTGTGAAGGGGGATCAGCCGGGTTGGGCCAATCAGCGCTCTGCAGACCCCCATAATCCTGCGTTAATCTCTAACCGTTTTGGTAGGATGATCCTCAGGGTATTAGAGTGTTGAGCCTATAATTGGGCTTTGTAATTGATTTGGGGTTGTGTGGGACAGGGATCTGCCTTGCTTAGGCCAATCGGCTTTCTGCAGACTCCCATTTTCTTTTCTTATGTTCTTATAACATATACAATACATGTGTACACTACATGTAACACTGGTCTACCGCACTGTTCTATACTACGGTACCTATGTGTAACAGGGTTATAACATATACAATACATGTGTACACTACATGTAACACTGGTCTACCGCACTGTTCTATACTACGGTACCTATGTGTAACAGGGTTATAACATATACAATACATGTGTACACTACATGTAACACTGGTCTACCGCACTGTTCTATACTACGGTACCTATGTGTAACAGGGTTATAACATATACAATACATGTGTACACTACATGTTTTTTTTTTTTTTTTTTTTAAGAGACAATGAATGGAGGAAGGAAAAACACAGATAAAACAAAAAGGTCCATGTGCCTAAAGGCATCCTCCATTCATAAAATGTTTGTAACAACTGGATTTAAACATTTGTTGATTGTAAGTTTGTGGAAAGCAATTCGAGGGAAGTGAATTCCAAAGAGTAGTAGCTCTGGGGATAAATGAATTCTGATAAGCAGAAGTTCTGCATTGTGGAGGAGAAAGTGTAAATTCATGGGCGCTCTCAGCTGCCCTAGTTCTACGGGGAAAGATGTGGAGAGGCGGCACAATTGAAGCAAGTTCCTCGGAACAATTGCTGTGAAAATATCTGTAGAATAATGCAAGGGATGCAACGTTTCTTCGTATGGCTAATGTAGGAAGGTCCTGTGTGATTGCAGGGTTATTGATTAATCTAATAGCTTTATTTTGAATTTTGTCCAACTGCCTCAATGCAACCACTCCACTTCCACCCCACAGAGGTGAACAGTAATCCATCTGAGAGCGCACATGACTTTTATATATTACGGCCAACTGCTCGTCAGTGAAGAATTCTCGAACTCTGTACAGGAGTCCCAGTTTTTTAGAGGCATTCTTAGCAATGCTTCTAACATAATGTGTCCAGCTCAAGTTAGTAGTTAATGTTACACCGAGAATGTCAATACTAGGGGAAGTGGGAATATTTACATCATTAAAAAATATATGGGAGTCAGTGAGATTCTGTCGGTTAGAAAATTGAATGTACTTGGTTTTCTGTGCATTAAAGGAAACTAGATTCTCTTGTCCCCATTCATTAATTCTAGAAAGGTCCTGGTTCAGAGAAATTGCAGTGTTTATTTTTGAATTTATAAGATCGGGTTGGGTGAAAGAATTGGTAAATGTGAAGGAACTGTGGAGTGTTGAGTCATCTGCGTAGGAATGTATTGGATTATGAGTGGTAGATATGAGATCATTGATATGAATGAGGAACAGAGTTGGGGCCAAAACTGATCCCTGGGGAACACCAGCATTTATTGAGTGAAATTGAGAATAAAGGCCATCTACCATTACACGTATTTTTCTGTTATGAAGATAAGAAGAAATTAGTGGAACTAATGATGCAAGGCCGTAGTGTGACATCTTCGACAATAAGGATTGATGCCAGACTCTATCAAATGCCTTTGATATATCCAGTGCTATTGTATGTGTTTCACCATGTTGGTCTGTAGCTTGGTTGATTTGATGCGTAAGAAGGCAAAGAATGTCTGCAGTTGATCGACATCGTCTAAAACCATATTGCCTATCACTGATTAATTTATTATTCTCCAGATGCTTAATTATGTGATTATTTAATATAATTTCAAAAACTTTGCCAAGAGTGGAAGTTATAGCTATTGGTCTGTAGTTTGATGGATCTGAAGAGGCACCTTTTTTAGGAACTGGATGGATGTTTGCTTCTTTCCAGGGTACTGGGAAGCATGAGGTATGAGTACACAGACGGAAAAATTTTGCCAATACAGGAGCGAGCACCAAGGAGCAATTCTTAAGTACTATTGGAGGAATTTCATCTGGACCAGGAGCCTTATCTACTGAGAGATTCTGCAAAATAGTTTTGACATGTCTGGTGTGGATCTTAAGTGAGGGAATTTCAGGTGAATTAAAATTAAGTACAGGGACATCTTGATTTATGTCATCTAAGGTTGAGTTGGTGGAGAAAATATCTGCAAGAAGGTTAGCTTTACCTCGTGGGTCACTTACAAGATTGCCAGTCGGAGATTTTAATGGTGGAATGGATGAAGCAGTAGTGAAGTTGGATTTGAATGAGTTAAGAGTAGACCAAAATATTTTGTTATCATTTGGATTATTTAGAAGTTTATTTGCCTGCTTATGGAGAAAGTTTGATTTAGTTAGGTTTAATACAGTTTTGGCATGATTTCTGATGTTTCTAAAGTAATTAAAGGCTTCATGTGTTTTTGATCTTGTGTATGCATTGTAGGCTATTGCTTTTTGTTCAGTTACTCTAGCACAATTATGGTCAAACCATTTAGGTGAATTAGATCTTTTACTGTACTTTTGATGAGGAATAAAAGTTTCCATTCCAATTTTTACAAAATCTTGTATGTGGCTCAAGGTGGAGTGTGCATCATTAGAAAAGAAAGAGGTCCAGGGAATATCAATAAAGAAACCTTGAAGACCCTCCCAGTCTGCCCTATCGTAATGCCATTTAGTCACCAAAACAGGTTCAGAGTGGGAAGGTGTGGTAGGTGATAGACAGGTGGCCTGTATCAGACAGTGATCAGAAGATCCAAGTGGGGACCTCACTGTAACATCATAATTTTCTGAATTGGTTGTTAAAAATAAGTCCAGTAGGTGGGAATTATGATTAGGATTATCTGGTACACGGGTGGGTTGGTTGACTAGTTGAATGAGATTAAATGAGTCTGCAAATAGCTCACATTCAAGACCAGCATCATCAGTCCTGGCTGGATGAGTGAGCCATTCAACATTATGGACATTAAAATCACCCAACACAGTGATTTCAGAAGAAGCATTTAAGTTGAGGACACTGAGTTGTGAGGACAGAGAATCAAAAAGACTTTGCTCTGGAGGAGTATTTGGGGAACGGTAGATGCAACATATGTATTTAAATTTACCAGCAGAAATTAATTTGTATATAGAATAATCAAAATAGGGACAATTTGAAACTAGTAACCTCCTCCAGGGCAATTTCAGATTTTGCGAAGCAACATACACCACCTTTAGGTCTGAAATTTTGGAGCAGTTGATAACCTGGAAAATTAAATCTAGATGTGTCAGATGTGGATGTTACTTGAGTCTCTGTCAAAAAAAGGAGAGTAGGGGATTCTGCTTGAAGAAATTGGTGTACAGAATTGATGTTAGAGTGAAGTCCCCTTATATTACTAAAGAAATAGCTGTACTGACAAGCAGCTTTGGGACGTTGCAATGCTCTTGACACAGTCGCATGATGACGACCGGGAGGGCCCTGTGTCAATAACCCAACCCTGCCGGGGGTGGATATCCGAGGGACCACCAGGTTTGCTCTTAACAATTGTACTGCCATATTTAAGGTAAGTGTATGGTGTTACATGTATGGTATGTAGTGGGAAGAGTAGTATTTTATGGATAGAGGATAGCGATGTAGGGCAATGTCGTGAAGTTGGATGTGTATGTTATATAAAGAGGGTTTTCCTGATACCCCTGATGTGTGAGGCAGAAAGATATGTATCCAGCTACCAAGGCCTGGGAGAGAAATGGAATTCAGGCTATTCCCTGAGTCTCCCGAAACCTTGGCGGTAGTACTTCCCTGGGCGGGGCTGCCTACCCCTACTACCTACAAAACACTGGTCTACCGCACAGTTCTATACTACGGTACCTATGTGTAACAGGGTTATAACATATACAATACATGTGTACACTACATGTAACACTGGTCTACCGCACTGTTCTATACTACGGTACCTATGTGTAACAGGGTTATAACATATACAATACATGTGTACACTACATGTAACACTGGTCTACCGCACTGTTCTATACTACGGTACCTATGTGTAACAGGGTTATAACATATACAATACATGTGTACAGTACATGTAACACTGGTCTACCGCACTGTTCTATACTACGGTACCTATGTGTAACAGGTTATAACATATACAATACATGTGTACACTACATGTAACACTGGTCTACCGCACTGTTCTATACTACTGTACCTATGTGTAACAGGGTTATAACATATACAATACATGTGTACACTACATGTAACACTGGTCTACCGCACTGTTCTATACTACGGTACCTATGTGTAACAGGGTTATAACATATACAATACATGTGTACACTACATGTAACACTGGTCTACCGCACTGTTCTATACTACGGTACCTATGTGTAACAGGGTTATAACATATACAATACATGTGTACACTACATGTAACACTGGTCTACCGCACTGTTCTATACTACGGTACCTATGTGTAACAGGGTTATAACATATACAATACATGTGTACACTACATGTAACACTGGTCTACCGCACTGTTCTATACTACGGTACCTATGTGTAACAGGGTTATAACATATACAATACATGTGTACACTACATGTAACACTGGTCTACCGCACTGTTCTATACTACGGTACCTATGTGTAACAGGGTTATAACATATACAATACATGTGTACACTACATGTAACACTGGTCTACCGCACTGTTCTATACTACGGGTACCTATGTGTAACAGGGTTATAACATATACAATACATGTGTACACTACATGTAACACTGGTCTACCGCACTGTTCTATACTACGGTACCTATGTGTAACAGGGTTATAACATATACAATACATGTGTACACTACATGTAACACTGGTCTACCGCACTGTTCTACATTGTTGGGCTTGTACAGTTGGCCAAATAAATCCTGTTTCCGCTGTCATTACGTTTGGCTCGCTCAAGATGAATAAAGACTACAGATTGGTTTCTGACCACATAGTTCAATAATTGTAGGCAATTATACTCCAAAGATGAAATTCGTAAGTTCGAGGCAGATGAGCTATTGCAAATTCGTCATCAGTAATAGTCACCCCTTCATTATCTCCACCCAACAAAATATTACAGAGGTTATGTGATCGACCTGACGGTCTGTCTATCCATTTGTTACCTCTGTCAACGAACTTGGAGGAGGTTAGGTTTTTGCCTACGTTTGTTTGTTTGTCTGTAAACAAGATGTACGGTATAAAGAAGTTATGAACCGATTGTCATGCGCCCAGGAAGAAGTGATTCAATTTAGGGGGTGATCGGTACAATCGAGTTCAAAAGGAAAACAAGCAACAACAGGTTGCTTGCCCTCCAAAACACTGCACTGGTAGAGTGCATATCTCCGCCAACGTAGGTGGCTCACAAAGTTATAAACCGATATTCACGAAATTTGGTGAGTAGATAGGACATGCGCCAAGGAAAAATTTATTCCATTTAGGAGACAATCGGTAGAGCGCCTACCTTCGCCAGCGTAGGCGAAGGTAGGCGCTCTACCGATCACCTCTTGGTAGTTTGTCTATTTGTTCTCAGGATTTTTCAGACTATTGAACGGATCTTGATGACATTTCGTCTCTGGCCAAATAGAACGATGTTACCGTACTGTTCGGCCTCCATATAGTGAGCTGAGAATGAAAACTATAGTGTTATATATATATGAGAGAGAGAGAGAGAGAGTGAAGGAAGGAAGGGGAGGAAGCAAATACGTGATAAAGGGAAGAGGCAGAGAGAGAAGAGAGAGAGAGAGTGAAGGAAGGGGAGGAAGCAAATGACGTGATAAAGGGAGGAGGCAGAGAGAGAGAGTGAAGGAAGCGAAGGAAGCAAATACGTGATAAAGGGAGGACCCATCGAGATGAGAGAGAGAGAGCGTGAAGGAAGGGAAGGAAGGCAAATACGTGCATAAAGGGAGGACCCAGAGAGATAGAGAGAGTGCGGAAGGGGAGGAAGCAAATACCGTGTACGTAGGGAGGAGGCATAGTGGGAGAGAGAGAGTGAAGGAAGGGAAGGAAGCAAATACGTGATAAAGGGAGGAGGCAGAGAGAGAGAGAGAGAGAGAGAGAGTGAAGGAAGGGAAGGAAGCAAATACGTGATAAAGCGAGGACCCAGAGAGAGAGACAGAGAGAGAGTGAAAGAAGGGGAGGAATCAAATACGTTGATAACGGGAGAGGCCTAGAGAGAGAGAGTGAAGGAAGTGAAGGAAGCAATACTTGATAAAGGGAGGACGGCCTAGAGAAGAGAGAGAGAGAGTGAAAGGGAAGGGGATGAAGCAAATACGTGAATAAATGAGGACCCCAGAGAGAGAGAGAGAGAGAGAGTGAAGGAAGGGAAGGAAGCAAATACGTGATACCGGGAGGACCCCAGAAGAAGGCGAGAGAGAGAGAGAGTGAAGGAAGGGGAGGAAGCAAAATACTTGATAAGGGAGGACCCAGAGAGAGAGAGGCGAGAGTGAAGTAAGCAAATACTTGATAAAGGGAGGACCCAGAGAAGAGAGAAGTGAGAGAGAGAGAGAGTGGATGAAGTGTAGGAAGCAAATACGTTATAAAGGGAGGACCCAGAGAGAGAGAGAGAGAGGTTGAAGGAAGTGAAGGAAGCAAATACGTGATCAAGGGAGGACCCAGATATAGAGAGAGAGAGAGAGATAGTGAAGGAATGAAGGAAGCAAATATGTTATAATATGTATATGTAATATAATTATTAATTATCATACTTCATAAAGAGTGATCTTTGATAAAATATATACTGGTATCTATTATAGATAAATATATCGACTGCTATATAATTTTTTTTGCATTTTAAATGTGTTTTCGTTATAGATAATTCCACGTTTCCATCACTGTAAATTTTCAGCTGTAAGAACAACCATATAATGTCGTGAAGTTTAGAGAAAAACATAATAATAACCAATAAAGGGGTACCGGAGAGAGGTGAAGAAGGGAAGGAAGCAAATAACGTAATAAAAGAGGACCGAGAGAGAGAGTGAAGGAAGGGAAGGAAGCACATACGTAATAAAAGGGAGGACCGAGAGAGAGAGTGAAGGAAGGAGACGGAAGCAAATACGTAATAAAGGTAGGACCGAGAGAGAGAGTGAAGGAAGGGAAGGAAGCAAATACTTAATAAAGGGAGGACCGCGATAGACAGCTGAAGGAAGCAAACTACGTCTAAAGGTAGGACACCCAGAGAGAGAGTGAAGGAAGGGACTGAAGCAAATACTTAACTAAAGGGAGTACCCATAGAGAGAGAGAGAGAGAGAGAGAGAGAGAGTGAGGAAGAGAGCGAGAGAGGCAGAGAATACGTGATAAATGAGAGGACCAAGAGAGAGAGAGAGAGAGGAGAGAGAGAGGGAGAGA
>CM064561.1:2857745-3164315 GCA_032716605.1 Paralithodes platypus
TTAGCTAGGTCAATAGATAGGATTGTCGCGGGGTTTCGCTGAAAATAAAGCCTGAGAATATGAGTAAGAATAATTGTCTAGATAGGGTAAATTGCCGTACTGGTACATCAGATAGGAATAGAAAATATCAGTCACAGGATTTTAATTGTACTGCTAGTAGAAATATTAAAGGTGTAACAGAAGATGGGAATTCAGTTAGAAATAAAGGTAAATCCGATACCAGTAAAATAAATTCATTGCGATTATATTATACAAACTGTAGGAGTTTATGTAACAAAATGGATGAACTTAGAGCACTTGTTAGCAACGAAAATATAGACATTATAGCACTGACTGAAACATGGATTAATACAGAATCAAGACATTTTTTAGCAGAATTCCATATACCAGGATATAGTTTGTTTAAACGCGACCGAACAAGTAGGAGGGGCGGCGGAATAGCAGTGTTTGTCAGGAGTTCTTTAAAAAGCTGTATTAAATCAGGTATTAGACTAAATACTGATAACGAAAGTGTTTGGGTTGAGGTTAGCGAAGGTAGTGAGACCATAATTATTGGAGTTATTTATAGACCACCAAATATGAGTAGAAACGAAGGTACAGCTTTATGGCAGGAAGTGAAAATAGCATCAAGGTTTAGCAATGTGTGTATTATAGGGGATTTCAATTTTCCGAATATTGATTGGCAGCATCAAATCGGCGACTCAGATTCAACAGAGTTTATTGAGGCGGTACAGGATAGTTTTTTATTTCAATTCATAGACTCGCCTACTAGAGGTAATAATATCCTCGATTTAGTTCTCAGTAATAATGAACAAATGATAAATAATGTAGAGATAGGAGACCAACTAGGAAATAGTGATCATAAATCAATTTATTTTAACATACAATGGACAGGAAAGGCTAAAGAGAATACGACACTTATCCCAGATTTCAGAAAAGCCAATTATGGTGGATTAAGACGAGCCTTAAGAGTCGATCCTATGGTTAAACTATTAAGTGGACCCAGGTGCGCTAATGAACATACTCTCTCTCAGATACCTGTCTTAACTCAGGATAATTTGACAGCTACATATAATAATTTTATTTCTTCACTCCACAATGCGCAAAATAAATATATCCCCAAAAGAAAATTTAGATCAACACAGAACCAACCCAAATGGATGAATAATAGACTATTAGACCTTCTAGGAAAAAAGAGAGGAATATATCGAAAAATAAAGAAAGGCGAAATTCACCTACTTGCTTACTATCAGAATCTATCAAGAGAGGTTAAAAAATGTATAAGGACAGACAAAAGAAATTATGAAATCAGGATAGCCAATGACTCAAAAAATAACCCTAAGGCTTTTTACCAGCTATATAAATCTAAAGTTAGAGATAAAATAGGCCCCCTTAAAACTTCGATAGGAGAAATGACAGAAAGTGATTTAGAAATGTGCAGTACATTAAATAGTCAGTTTCTATCCGTTTTCACTAATGAAAATTTGGCACAGATTCCAGAAGTCCGTAAGGTGTATAGAGATAGTATAGAAAATAGGTTAAGTACGGTTACTATAAGTAGAAATGATGTGCTTAAGGAAATTGACAGACTGAAACCTCAGAAATCGCCTGGTCCCGATGAGGTATATGCCAGAGTATTAAAAGAATGCAGAGATGAGTTAAGTTACCCATTAACATTTCTTTTTAACAATTCATTAGAAACAGGTATAGTTCCAGAAGCTTGGAAGCTTGCAAATGTAGTTCCGATTTTCAAAAAAGGTGATAAATCAATAGCATCCAATTACCGTCCCATTAGTCTCACTTCAATCATAGGAAAGCTACTAGAGTCAATTATTGCTAGGAAAATGAGAAACCACTTAGAAACATTTAACTTAATCAATTCTTCTCAGCATGGATTCACACAGGGACGTTCTTGCCTTACTAATTTGCTTAGTTTTTTCTCAGAGGTATATTAAGCAGTAGATAATGACAAGGCATACGATATTATATATTTAGATTTCAGTAAAGCTTTCGACAGAGTCCCTCATGAGAGATTGATGAGAAAGGTTGAGGCACATGGAATAGGTGGGGCGTTGTTGGGATGGATTAGGTCATGGCTAATTGGTAGGAAACAGAGAGTCAGCATAAATGGTACCAAGTCAGAGTGGGGAGCAGTCAAAAGTGGTGTCCCCCAGGGATCGGTATTAGGTCCCCTGTTGTTTCTTATATACATAAATGACCTAGATTTAGGTATAACTAGTAGGATAAGTAAATTCGCAGACGATACTAAAATGGGGAGATCAATTGATTCAGATAGCGATATAGAGTGCCTCCAAAGGGATCTAGATACCTTACATAAATGGTCAGTAAATTGGCAGATGAAGTTTAACATTGACAAATGCAAGGTATTAAAGATAGGGAAGATGCAAACAAATGTTAAATATAAACTAGCTAATTTAGAATTAGAAAATTCAGACTGCGAGAAAGATCTAGGTGTGTTTGTTAGCAATGATTTGAAGCCTAGAAAACAGTGTATAGGCGTTCGTAATAAGGCAAACAGGATTCTCGGGTTCATCTCTAGGAGTGTGAGTAACAGAACTGCTGATGTTATCTTAAAACTTTACTTGTCATTAGTGAGACCCCATATGGATTATGCTGTCCAATTTTGGTGTCCTTATTACAGAATGGACATAGATTCATTGGAGAGAGTACAGCGTAGAATGACAAAAATGATCCATAATATTAGAAATCTTCCGTATGAAGAAAGGTTGAAGAAATTAGGTTTACATTCGTTAGAGAGACGCAGAGTTAGAGGGGATATGATAGAGGTGTTCAAGTGGGTTAGTGGGATTAACAAAGGGGACATGACAAATGTACTAAAGCTCAGTGATAGCGAAAGAACTCGTACCAATGGTTTCAAATTAGATAAATTTCGTTTCAGAAAAGATATAGGCAAATATTGGTTTGGTAACAGAGTTGTAGATGGGTGGAATGGACTACCAAGTGCTATAGTGGGATCTAAAACTGTAGGGAGCTTTAAGATAAAATTGGATAAGCATATGGACGAGAAGGGTTGGGTGTGAAGGGGGATCAGCCGGGTTGGGCCAATCAGCGCTCTGCAGACCCCCATAATCCTGCGTTAATCTCTAACCGTTTTGGTAGGATGATCCTCAGGGTATTAGAGTGTTGAGCCTATAATTGGGCTTTGTAATTGATTTGGGGTTGTGTGGGACAGGGATCTGCCTTGCTTAGGCCAATCGGCTTTCTGCAGACTCCCATTTTCTTTTCTTATGTTCTTATAACATATACAATACATGTGTACACTACATGTAACACTGGTCTACCGCACTGTTCTATACTACGGTACCTATGTGTAACAGGGTTATAACATATACAATACATGTGTACACTACATGTAACACTGGTCTACCGCACTGTTCTATACTACGGTACCTATGTGTAACAGGGTTATAACATATACAATACATGTGTACACTACATGTAACACTGGTCTACCGCACTGTTCTATACTACGGTACCTATGTGTAACAGGGTTATAACATATACAATACATGTGTACACTACATGTTTTTTTTTTTTTTTTTTTTAAGAGACAATGAATGGAGGAAGGAAAAACACAGATAAAACAAAAAGGTCCATGTGCCTAAAGGCATCCTCCATTCATAAAATGTTTGTAACAACTGGATTTAAACATTTGTTGATTGTAAGTTTGTGGAAAGCAATTCGAGGGAAGTGAATTCCAAAGAGTAGTAGCTCTGGGGATAAATGAATTCTGATAAGCAGAAGTTCTGCATTGTGGAGGAGAAAGTGTAAATTCATGGGCGCTCTCAGCTGCCCTAGTTCTACGGGGAAAGATGTGGAGAGGCGGCACAATTGAAGCAAGTTCCTCGGAACAATTGCTGTGAAAATATCTGTAGAATAATGCAAGGGATGCAACGTTTCTTCGTATGGCTAATGTAGGAAGGTCCTGTGTGATTGCAGGGTTATTGATTAATCTAATAGCTTTATTTTGAATTTTGTCCAACTGCCTCAATGCAACCACTCCACTTCCACCCCACAGAGGTGAACAGTAATCCATCTGAGAGCGCACATGACTTTTATATATTACGGCCAACTGCTCGTCAGTGAAGAATTCTCGAACTCTGTACAGGAGTCCCAGTTTTTTAGAGGCATTCTTAGCAATGCTTCTAACATAATGTGTCCAGCTCAAGTTAGTAGTTAATGTTACACCGAGAATGTCAATACTAGGGGAAGTGGGAATATTTACATCATTAAAAAATATATGGGAGTCAGTGAGATTCTGTCGGTTAGAAAATTGAATGTACTTGGTTTTCTGTGCATTAAAGGAAACTAGATTCTCTTGTCCCCATTCATTAATTCTAGAAAGGTCCTGGTTCAGAGAAATTGCAGTGTTTATTTTTGAATTTATAAGATCGGGTTGGGTGAAAGAATTGGTAAATGTGAAGGAACTGTGGAGTGTTGAGTCATCTGCGTAGGAATGTATTGGATTATGAGTGGTAGATATGAGATCATTGATATGAATGAGGAACAGAGTTGGGGCCAAAACTGATCCCTGGGGAACACCAGCATTTATTGAGTGAAATTGAGAATAAAGGCCATCTACCATTACACGTATTTTTCTGTTATGAAGATAAGAAGAAATTAGTGGAACTAATGATGCAAGGCCGTAGTGTGACATCTTCGACAATAAGGATTGATGCCAGACTCTATCAAATGCCTTTGATATATCCAGTGCTATTGTATGTGTTTCACCATGTTGGTCTGTAGCTTGGTTGATTTGATGCGTAAGAAGGCAAAGAATGTCTGCAGTTGATCGACATCGTCTAAAACCATATTGCCTATCACTGATTAATTTATTATTCTCCAGATGCTTAATTATGTGATTATTTAATATAATTTCAAAAACTTTGCCAAGAGTGGAAGTTATAGCTATTGGTCTGTAGTTTGATGGATCTGAAGAGGCACCTTTTTTAGGAACTGGATGGATGTTTGCTTCTTTCCAGGGTACTGGGAAGCATGAGGTATGAGTACACAGACGGAAAAATTTTGCCAATACAGGAGCGAGCACCAAGGAGCAATTCTTAAGTACTATTGGAGGAATTTCATCTGGACCAGGAGCCTTATCTACTGAGAGATTCTGCAAAATAGTTTTGACATGTCTGGTGTGGATCTTAAGTGAGGGAATTTCAGGTGAATTAAAATTAAGTACAGGGACATCTTGATTTATGTCATCTAAGGTTGAGTTGGTGGAGAAAATATCTGCAAGAAGGTTAGCTTTACCTCGTGGGTCACTTACAAGATTGCCAGTCGGAGATTTTAATGGTGGAATGGATGAAGCAGTAGTGAAGTTGGATTTGAATGAGTTAAGAGTAGACCAAAATATTTTGTTATCATTTGGATTATTTAGAAGTTTATTTGCCTGCTTATGGAGAAAGTTTGATTTAGTTAGGTTTAATACAGTTTTGGCATGATTTCTGATGTTTCTAAAGTAATTAAAGGCTTCATGTGTTTTTGATCTTGTGTATGCATTGTAGGCTATTGCTTTTTGTTCAGTTACTCTAGCACAATTATGGTCAAACCATTTAGGTGAATTAGATCTTTTACTGTACTTTTGATGAGGAATAAAAGTTTCCATTCCAATTTTTACAAAATCTTGTATGTGGCTCAAGGTGGAGTGTGCATCATTAGAAAAGAAAGAGGTCCAGGGAATATCAATAAAGAAACCTTGAAGACCCTCCCAGTCTGCCCTATCGTAATGCCATTTAGTCACCAAAACAGGTTCAGAGTGGGAAGGTGTGGTAGGTGATAGACAGGTGGCCTGTATCAGACAGTGATCAGAAGATCCAAGTGGGGACCTCACTGTAACATCATAATTTTCTGAATTGGTTGTTAAAAATAAGTCCAGTAGGTGGGAATTATGATTAGGATTATCTGGTACACGGGTGGGTTGGTTGACTAGTTGAATGAGATTAAATGAGTCTGCAAATAGCTCACATTCAAGACCAGCATCATCAGTCCTGGCTGGATGAGTGAGCCATTCAACATTATGGACATTAAAATCACCCAACACAGTGATTTCAGAAGAAGCATTTAAGTTGAGGACACTGAGTTGTGAGGACAGAGAATCAAAAAGACTTTGCTCTGGAGGAGTATTTGGGGAACGGTAGATGCAACATATGTATTTAAATTTACCAGCAGAAATTAATTTGTATATAGAATAATCAAAATAGGGACAATTGAAACTAGTAACCTCCTCCAGGGCAATTTCAGATTTTGCGAAGCAACATACACCACCTTTAGGTCTGAAATTTTGGAGCAGTTGATAACCTGGAAAATTAAATCTAGATGTGTCAGATGTGGATGTTACTTGAGTCTCTGTCAAAAAAAGGAGAGTAGGGGATTCTGCTTGAAGAAATTGGTGTACAGAATTGATGTTAGAGTGAAGTCCCCTTATATTACTAAAGAAATAGCTGTACTGACAAGCAGCTTTGGGACGTTGCAATGCTCTTGACACAGTCGCATGATGACGACCGGGAGGGCCCTGTGTCAATAACCCAACCCTGCCGGGGGTGGATATCCGAGGGACCACCAGGTTTGCTCTTAACAATTGTACTGCCATATTTAAGGTAAGTGTATGGTGTTACATGTATGGTATGTAGTGGGAAGAGTAGTATTTTATGGATAGAGGATAGCGATGTAGGGCAATGTCGTGAAGTTGGATGTGTATGTTATATAAAGAGGGTTTTCCTGATACCCCTGATGTGTGAGGCAGAAAGATATGTATCCAGCTACCAAGGCCTGGGAGAGAAAATGGAATTCAGGCTATTCCCTGAGTCTCCCGAAACCTTGGCGGTAGTACTTCCCTGGGCGGGGCTGCCTACCCCTACTACCTACAAAACACTGGTCTACCGCACAGTTCTATACTACGGTACCTATGTGTAACAGGGTTATAACATATACAATACATGTGTACACTACATGTAACACTGGTCTACCGCACTGTTCTATACTACGGTACCTATGTGTAACAGGGTTATAACATATACAATACATGTGTACACTACATGTAACACTGGTCTACCGCACTGTTCTATACTACGGTACCTATGTGTAACAGGGTTATAACATATACAATACATGTGTACAGTACATGTAACACTGGTCTACCGCACTGTTCTATACTACGGTACCTATGTGTAACAGGGTTATAACATATACAATACATGTGTACACTACATGTAACACTGGTCTACCGCACTGTTCTATACTACTGTACCTATGTGTAACAGGGTTATAACATATACAATACATGTGTACACTACATGTAACACTGGTCTACCGCACTGTTCTATACTACGGTACCTATGTGTAACAGGGTTATAACATATACAATACATGTGTACACTACATGTAACACTGGTCTACCGCACTGTTCTATACTACGGTACCTATGTGTAACAGGGTTATAACATATACAATACATGTGTACACTACATGTAACACTGGTCTACCGCACTGTTCTATACTACGGTACCTATGTGTAACAGGGTTATAACATATACAATACATGTGTACACTACATGTAACACTGGTCTACCGCACTGTTCTATACTACGGTACCTATGTGTAACAGGGTTATAACATATACAATACATGTGTACACTACATGTAACACTGGTCTACCGCACTGTTCTATACTACGGTACCTATGTGTAACAGGGTTATAACATATACAATACATGTGTACACTACATGTAACACTGGTCTACCGCACTGTTCTATACTACGGTACCTATGTGTAACAGGGTTATAACATATACAATACATGTGTACACTACATGTAACACTGGTCTACCGCACTGTTCTATACTACGGTACCTATGTGTAACAGGGTTATAACATATACAATACATGTGTACACTACATGTAACACTGGTCTACCGCACTGTTCTACATTGTTGGGCTTGTACAGTTGGCCAAATAAATCCTGTTTCCGCTGTCATTACGTTTGGCTCGCTCAAGATGAATAAAGACTACAGATTGGTTTCTGACCACATAGTTCAATAATTGTAGGCAATTATACTCCAAAGATGAAATTCGTAAGTTCGAGGCAGATGAGCTATTGCAAATTCGTCATCAGTAATAGTCACCCCTTCATTATCTCCACCCAACAAATATTACAGAGGTTATGTGATCGACCTGACGGTCTGTCTATCCATTTGTTACCTCTGTCAACGAACTTGGAGGAGGTTAGGTTTTTGCCTACGTTTGTTTGTTTGTCTGTAAACAAGATGTACGGTATAAAGAAGTTATGAACCGATTGTCATGCGCCCAGGAAGAAGTGATTCAATTTAGGGGGTGATCGGTACAAAGGAGTTCAAAAGGAAAACAAGCAACAACAGGTTGCTTGCCCTCCAAAACACTGCACTGGTAGAGTGCATATCTCCGCCAACGTAGGTGGCTCACAAAGTTATAAACCGATATTCACGAAATTTGGTGAGTAGATAGGACATGCGCCAAGGAAAAATTTATTCCATTTAGGAGACAATCGGTAGAGCGCCTACCTTCGCCAGCGTAGGCGAAGGTAGGCGCTCTACCGATCACCTCTTGGTAGTTTGTCTATTTGTTCTCAGGATTTTTCAGACTATTGAACGGATCTTGATGAAATTTCGTCTCTGGCCAAATAGATCGATGTTACTGTTCTGCCTCCATATAGTGAGCTGAGAATGAAAACTATAGTGTTATATATATATGAGAGAGAGAGAGAGAGAGTAAAGGAAGGAAGGGGAGGAAGCAAATACGTGATAAAGGGAGGAGGCAGAGAGAGAGAGAGAGAGAGAGTGAAGGAAGGGGAGGAAGCAAATACGTGATAAAGGGAGGAGGCAGAGAGAGAGAGTGAAGGAAGGGAAGGAAGCAAATACGTGATAAAGGGAGGACCCAGAGAGAGAGAGAGAGAGAGAGTGAAGGAAGGGAAGGAAGCAAATACGTGATAAAGGGAGGACCCAGAGAGAGAGAGAGAGAGTGAAGGAAGGGGAGGAAGCAAATACGTGATAAAGGGAGGAGGCAGAGAGAGAGAGTGAAGGAAGGGAAGGAAGCAAATACGTGATAAAGGGAGGAGGCAGAGAGAGAGAGAGAGAGAGAGAGTGAAGGAAGGGAAGGAAGCAAATACGTGATAAAGGGAGGACCCAGAGAGAGAGAGAGAGAGTGTGAAGGAAGGGGAGGAAGCAAATACGTGATAAAGGGAGGAGGCAGAGAGAGAGAGTGAAGGAAGGGAAGGAAGCAAATACGTGATAAAGGGAGGACCCAGAGAGAGAGAGAGAGTGAAGGAAGGGGATGAAGCAAATACGTGATAAAGGGAGGACCCAGAGAGAGAGAGAGAGAGAGTGAAGGAAGGGAAGGAAGCAAATACGTGATAAAGGGAGGACCCAGAGAGAGAGAGAGAGAGAGAGTGAAGGAAGGGGAGGAAGCAAATACGTGATAAAGGGAGGACCCAGAGAGAGAGAGAGAGAGAGAGAGAGTGAAGTAAGCAAATACGTGATAAAGGGAGGACCCAGAGAAAGAGAGAGTGAGAGAGAGAGAGAGTGAAGGAAGGGGAGGAAGCAAATACGTGATAAAGGGAGGACCCAGAGAGAGAGAGAGAGAGTGAAGGAAGGGAAGGAAGCAAATACGTGATAAAGGGAGGACCCAGAGAGAGAGAGAGAGAGAGAGAGATAGTGAAGGAAGGGAAGGAAGCAAATATGTGATAATATGTATATGTAATATAATTATTAATTATCATACTTCATAAAGAGGGATCTTTGATAAAATATATACTGGTATCTATTATATATAAATATATCAATGCTATATATTTTTTGCATTTTAAATGTGTTTCGTTATAGATAATTCCACGTTTCATCACTGGAATTTTAGCTGTAAGAACACCATATAATGTCGTGAAGTTTAGAGAAAAAAATAATAATAACAAATAAAGGGAGGACCGAGAGAGAGAGTGAAGGAAGGGAAGGAAGCAAATACGTAATAAAGGGAGGACCGAGAGAGAGAGTGAAGGAAGGGAAGGAAGCAAATACGTAATAAAGGGAGGACCGAGAGAGAGAGTGAAGGAAGGGAAGGAAGCAAATACGTAATAAAGGGAGGACCGAGAGAGAAAGGGAAGGAAGCAAATACGTAATAAAGGGAGGACCCAGAGAGAGAGTGAAGGAAGGGAAGGAAGCAAATACGTAATAAAGGGAGGACCCAGAGAGAGTGAGAGAGAGAGAGAGAGAGAGAGAGAGAGAGAGAAGGAAGAAAATACGTGATAAATGAAGGACCCAGAGAGAGAGAGAGAGAGAGAGAGAGAGAGAGAGAAGGAAGAAAATACGTGATAAATGAAGGACCCAGAGAGAGAGAGAGAGTTTGGATTTTAATCAACATTTGATGTCAAACAAGTTCAAAAGTTAAAACCTACACCAAATATCACCTTATATATGGGCTAGACTTAAAATACTAACTGTAAATTGATGAATTTTACACCAGAATTTTAGACCAATTCACATGGATCATAATGTAGGTAAGGTATGTCCATAAACGGTACTGGTACCAGGTATATAGTTTTGCTTCAACCGACAAACTTCATGATAAATCGTATATTCTCCTATTATGGAAGGTAACATATATTATTTTATACAACGGACTTTGCTTAAACCTCCTCAAATAAACCGTTAGTTAAGTTAATTCTTAGGTAGGTTTGGTGGGTTTGGTATTGTTGCACGCCAATGGTTGGCAAAAGAGCCAAGTTCAGATTTATATAATTTTGCTGCATTAAAATGGTAAAACTATGATGGATTTTGCTTATATTGCCAACGAGACTAGGACTTAATTTAGTCTAAATTTCCCTGCATATATAGACGCAATTTATCCGACACGTAAGCATATTAAAAAAAAAAAAAAAAAAAAAAATATTATATCGGTATAATATTATATATATATATATATATTTTTTTTTTTTTTTCTATATTCCAACTTACTTCCTCTCGGGCATAGGCTGAGAGCCTTAACATTCACCGCTTTACAATGAACAGTGAAGCCCGTGAGGTCTTGTTCCAGTCTACAAGACTGGAACATAATTATATAGACTGGAATATATATATATATATATATATATATATATATATATATATATGATCTATTCACAAAATTGGCATATGTTGGGGTGAAATTAATAAAATATAGATTATAAAATATGTATATTTTCAGTTGATAGATACCGGTAATGTTGGGCATAGCCTAATCAACTCTTTTCATATGTTTCGTTTTATTACCGGTACTTACTTTACATCTAGCAGCTTTGATAGATACCGGTAATGTTGGGCATAGCCTAATCAACTCTTTTCATATGTTTCGTTTTATTACCGGTACTTACTTTACATCTAGCAGCTTTGATAGATACCGGTAATGTTGGGCATAGCCTAATCAACTGTTTTCATATGTTTGGTTTTATTACCGGTACTTACTGTACATCTAGCAGCTTTGATAGATACCGGTAATGTTGGGCATAGCCTAATCAACTGTTTTCATATGTTTCGTTTTATTACCGGTACTTACTTTACATCTAGCAGCTTTGCCATTGTACCAAGATCAATGCCTTACATTGTGCTTTGTTCCTTATGTTATTTATCATGGAATGTGTCTGTTGAAGCAAACGATATACTTGTACCGTATATGTACCTTAACCTACATTTTAATCTATATGAAGAGGTCTAAAGACACACGATTATTCCTTGTCTCTTCATTTAGTATATAATATATACGTTTGTTATATATCAGCTGGTAGGCTACACTTCGTGATGAATCGTATTGTCTCTCATTATGGAAGGTAAAATAGATTGATATAAACATATCTTGTGTAAGAATGGAATGGTAAAAAACACGAAAAATCTGCCCTACCCTCACCCATCCACCATAACAGACATTTCATATACATCATTAATGTGGTTAATAGATTGTTGGTGTCCTATTAATCTTTTGTTTTCAGTTGGCTTTGCATAGGATACGGTAATCTAGTGTAGGCTAATGGTATACGCTTTGCCGTGAATTGCGGTTACCTCCCTAATATATCGATAAACATAAATGTGTATACAAATATATTGTGTAAAATGAGACAATAAATATCAGTACAGATAATTGTTAAGCCTAGTCCTTATACAAGAAGATATTAGACAGTTTCCAGACGGCGATGGATGATAAAGAACTTTGCGCTTTATATACAAAATAATAACAAAACTTTACTCTTATTGACCGTTGCCGTCTGATAGGTACTGTATGCATCTGTAGTTTTATGAATGAACTAGGCCTATATACATGTGGGTAAAATTACTTAAGATATGTTCATAATAATCCAAACATCCACACATATTAAAGGAGAGAGCTGAATATTCAGTCTTATCATCTATTCATCATATTGTTTTATGTTACTGCTTTGAAGCTTGTTATAGTTTCCTTAATATATTTTCCTTACATCTTTGATTGTTTGAAATCAATACAAAAGCACATTGTCTTGTCCGTGTGTGCTAAAACAGCCTGGTACAACACACACTTGACTAGTCTCTTTGTGTACAAGCGGGCGGCAGCCCCGTACCATAGGGCCAGGTACTGGTTCGTTTATTATTGTCACGTGACCTGACGTCACGGCCGCACTATGAATTCTGCAAGGTTATTGCTCTACTGTAGTAGTTTATTACTATTAACATATGATTAGCATGTTCAGAACGGGTTAAATACATTATGTTGATATTAATGGTGAGAGAGAGACTACCTCAATATCACGTTAACGTGAAGTGAGGGAACGTGATGAAGCCTAATGTTAAGCTGTGATTCCCGGGGTTTGAAAAAGTAAGTAGAAATTACGCTCCCAGTCCTGAGTGTAAATAGCTGAATGACACACACACATACACACACACACACAATCCTATCTGTACTGTATCTACTCACTCGCTTGCTTACACACACACACACACACTCACTCACTCTCTCTCTCTCTCTCACTAAACCACCGACCAGCTGAGAGTACACCAACAACCCATCCCGTATTTGCAAGCGTGGGAAGACCCCTACTAAATTGCTGCCTCCGAGAGTACGCTGATATGCTTGCCCGTATCAGTCATTTCACTTTCCTCTCAATTCTAGTCTCACACAATCGAGTATACCCTGTCCACAAATTGTGAATCCTAACCCAGGGTGTCAAACCGAAGCAATTTTGTTTGAAACCTTGAATGAATATGAGAAGGAATACAAGAACATTAACATGATATAGCATTGTTTGAGCCATTTTATCACTTCCAAAGACACATTTGAAACTATAAACCCTAATTTAGACTTCCATATACAACAATAAAGACTAAAAATAATGGACATGGCTTTGGTTTGACACCCTGTCCTAACCTCTTTAACTAAAAAGAGCAAATGAGCTGTAAATTTCCACACCTATTTCCTGGCTGGCCCTTCCTAAGTGGTATAAATATTGGGTCGCTTACTCTAGTCGTTTGTGAGTTATAGAGGTTAATGTTCAAGTGTACTTACTTGGCATAGGGTATATAGCTAGGCTCACATTTTGAAATCGGTTACGTTAGATTGAGCTAAGGTAGATTTAATTGGGCTAGATTATCCTAAGCTAAGGTAGGTTAGACAAAGCTAGATTACATTAACCCCTTCAAGATCCGATTACGCATTTCTTTTCTGTTTACTGGCTACTATAAGGCGATTACGCATTTCTTTTCTGTTTACTGGCTACTATAAGGCGATTACGCATTTCTTTTCTGTTTACTGGCTACTATAAGGCGATTACACATTTCTTTTCTGTTTACTGGCTACTATAAGGCGATTTTATTCAGATTAGGAAAGGTATATGGAAGTGAGCGGGTTACTTTAGAGGTTTTACCATATTACCATAATAATTCCCACAGATCATTCCTTAACTGTATAATATCGTCTAATGATGGCCAAAATAAAATGTCACAATGCGCCATAATTTTCAAAGTGTTAATCTATTTTTTGTATTAATTTAATTTGCAACACCAAACACCTCCCATCGAAATTAATGAAAGCATGTGATCCTACCGGGATTCGATCATTCGAACCAGGGTTGCCATGAATAACTTTATTTTATCCCCCCCCCCCCTCAGTTACTAACCCATCTGTCCCCTACTAACTTCCTAATCCTGCCACGGAGATTAGTTCCAGGGCAGTAGTTCCCTTTCCAATGTTCCCTTACCCACTCTAAACCACTGTTTGGACACGTGATCCTCAGTATTTTGGAGGACAAGCAGCCTAGAAGGGTCATTAGACCTGTTGTTGCTTGATTTCCTTTGTACTTTGTACCACATACAGATCTTAAACACTAACCATTACACCATCAAGACAAGGGCAAGTTAGATTATATTTCATAATACTAAGTTTGTTAAAGTAGACACTGGATATGAGCGACGTGACTTTGAGGGAATGAACTTGTGGGTAAAATGACCGGAGAGTACCGGTACACGGTGATCATTGTTGACTGGAGTACCGGTACACGGTGATCATTGTTGACTGGAGTACCGGTACACGGTGATCATTGTTGACTGGAGTACCGGTACACGGTGATCATTGTTGACTGGAGTACCGGTACACGGTGATCATTGTTGACTGGAGTACCGGTACACGGTGATCATTGTTGACTGGAGTACCGGTACACGGTGATCATTGTTGACTGGAGTACCGGTACACGGTGATCATTGTTGACTGGAGTACTAACCTTAACGGGGGTCACCTGTTTTGGTTCTGGCCTTTCGTATCTTTCTCTGGCTTGTATCCATTTGGCCCCATTCAGCCTACTGTTTTAAGACGTTATCCCCATCCAGGTGTACATTTTTTACTGGTGAGCGGTAGCGAGCCAGCATATTTGTTTATTTTTGTTTGACAGCAGGCTAAATTTGTAAATTTTTCGATAGAAAAATGTCTCCGGCGAAGCCGAATTTCTTCATATAATGCTGGCTCGCTATCGCTCGCCAGGCAGAAATCGACACCTACAGAAGATGGGGATAAACGTCTTAAAATAGTTGGCTGAATGGGGCCGAATGGATACAAGCCAGAGAAAGAGAGAAAAGGACAGAAATAACAAAAAGCCGGTTACCTCCCTTAAGGGGAGATGGTCGGTTTTTCTCGAACCCCTTCTCCCGCATGTTTAGACCCATTAGCTCTGCAATTTTAAGATGTTCGTTCACTAGTTTGGCGGTTTTAAGACAATTCACCCCATTTCTTTGTCAATATTAAGACTTTTCGTGTCATTTAGGTGTCGATTGTTTTCCTGGCGAGCGATAGTGAGCCTGTAATTTAAGAGGAACCGGCCTTTGGCTGGGAAATTTTTCTATCGAAAAAGGTATACATTTATCTTGAAGGAGGGTCTTGGAGGTGTGTTTCTTTAAGCTTGATGGAGGTCTAGCGAGGAAACTAAAAATTAAATAAATAAATTATAAGTAGCCTCCAAAAACAAGCACTAGCCCCTTAATGCTCTCAAACACTTATAAATATACATACACAAATACATATGTAATCAGGGTTTATCTCTGGTTAATGCTCTCAAACACTTATAAATATACATACACAAATACATATGTAATCAGGGTTTATCTCTGGTTAATGCTCTCAAACACTTATAAATATACATACACAAATACATATGTAATCAGGGTTTATCTCTGGTTAATGCTCTCAAACACTTATAAATATACATACACAAATACATATGTAATCAGGGTTTATCTCTGGTTAATGCTCTCAAACACTTATAAATATACATACACAAATACATATGTAATCAGGGTTTATCTCTGGTTAATGCTCTCAAACACTTATAAATATACATACACAAATACATATGTAATCAGGGTTTATCTCTGGTTAATGCTCTCAAACACTTATAAATATACATACACAAATACATATGTAATCAGGGTTTATCTCTGGTTAATGCTCTCAAACACTTATAAATATACATACACAAATACATATGTAATCAGGGGTTATCTCTGGTTAATGCTCTCAAACACTTATAAATATACATACACAAATACATATGTAATCAGGGTTTATCTCTGGTTAATGCTCTCAAACACTTATAAATATACATACACAAATACATATGTAATCAGGGTTTATCTCTGGTTAATGCTCTCAAACACTTATAAATATACATACACAAATACATATGTAATCAGGGTTTATCTCTGGTTAATGCTCTCAAACACTTATAAATATACATACACAAATACATATGTAATCAGGGTTTATCTCTGGTTAATGCTCTCAAACACTTATAAATATACATACACAAATACATATGTAATCAGGGTTTATCTCTGGTTAATGCTCTCAAACACTTATAAATATACATACACAAATACATATGTAATCAGGGTTTATCTCTGGTTAATGCTCTCAAACACTTATAAATATACATACACAAATACATATGTAATCAGGGTTTATCTCTGGTTAATGCTCTCAAACACTTATAAATATACATACACAAATACATATGTAATCAGGGTTTATCTCTGGTTTGCTTGTCATCATCTTTATAAGTTGGTTCATTTTCTGAGTGTAACTATATAATTTGTATGTATTTATTTATTTATTTATTTATATTTCCCGTTATGGTTCCATCACTCTCTTTCGCTATGGTTAAAAATATCCTCTCTATTTGTCTTCATTGTTTTTCATCGTTCTCTGTTCCTAAATCGATTACTTCACTTTTGTATTCGTCGTTTCGTTACTTTTTATCATATACTCAAACATAGACTACAGTAGATATGGACTGGACACAACAATGGAACTTGAAGCTGGGTGTGCTCAACCGCCTTAGGGGGTTCTTTTCCCCTGCACAGCTTCTTGCTCTGTACAGGGGCATAGTGCGTCCTTGTATTGAGTATTGTTTACATGTGTGGGGAGTTTCCTCTCACACCGCTCTCCTAGACAAACTTGAAAGGAAGGCCTTTCGTATCATTAACTCCCGTCCACTCACCACCTCTCTGCAATCTCTCTCTCTCCGCCGCAATGCTGCATCTCTCTCGCTATTCTATCGCTACTATAATAATCAGTGTTCATCAGAGCTTTCCCAGTGTATACCACCTCCTTTACGTAGGGCACGTGGTACCCGTCTTGCAACTCAATCCCACCCCTACTCTGTGCAACTCTCCAACCCGAGAGTGAAACGTTACTTTCAGTCTTTCTTCTACTCAACAGCTGAGCTCTGGAACTCTCTCCCAGAATCAGTCTTTCCCTCTTCCTATGACTTAAATTGCTTCAAACTCCGTGTGTCCAGGCATTTTGGCTCGAACGTCCCTTGATTTTGGCCCTGTCACTCTTTCAACTATGGGGGAGGCACTCGCTATAGGCAGTTCTGCCTTTTGCCTCCCTCAATCACATAGAAAAATAAAAAATAAAATAAATAAATACGCCCATCTCCCCTTAAACAACACTACTGTAGGTTCAGTAAACATATTGACAAGCTGCTGTCCTGTCTAGGGAGTCTCAGGAGGAGGAGGAGGAAGGAAGGGAAGATAGGAGGGTGGAAGGAGAGGAGGAGGATGGTTGAACGTCAGTAGAAAGGAGGGACGAAGGAAGGAAAGATTGGAAGGTGGAAGGAGAGGAGGAGGATGGTTGAACGTCAGTAGAAAGGAGGGAGGAAGGAAGGAAAGATAGGAGGGTGGAAGGAGAGGAGGAGGATGGTTGAACGTCAGTAGAAAGGAGGGACGAAGGAAGGAAAGATTGGAGGGTGGAAGGAGAGGAGGAGGATGGTTGAACGTAAATAGAAAGGAGGGAGGAAGGAAGGAAAGATTGGAGGGTGGAAGGAGAGGAGGAGGATGGTTGAATGTCAGTAGAAAGGAGAGAGGAAGGAAGGTAAGATTGGAGGAAGAGGAGGAAAGATTGGAGGAAGGAGGAAAGATTGGGGGTGGAGGAATAGGAGGAAAGATTGGGGATGGAGGAAGAGGAGGAAAGATTGGAGGTGGAGGAAGAGGAGGAAAGATTGGAGGAAAGATTGGGGGTGGAGGAAGAGGAGGAAAGATTGGGGTGGAGGAAGAGGAGGAAAGATTGGAGGAAGAGGAGGAAAGATTGGAGGTGGAGGATGAAGAGGAGGAAAGATTGGAGGTGGAGCAGGAAGAGGAGCGTGGAGGAAGATGAGGAATGATTGGAGGAGGAGGAAGGATTGGAGGGTACAAAGGAGTACAAAGGAAATCAAGCAACAACAGGTCTAGTGACCCTTCTGGGCTGCTTGTCCTCCAAAACACTGAGGATCAAGTGTCCAAACAGTGGTTTAGAGTGGGTAAGGGAACATTGGAAAGGGAACTACTGCCCTGGAACTAATGTCCGTGGCAGGAGGAGGAGGAGGAAGGATTGGAGGGTGGAGGAGGAGGAAGGATTGGAGGGTGGAGGAGGAGGAAGGATTGGAGGGTGGAGATTGGAGCAACCCGCTGCTGGACCTTCCCGACGCATCGCTAATTAAGGGCAGATGGGTCGGTTTTCTGGTTCTCCTTCACCCTCATGTTTAGCTCCATTATTAAGGGCAGATGGGTCGGTTTTCTGGTTCCCCTTCACCCTCATGTTTAGCTCCATTATTAAGGGCAGATGGGTCGGTTTTCTGGTTCTCCTTCACCCTCATGTTTAGCTCCATTATTTTGACGAGTTTTAGATGTTCGGCCCATTAGTTTGGCGATTTTAAGACCTTTCGCCCCACTTCTTTGTCAATATTAAGACTGTTCGTGGCATTTAGGTGTTGATTTTTTTCTGGCGAGCGATAGCGAGCCTGTAATTTAGCAGGAACCGGCCTTTGGCCGGGAATTTTTTCTACCGAAAAACGTACAAATTCATCTTGAAAGGGGGTCTTGGGGGTATTCTCTTAAGCTTGATGGAGGTCTAGGGAACAAACTATAAACCTCCCCTTAACCCAGGCCTAATCCGACAGCCCCACCCGAGATTGGAGCCGCACGCTGGACCACCCGACGCATCGTAAATCAGGCACAGAGAGGTACCCCTTAATCCTAAATTAAATGGATCTATCATGCATCTAGTTCCCGATACCAGTGCAGAATAATGTAACCAGAAAAATGTTCACCACCAAATTGGGACGATAAAAGTTCTTGCATGTTCACCCCTTAACTTGAGTCACACTGGAAAAATCGTAAATATCTTCCCTCCCCCTAATCTATCCTAATCTATCCTTCTCTCTCTCTCTCTCTCTCTCTTTCTCTCTCTCTCTCTCTCTCTCTCTCTCTCTCTCTCTGGCACAACATAGGTCTAGGGTACAAATTACAAAGCTCTTCTTAATACCAGTATATAGTAAACGTGCCCCCACCAACATTCATAATACAGCCCGTGATGATGACATGGGTTGTAAGATATAAATATAAAGCCCAAGCAGGAGTTACAATAAAGGTGGTGTGTTAAGGGGGGTAGGGTTTAATATTGGGGCCATTTATTTATATATTTATTTATTTTCTTAGTTTCCTTGCTAGACCTCCCTCAAACTTAGAAAAACGCCCCTAGATCACCCTCAAGATAAATTTGTACATTTTCCGACTTCGCCGGGTTTCTCCATACAATGCTGGCTCGCTATCGCTTGCCAGGAAGAAATCGACACCTGACTGGGGATAACAGATTTAAAACAGTAGGCTGAATGGGGCTGATTGGATACAAGCTAGACAGAGAGAGATTAAAGGAGACAAAAGGCAGGTGACCCCCCTTAAGGAAGGCATACATTAATTAGTATCCATAATGTCTGGGTGAGATAAACCAGTCACCACCAGAAGTTCATACCGGTACTACAGTTGACAGTCCCCAGTGTGTGTGTGTGTGTGTGTGTGTGTGTGTGTGTGTATGTGTGTGTGTGTGTGTGTGATGCCAGGAATATACTATGCACGACGCAAGGTATTTTCATCCACAAGCCTAGGGGAGGTGTGGCGGAGTGGTCTTGCCACTGGACTGGTAATCCAATGGACCCGGGTTTGAATCCCAATATGTCAATGGTTAGATATTATTGGGATGGAATTTGTGCTGTACCTAGTTTTAGTGCATTACCACAGCACACCGAAATGCAAAATGCAAAAAAAAATACCCTCATTGTTCCCTGATTAAATAGCATTGTATGAATATTCCCATATTCAAAAATATGCTACAGGGGGGCAATGCCTAGTGAGTTAATTGCTCAATAGGTGGCGTTCTGAGAGTGAGGGTCAGAGTGTGGGGAATGAGACTGTGAAGCACAGAGGCGAGGCGGTTTCAGAGATGGAGTTGCTTCGAGCCGTGAAGCTTCGCATGTCTCACTCCCTAGACTGAAGCAAGACCTCACGGGCCTCACCGTGTTCAGCGGTAGAGTATAAAGGCTATCAGCCTATGTCCGAGAGGGAGTATAGTTGGAATATAGAAAAAAAAAAAAAAAAAAAAAAACATGTCTTTTCATTCATGAGTGTATTTGCCCATAACAGTTTTCATTCACACGATAGTAACGATAGTAACAGTAGTGCGTGCGTGCGTGCGCATGTGTGTGTACAGTATGTGTGTGTGTGTGTGTTCTGCCCGGGGAAGATTCTAGCTAACCAGGAGCCATGGTAGTTTCATCCACAAGCTTTATCAACGTCAAGTGTTTTCATATACCGGTATAACATTAAGGGGGCCCACCTCGTACAATCACAATCACAATCACAATCTCTCTCTCTCTCTCTCTCTGGCTTTTATCCATTCGGCCCCATTCAGCTTACTGTTTTAAGACGTTTATACACATCCAGGTGTCGAATTTTAGCGAGCCAGCATTGTGTGAAGATATCCGGCTTCGCCGGAGAAATTTTTCTATTGAAAAATGTACAAATTTAGCCTGCTGTCAAATTTAGTTTTTAAATATGCTGGCTCGCTACCGCTCATCAGGAAAAAATCAACAGTAGGCTGAATGGGGCCGAATGGGAAACAACCCAGACAGAGAGGGAGAAAAAAAATAAAACGAGATGGGCTCCCTCCTCAAGATAATAAGAATAAAATTAAGCGGGCGTATGAAAAGTGCAATGTAGTTTTCTTTTGTCTGATCGCACAATGGTGGAGAAAACAAATCAATAAAGCATACACCACTTTACAATATTATAGAGTGAATAAATTACCATTAACGAGTGAGGGACAGTAGTTCCATTTAATCATAATAATAACTGACAATGAAATAATATGTTTAAATACTCACAACTCCTCCTTGGCCAATAGACCTATCCTTCCATTGTTGTCCAAACACTCACCTGAAATACAATAAAGGGATCATTAACAACACAAGCATTTTATTTTTAGCAACACAATATTGTTTATAAAACTTGTATTTTTGGCTGAGTGATAGATAGATAGATAGAGATAGATTTATATATATATATATATATATATATATATAGAGAGAGAGAGAGAGAGAGAGCGAAAGAGAGCGCGCTACAGAAAAAACAATTTGGAACACATTAAGGTGTGAATTGATGGAGAAAATGCCCGATAAATCCATCTCCCCCCCCCCCCCCCGTCTCTCTCTCTCTCTCTCTCTCTCATTTTAATACAACAAGCCGGTATACCAAGCGTCCTCATAACAAAATTGATGGAGAAAATGACCGATAAATCCATCTCCCCCCCCCCCTCTCTCTCTCTCTCTCATTTTAATACAACAAACCGGTATACCAAGCGTCCTCATAACAACAAAATTGATGGAGAAAATGACCGATAAATCCATCTCCCCCCCCCCCTCTCTCTCTCTCTCTCTCATTTTAATACAAGCCGGTATACCAAGCGCCCTCATAGAAAATAAGAAAAAAAAATGCGATGGTGCCGAATATACGTAGCAGTATATATATACCTTTGGGTCATAAAAGTCCAGCTTAGTAACCGTCTCCCTGCCTTGTTCTTATAATTATATCGCTTTCCGGTAACACTTCCTTATGAGAGAGAGAGAGAGAGAGAGAGAGATTTACATAGATACACTGACCACACAGACCTTACGATCCCAGCGAGGTGGTCTGGATTTAATTCTAGTAGAAATAGCTAACCCGTGAGTAAGGGAAAGTGGAAGGAAAGGATAGCAAAGAAGAGAGAGAGACTGCAACTGGTTAGTTTGGTTTTTCCTTTTTTTTCCTGTTTTGAGGAGAGGAAAATAACTTATGTGAGCAACTATGCACTTAATCCATTACCAAGTATTTCATCATACTTAATGTGAATTATGAAAGCACTATAGTCCATCCATGATAGGTAGGCCAGAAATCGTGACCCCTAACCCCCATAACTCAAAAAAGGGCTAGAGTAAATGAGCTGTATATTTCCACACCCATTCCATAGCTGACTCTTCCTAAATGGTAGAAATATTGGCTCGATTACTATAGTCGTTTTTGAGTTATAGAGGTTAATAGTCAAGAGTTCGGCCTACCAATAGTGAATAGACTATAGTCCTCTGAGTCACATTAATACAAAATTGTCACAAATAGCAACATATTTCGCTACAAAGTCTTCGTAATAGTGCAGTAAGCAAAATGGGGACATGATAATTTACTTTTAGCTGGAGGAAACACACACACACACACACACACACACACACACACACACACACACACACACACACACACCATAGTGACGAATCTCATAAAACTCCAAGCTGAATTATTACATTTCACTTACCGGTACCGCGGTTTGGCTATAGGCCTACCCCAAAACTTTTGAACATTAACTCACAAACGACTAGAGTAATCGAGAAAATATTTCTACCATTCGGGAAGAGTCAGCCAGGGAATCGGTGTGGAAATTTACAGCCCATTTTCTCAAGCCCTTTTTTGAGTTACAGAGGTTAGGGTTCACGATTTCTGGCCTACTTATTTAGAACATGGCATAGCAACCCTCCCCTGAAGACAAGCTAGGGAAACTATAGGTAGTGTCAACGAACTTGAAAGTAACCTTGACTCCTTAACTTCTTATAACTCAAAAGGAATGAAAGCCCTTGGCTGAAATTCCTCTCATTTGGGAAGAGTCCACCAGGTAATAGGCGTGGATATTTACAGCCAGTATGATCTAGTCCCTTTTAAGTTATGAAGAGGTCAGGGATCGAGATTATTGTCAAGTTCGTTGACGCTACCTATAACATATTACCTCGGGATATGGAGGTGATTCATTCGTGTCCACCGCTGGGGGCACACCTATATATATTATGCGAGACTTTTCCTAAGTTGAATAAATTCGACTAATAGTAACCACTAGCAGGGGTACCCGGCGTTGCCCGGGTAATCACCATAATCACCATCACTACTACCACCACTACTACTACCATAATCAATCACTACTACCACACCGGCCTCGACCTCCCTGTGCCTCATTAAACGGCGACCTCGATTTCGGCCACTAAATGACCTCCGATTTTGGATCTGACCTCATCCGTACCCCCATTTTGGGGGCCTGCGAACAACTTTCGTTCCATACACCTTTTCAATCGGAGGCCTCCTTCTGCCCCAAACGGCAATTTTTCCGATTTCGCGCTCATTTTCTCCGTCCCTTTCACCCTGGGGACCCCTCTATGACCTGACCCAGGTCAATTGACACCCACATGCAAAGTTTCAGCTCCCCAGGTCCAAAACTGCGGCCGCCTATAAAGAACAGACAGACAGACAACCGTAAATATTATATAGCTAATGCAATATTTACTGACAGAATACCAAAGAAAATTGTCTACTGATTCCTTAGCTGAATAACATTGTCTAATATTAAGCATTACTTAGAAGTTAAGGGGCAGGGGCTGGGAATCCTCCTCCCCTTGTAAAATTCACCTACTCAACAAGACAGAGAAAGGGGTGAGGGAACGCGGATGTGGTCCCGGACCCTAAGAATAGAAACTTTAAAGTTGTTTCTGTTCCGGATCTGTCTCGAGTCGGTCACCCCCAGCTATGGGGCATGTGTCTGAGTATATAGGCTATAGGCTACATACATAAGGTACACACACACATACATACATACCCGGTACATACATACATACAAACATACATACATACCCGGTACATACATACATAATTATAAATTAGGACATTTCTACGCACTGACTGGGAGAACATTCTTAACCCCTTAAGGATTATGACACTATTTAACAGTTTATTTTGACTATCACTATACGATCTTATTCAGATTGATAAGGATCTGTGTGAGTCAGAGGCATACGGTGAGTTAGTTTCAACTCCATGCATACCTGTCTTGATAGCTTAATGGTTAGTGCATGGCATTTCGGTATGAGTATCCTAGGTTCGAATCCTTGGAGTGCCACATGTATTCATTAGTTTGATTTATTTCATTAATTAGGTTTATTTATAAGTTAATTGGTGGGTTGGTGATAATATGAATTCCTAGAGAATAATTGTGTCTAAATTACATACAATACATGGGCTGGTTTTCTGGACAACTTTCTCCCTCATGTTTAGCCCCATTAGTTTTCAAATGTTAAGATGTTTGCCCCATTAGTTAGTCAATTTTAAGACCTTTCGCCCCGTTTCTTCGTCAATATCTAATGCCCATCTAATGCTCCAATTTCCCCCCCCCCCTAGTCTTGAATAAGTGACACCCCGTTCTTAACATTAATCATCAATTATAAACCCCAAGGTACTTGAATAAACTAATGAAAGCATATGGTTCTCCCGGGATTCCAACTCGGGACACCTCACCCAGAACATAAGCACCTACACCAAAGCACCACCAACACAGCCTGGTCTAACTGCGTTGTAACACTTTTTTTTCGGTCTCCCATTGCTTCTATATCTTACCAGTGTTCTTCTATTTTCCATATTTCTTTTCCATCCCATCTTCCTACTTCCCTCACTCTCGCTCTTATCTCCTTCTCCAACTTCCTTCCCTGACCTAGTCCAACGCAACAAAAATGGTGATCGGGTGAGAGATGCGAAATTTGGGTATTTTTTTAAAGCGATTTAGGGATTATATATTTCAATTGCCGACGGTGTGGACTTATATGCCAATGAAGTACATGATAGCCTATAACTAATATTGGCTATAGGCCTACGCCTAAATAATATATCAATGACTTCGACCAGGTGTAAAACTAGATAAACTCTGAATCTGGCACCAACGGTTAGCTCGTCGATCTTGTTATGCCTAATTTATACCCTGCACAATCACGCTAATAAGTGATGTCTCGGCACCAAGTATGTTTTGATCAATAATTGGTATCAGCAATATCTAAGCTTCATTTCTTCATATCGAGTGAAATATATGAACATTTTCCTACACTTACCCACCCTATCCAACATCTGACAGACATTAATACAGTACAGAGCAAGCCAAACGTAATGACAGCTGCTGGGACATGATTTATTAGCGCGACCGTACATTATAGGTAGATAAAATTGGTGCGGTAGCCTAATTAACTTCAACCTCTTTAGTAGGCCTACCTGTGACGTCCTTTAAATATTTGGGGCCTTGGGCTACTATTGGATGACTTTATTCAGCTTAGGAAGGACGTCTACCCATTACTAAAAGACTACAGACTATCTCAATTCATTATTTTCGCTACGATGTATCTTCCTAAGCTTCATATAGGCCTAATCGTTTAAATGTAGCTCAAATACAATCAACCATGACGTCACCGGTACTAAAGGGGTTAATTAATAGCAGAGTCAATAAGGCGATAATATTACAATTAACCACTTGCGAGTTTCAGGCTATAAGGAAGTTGGAGCCGTGAACATCGATATTTAACAGAAATGCAATAATACTGTACATTTCTGATGGATAAATGGTAGCCTATGTTGAATTGGGTTTTATGTATTGATAAATGTACTACGACCGTATTTTAGCTTTAAATTATGTTAAATGTCGTTGTCTACAGCACTAACTCCTTATAGAACGAAACTCGCAAGTCTTCAATTTATCGTCAGCTGAAAATACAGATAATAGTTATTGGGTTAGCATCTACAATCTATTGCGCATCCCAGTGGGGGTTGGGAGGGAGGGGGGGGGGGGGAGCGGTCCCTATAGGCTACTTTGTTGAATTGATGGGGGGAGGGAATGTAAATAGTAGTAACTACACTTCTTTTACGTGTCCTTATGCTTATATAGGTAGAATTGTCCTAAAGGGGCAAACATTTGACAGGTACCACCACGTACTTGGGGCTGTCTACAGTATATAGCCTACAGTGTATATAGACTACTGTATATAGACCTATTAGCCTATTAGGCTAAGAGATTTAATTAAGGTTGAACAACCTACACCCTATACTGGTCTGATACTAGTAATAGAAACGATGTAATGACGTTTTTAATGTGGTTTTCGAGAATAAAGAAGCGCGTTTGGGCCGAAAATCGAGTTTACAACCTCTTCAGATCGTCGGTTTGTTGACACGACGCTCGACGTTACGTTTGCGGTTGTTTTTGCCCCCTACTGGCAATATATATGATGATGACAATAATGCCGGTATCACACGAGCGCTTTTTCACTCAACATTTACCCTTAACACTGGTCTGGCAGCTTATGAAGTAAACATTTAGATGATTTCGGTTACCTAAATTCATCTACCATCAGTATAGTTTCCGATACCAGTGTCAAATACTCCAGAAATGTTGCCAGCAAAATGTTGATCATCGAATGTTGACTATAAAAGCTCTCGTGTGATACCGGCTTAAGTCTAGGGAGTGTGAAGGGGGGGCAAAGCCACCCTTCACACATACAGTGTATCCCGCGGCCTATATATATTTTAATTGAGCCGCCAATATTGGGAAATTAGTTAGATGCTGGAATTTCGGGAAAGTAGCCTAGCCTATTATAACCTCCAGCACTAGCCTATGTCAACAAACGATCGACGTTACTCCCGCGAACGCAACTTTTCCAGTTATCTTTGTATTTCGTCTAATATTATATTATTAATATTAAAGTGTCACCGTTGTTTGTGTGGGAAGCGTGGAAACCGAAAACATTTCTGTATTAAATCCTTGGTGGTACCTGTCAAATGCGTGCCCCTAAAGTAAAATCGTACCCTTATATATTACCAAATTCGGATGCCGCGTATAGGCTAGGCTACATGTATTCCCCACTTCAACGCTGTCCTAAAATACCCGATACCTTGCATAGAATTATTAGCCTTATAATAATAATAATAATAATAATCTTCTGGTTACTTATATAGCGCCCGTCTCTCCTCCTTCGAGGATTCGCAAGCGCTTGGCTTTCTTTAGTCTACCAGAGACCATTACCCATCCCCCTTGCTCATGGGGAGATGGTAACCGCCGGCTGTATCCCAGAAAAACTTTTCAATCTGAGCGGGGATTGAACGCGAGACCTTCAAGGTGGGAATCAGGCACGCTATCAACTGAGCCAGCCGGACGGCTGGCCAGTATACCATACTGTAGGACAGTATATACCATAGATGCTTCACTAACCTTATTACGATATGGTAGAGAAATAACAGCATCCCAATGCACCACGTTTATCACCTTCGCGGACCAACACCGACGCGCGCCCTCCTACGAACCGGAACTTCTCTCCCCTCCCCCCTCCCCTCCCTTAGTAGCAATATTGGTAGTTGTTTTCTGCATTATTGATTAAGCCTTATTCTGTCGGTTAATTGATATATGTAGGCTTATTAGGCATGTTCTACAATATTCGTCCATGCTTTTAAATATTGCAGAAAGCGCCCGTTTCTATGTAATGCTAAAATAAATTCCCAGCAAAAAACACCAGCTGTAGCCAGTCAAAAAGCCGATGACATTCTTTCTTGTACCAACTGACTCAAAATATCATCTTTTAACAACGTTATAGATAATGTATGAAGCAAAGAGTTGTCCAGTACTTACCTGTATGTATCTAAGCGAGGTATTAAATTATTGGCAGACATTACTTAAGTTACGAGATAGTGATAAATATGACCACGAGTTTTTGAACATCCCCGTGGCACATTAGCCCCGCCAGAGAGGGTTGCTCTCGGGCGGAATAACATGCGGGGTTGTATTTTGTATTTTATTTCAGGTACATTTAGACAATGTTATTCAGCTTAGGAAGGACGTCTACCAATTAAGAGTTTAAAAACTATCTGAATTAATCCTTCCTACTCTTCATAATATTGTCTAAATGTGGCTGAAATCAAATTACAAATACATCGCCGGTATGGAAGGGGAGTTAAGGGGTTGGTGGAAATTATCAAGTTATAGGACTATAATAATATTGTATGAACCCAATTAAATAACAATGAACAAATAAATCACAATTTCAACCACGTAAAATGGGAGATATGGATATGGTGCTTGGGGACCCACAGAGGGCTGCCCTTGGGTGGCAGGATGTGCTATACTCTATTTTTTTTCCAGCTGATGCTAAATTGGGGTCTCTTCAGCTTGATTGCTCCGCTATTATGCAGGTTTTATAGCGAAATTTGATGTTAATTATGAAAACTTGGCTCTATTATGAAGCAGTGACATAGAGGTTTCTGATTTTTCCGCTAGTTATCGAGAAATTAGTTGCTAAGGGATTCAATTTACCATCAGCTGAAAATAAACTGACTATAGCTAATTAATTATAGAGACAATGTTTTAGAGGACATCAATATTAAATATATGAAGAGTTAGCATATTTAATATTATAAACCAACCGCCCAATGGTATCTACTACTCAGCTATTTCATATTAATTGGCTTACCAAGAAATGTTGTTATGAGTTTGTTTGTTATATATATATAGGCTACAATATTGTATTTAATCTTGTCTGAATTATTCTTATAAATTATTCATACTTTTTATTTATGAATCAAGTAGTTTCCAGTTTAGAAAACTATATCCTAACCTAAGCATTTTGTTTAGGAATATGTTAGTGTAATGCATTCGTGAGTAGCCTAGATTAAGCACTTGGATATATCTATGGGTAATAACCTACAATTTAGTATTTGGCAACTTTTCGTGACGTAATATGAATGTGGATATTGGTAAGTTCTTTAGAGGGCGAATGCAAATGAACACGAATAATTTATAGGCCTTTATCGTGTCTAAACTTATAAATAATAATACATTTAGTTGCATAAAGATCTCCCGTTATTGCAGACATAGTAATTTGCTTCAGAAATTGAGTATTATTCTGATTCAGCTCTAAATTTAATACCAGCGAAATCACGAAAACCCTAGCATTAGTTTAACCCCTTCAGTACCGGTGACGTCTATCTATCTATCTATTGCCTGACGCCGTGATCCCCGAAGGGGTGGCCACGAACGAACCGCCCCCATGCACCTCTGTCCCCAGTCAGTCGACGCCCCTCCCCCCAACCAGCACCACCTTCGTTCATGTACTTCCTCACTCCATCCTTCCACCTCATATTCGGTCTACCTCTCCCCCTCTGTCCCTCCACCTCGCTCTCATACACCCTCTTAGTCATTCTCTCGCTTTCCATACGTTCCATATGGCCGAACCATCTCAAGTTGTTCCTTTTCACACTTTCCAGCACATCTACCTCCACACCACACCTCCTTCTTACTTCCTCATTAGTCTGTCTATCCCTCCATGTAACTCCGCACGCACTCCTTAAGTAATTCATTTCCACTGCTCTCACTCTTGGTCTGAGTCTCTCAACCAACGTCCATGCTTCGCTTCCGTAAGTCAGTGTCGGGATTACCACACTGTCATGCAAGGACTTCTTCACTTCCATACTGACCACCCTATTTCTTGTTACTGCTTTTAGCGTTCCTACAACCCTCTTCCCCTGTTGTACCCTCTCCCGCACCTCTTCATCCATTGTCCCATCTTTACTCAACACACTGCCCAGATACTTAAAAGAGTTGACGATCTCCATAGCCTGACCGTTCAGCTTCACCTCACACTCTGTGACTTCACCCCTTTCGAAGACCATAACCTTGCTCTTCCCCGTATTTACCTTCAAATTCCGTTTTTCGCACACTGTTCCAAACTCATTTACCAGACCCTGCAACTCCCATTCATTATCACTCATCAGAACTGTATCATCCGCAAACAGCAGTATAGGTAGCTTCCACTCAATTCCCTCCCTTTTCAGCGATACACCAACATCCACTGCTCTTGATAGTATTTCTTTCATAACTCCATCCATATATACAGTAAACAACCACGGGGACATCACACCCCTGTTTCAAACCAACATTCAGGTCAAAGAACTCGCTCTGCTCACTCTCCACACGTACTGCCGCCTTTGCACCCTCATACATGCTCTTCACTGCTTTCAGCAACTTGCCCTCTACTCCGTATATTCTAAGTACTTTCCACAAACCTTCTCTATCCACTCTGTCATAGGCCTTCTCCAAGTCCATAAAGGCAACATACACCTTTTGTTTCTTCTCCAGATACTTCTCCACAACACAATTCAGGGTAAAAATCTGATCTACACATCCTCTTCCCTTCCTAAAACCTCCCTGCTCGTCGCCTATCCATTTCTCCGTTCTCACTCTCACTCTCTCAATCACTACCCTACTGTATACCTTCCCTACTACGCTTAGAAGACATATTCCTCGGTGGTTACCACACACTCCTCTTTCCCCTTTGCCCTTATATAGGGGGACTATTATGCCAGTCTTCCAGTCATCGGGTGCACTCCCCTTCTCCCATGCTAGTTTGCACATTTTCCATACCCATTCTATCACTATCTCACCACCATACCTCAACATTTCCCCACACACTCCATCTGTTCCTGGTGCTTTCCCCAACTTCACTCTTTTCATGGCTTCCCACACTTCTGACCTCCTGATCCCCACCTCCTCCTCCACTACTTCTCTTCTTCTCCCTCCCATACCATATCCAGCTATGTTTGCTGGCTCTTCATTCCTTTCATTTAGCAACTCACTGAAGTACTCCCTCCATCTTTCGACTCTCTCTTGCTTCTCGGCTAGCATTCTCCCATTCTTATCTTTCACACCCTTACTGTTTCCCTTGCTACCTTCCCTAACTTTCTTAACTTCTTTCCAGAACAGTTTCTTACTCTCCCTCCATTTTACACTCAGATTCCTTCCAAATTCCTCATCTACTCTTCTCTTACTTTCCTTCACTACTCTCTTCACCACCCTCTTACTCTCCACGTACCGGTGACGTCCTCTTCATTATATTCTGGCACCTATTAGACAATATTATTAAGCTTGGGAAGGATGTCTACCCATGAAAAGGCTACAGACTATCTCAATTAATCCTTTTAGCTACCATATATCCTTCCTAAGCTGTTCATATAATCGTATACATGTAGCGGAAACCAAATACAAAGTACGTCATCGGGGTCAGGTGTTAAATAAAGCAAAGTGAACTCTCGCGCCATCTATTAACAAAAATGTTTGGATATGGGGGTAGGTAGGTAGCAAGGGAGGGGTGAGTTGCCATATTATGCAACCCATTATCTAACATTTCTCCTAATAAGGGCTTTATTATCGATAACTAGCTATATTAAATTAAACAAGGTATAGTTTAAAGTAAGTTAGACTAGGCTAGGATACACAAACATATGAATTATGTTATATATGTTTGGATTCCTATTTATTACACGAATTAGACCTTGGCAACTGCCCCCTGTAAGACGTAAACGTCGCAATATTGGTAGTTATTTTTCTGCATATGTACTTCAATTGTATTTTGTGGGTTTATTGATGTAGACAAGTTTGTTAAGGATGCTTTACAATATTCGTCTATGCTGTCAGATATAGAAGAAAGCGAGTATTTATATTTAACGTTAAATTTAATTCCTGGTAAAAATCGCCAGCTGTAGCCAGTCAAAAAGCCGAAGACATACTTCCTCGTACCAACTAACTCAAAATATCGTCTTTTAAACACCATTTTACATGTATATATAGTAAAGTTGTTGTCCAATACTTCCCTGTATGTATCTAAATGAGTTATTATATATCTGGCAGGCGTTAATAAAGTCACGAGATAGTGATTAATAATACCACGAGTTTTTGAACATCTCCGCAGCACTTTAGCCCAGCCCCCTCAGTGACGTCATGCCCAAGAACACACACACACATACGCACATACAAACCAACACACACACATACGTACGTACACTCGGGAACTCGCTGAGGTTAGGGGGTTACTGTTTCCAGAGAGGGTTGCTCTCGGGCGGAATAACATGCAAGGTTGTACAGGGGAGTTGAGGGTTGGTTGATAGGATCAAGTTATAGCCTAATTATATAATAATATGTTACGGACCCAATAAATATATAGGAATTTCAACCACGTAAGATGAGAGATATGGATGGTGCTTGGGGACTCACAGAGGGCTGCCCTTGGGTGGCAGGATGTACCAGCTAATGAATTATAGACAATGTTACAGGACATTAATATTAAATATATAAAGAGTTAGCATATTTAATAGTACACACCTACCGCCCAATGGTATCAACTATTTAGCTATAACCTATTGGCTTACCCCGAAATCGGTTTTGACTTATTTTTTCATTTTATTCTGGCTATATAAACGATATTTTATCAAAGTAAGCAGAGCTTTGTAGGAAAGTGTCAATGCAGACAGCTTGGCGCCACTGTGTACGTACCGGGTATATGTCTCTCTCTCTCTCTCTGTATGTATCCCTGTATGCCTATGTATGTAGCTGAATGTATGTGTGTATGCCTGGGTCTGGTTCTTTTTTCTATGTGAGTGAGGGAGACAAAAGGCAGAACTGCCTGTACCGAGTGCCTCTCCCAGAGTTGAAAGAGTGACAGAGACAAAATCAAGGGACGTTCGAGCCAAAATTCCTGGACACCCGGAGTTTGAAACAATTTAAGTCATAGGAAGAGGGAAAAACTGATTCTGGGAGAGTTCCAGAGCTCAGCAGTTGAATAGAAGAAAGTCTGATAATACTGTTTCACCGTTACTGTTTGCCTATGTATGTGTGTGTGTATGTATGCCTGTGTATCTGTATGTCTATGTATGTTTGTGTGTGTGTGTGTGTAGGGGATGTGGATCGCTCCTATAGGTAAATTAACTGACACTATATTTAGAGATACACTAACATTACTACTGCAACACATGATTAAAATAGACAAGTAACCGATTCCTATATGTATAAAGCCTCAAGATAGTATTACCCTTGCACTTTATTCATACAGTAACACAGTACACTATAGTAATACAATTATTATTATGAACAGAATAGAACACAAAAGTGCTGGTAGCTAAAATTAAAGCACGTTAATATTCAGCCTAGTTGAGTCACCAAGTACCAAAGCCGATTAGGCTATATGTATTTTTGTTATCAATAAGTATACCCTCCGCGATCTCCTACCCTAGTCTAAATTACTGTAGCCTATTGTATGTATAATGAAAGCAAGTTAGTTATTAAAAGCAACCTAATGGAATGGCAGGCTGTTGTACGATAAATAAATATACGAAATGGGCCCCTTTTAACTCTCTCTCTCTCTCTCTCTCTGACCCCCCCCCCCCCTTCCTCTCTCTCTCTCTCAACCCGCGCCATAGTTGCCACGTCGTAATTAACACTCGATGCCCCCATCACAAAATATCTTAAACCATACGTCTTTTACTTTGCCAAAGTCATTAGTTGGAAGTTTAGCTCACTAGATAACATACTGAGTACGGTATCTTGTTATCGAAAAGGGTAATAAACTCTTAATTAGATATATCTATAGGTTCTAACACTTAGTATTTGGTAACTTTCCGTGACGTAGAATGAAAGACTATATTGGCTAGTTCTTTTGTGGGCGATTGCAATTGAACACGAATTAATTATTGCATATTTCTACTTCCTTAGCTTATACAGAATAATGAAGATAGTTGAATAAAGACCCCCCATGAATCTAGATATAGTAATTACCTTCAAAACTTAAGGAATGGTGATATAGTTCCAAAATAAATGCTTACGAAATCACGAGTAGTCTAGTTTATGAGGAAATGGCAACTTCCAGTAAATACATCAGAAGTGAATGCCTACCCCATCTGTTAGCAAAAATGTCTGAGTTTTGGTAGAGGGAGGGTGAGTAGCCAGATCTTTTATTAATATTATCGAACATATCTCCTTATATGGCTCTTGATAGCATTGCCTGGCTATGTTAGATTAAACCCAGTATAGTTTAGAGTAAGTTAGACTAGGCTAGGATACACAGACTATGTTTCTGTGTTATATTTGCTTGGTTATCACTTTGGTTACGAGAATTAGACCTTGGCAACTTTATCGGCATGACGAAAAAATCGAAATATTGGTAGTTCTTTTTCTGCATATGTGATTAAATTGTATTTTGTGGGTTTATTGATATAGACAGGTTTTTAAGGATGATCTACAATATTCATCTATGCTTTCAGATATGGAAGAAATGAGTATTTCTAGTTAACGTTAAATTAATTACCAGGTAAAAATCGTCAGTTGTAGCCAGTCAAAAAGCTGATTACGTACTTCGCTGTACCAACTGACTCAAAATATCGTCTTTTAAACCAAGTTTTAGTTGTATATATAGCAAAGAGATGTCCAATACTTCCCTGTATGTGTCTAAATGAATTGTTAGATAGCTGGTAGGCAATAAATAAAGGCCCGAGATAGTGATTAATATTACCAAGAGTTTTTGAACATCCCCGTGGCACATCTGCCCCGCCCTCCTCAGTGACGTCATGCCCAAGAACACACATACATACATACGTACACACATACACACACACACACACACTTACACTTACACACACACACACACCCAGGAACTCGTTGAGCTTATGGGGTAGCTGTTTCCAGAGAGGGCTGCTCTTGGGTGGCATAACATGCAAGGTTGTGTGGGGGAGTTAAGGGGTTGGTGGATAGGATCTAGTTATAGGAATAATTTTTTTTATGAACCTAGGCCTAAATATATAAAAATTAATAAATAAATCGGAATTTCAACAACGTAAGATGAGATATGGTCATATGGATGATGCTTGGGGTCCCACAGAGGGCTGCCATTGGGTGGCAGGATGTGCTGGGTTGTATGGTCAAGGGATACGAGTTTACATGTGAGGTGGTAGGTAGGGGGAGGTTAATAGCAGAGAAGGACGCTTTTTATTTGCGTAATTTTAAAAGTAATAACATTTTGAAATTAATAACTTCATACCCTTCTGTACCGGGGACGTCTTTTTAAATTTTATTCTGGCTACTATTAGATGATTCTATTAAACTTAAAAAGGGGCTTCCAGTAATCAACAGGCTTCGAACTATGTCTCACTCAACCCTTTTTACCACCACAGATCCTTCTTAAACGGCACAAAATCGTCTAAATGTAGCTAGAATAAATGGAAAAGCCGTCGCCGATACAGAAGGGGTTAAGTTAACAAAAAGTTGTGATAAAAGTAGGCCTGCAGGGTCTTTGGAATGGAATGATGTGTGTGTGTACATGTGTGTATGTGTGTGTGTGAGATGGTCAATTTGCGCGTGTGTGTGTGTGTAGGTATGTACACTCGTTCTAATAAGGGATGTCTGGGCACCAAGTAAGTGTTGAACAATAATTGGTATCACCTAGAAAGTCATAGCATATATTAAACAACTCCCTAGAGCCCTATTATAGGTGTTTAATAGAGCTATTTATATGTTAATTAATGCTTGCTGGGGTGTCATTCATTGTTTTACCTTACGTATCATATTTTCGCAGACACTTAATCTTGCAAATCAACTTAAGCTTCATTTCTTCATATCGAGTGAAATATACACACATGTTCCTACACTTACCCACCCTATTCAACATCTGACAGACATTTTTACAGCACAGAGCAAGCCAAACGTAATGAAAGCTGGGCCATGACTTATTAGCGCTACCGTACGTATGTATGTCATTAAAGTTCCCGGGAAATTACCTGTATATACACCCCATACTCAGGCTGACAAACTTAAAACACAATTAATTACTGATTCTAAAATAAATTCCCTTCGTATCAATATTTATAATACCGTTAACATTATGCTCATAGTTTTAATTATGACCTTAGAAGTGAACAAAATTACCTAAACAATGTAATTCCATGAATATTTGCTTGTATTCCTTCCCGGATATCATTTTGCTACAGTTTGTCATCCTGATAACGCCCCCCACCCTCTCGGCGCGCGCACAAAATTCACGCCAGGCAGTCTAGCACAGTTGGTTGACTTTTGGAAATTCGCTCCTCCCACTTAACCCTTTGATTTGACGCCTTAGCAGTGTTGCTTATCATTAGACGATTTCATGTAACTTAGGTAGGATCTGTGGGAATTTGTTCAACTAACTCGATTATTCTGTAAAAGCTAAGGAAGGCGAAAGAGGGTGAAATAAAGTTCCTGTTAAATTTCCTGTATGAGCCCCCCACGCCCAGGCTGACAAACCATGACTAGTTATTACTAATCCTAAAATACGAGTCCCATCCGATTTATTCATTATAATTAAACATATAAAGGTAAACTTACCCTCCACAGTTCACTTGGAAGCGACAATATACCCAACACAACGAAATTTCATGTAAACTAACTTGTATTATGTGTATATACCAATATGATTAAGTTTGATATCCTGGTTTACCTCTCCATACCCAGGTTGGCAAACCAAAGACAATTGAATACGAATCCTGAAATACTAGTCCTATCCTATTTATTCATGATTAATGAACATATTAAGACAAATCCATGTTCTTCACTTAGGTTGGAAGTGATATAATGACCAAAACAATGCGATTTAGGATAAAATTGTGTGTATTCCTTCTCATCTACCAATGTGCTCCAGTTTGGCATCCTGGTAAATGTAGATGCGCGCTCAAAATACTTGTCCTGGATTATTTTATTGTCTCACACAGTCTCGGCCGCGTAATAATGTCTGTCAGATGTTCCATAATTACCTAGAAAGTCATAGAATACATTAAACATCTCCCTAGAGCCCTAATATAGGTGTTTAATAGAGCTATTTATATGTTAATTAATACTTACTAGCGTGCCATTAATTTTTTACCTTACGTACCATAATTTCGCAGACACTTAATCTTGCAAATCAACTTAATTTCTAATATCTCAGTTTATACGTCGATTAAAATACAGTAGCCCTTATTACAAAATTAAAGCAACAGATACAGATGATATATACAGTATGTAGGATACCAATTACGTAACTAAAATATAACCTCAATGAAAGATATATCACTGAACGCAACCAAAAGAACTTTCGAAAACATTTCAACCCTGGTATTACAATTCTTTCATAAATATCGCAAATAAAGTAATTTGACCACTTGAGTTTCAGGCTACAAGGAAGTTGGAGCCACATACATCGATATTTAGCAGAATTAACAACTAAAATACGGCTGTAGTACATATATAGCCTAAATACATAAAACCAAATCAATCATATTTTTTATCCACCAGAAACATATATTATTAATGTATTTCTGCTTAGTATCGATGTTTACGGCTCCAACTTCCTTATAGCCTGAAACTCGCAAGTGGTCAATTACAGAAATATATACAAAATACGGGATGCTACGATTACATTTATATAGGCCTAAATTAACCATATTAACACTCATGGCCTTAGGTACGTAATTACTACAGCGAATATAGCACGGGGGGGGGGGTTACCTGCCTTTGTTCTCTCCTTTTCTCTCTTTCTCTGGCTTGTATCCATTTGGCCCCATTCAGCCTACTGTTTTAAGACGCTTATCCCCATCTAGGTGTCGATTTATGCCTAGCGAGCCAGCATTGTATGGAGAAATCCGGCTTCGCCGGAGAAATTTTTCTATCGAAAAATATACAAATTTAGCATGCTGACAAAAACATTATAACAAAAAAAAAATGCTGGCTCGCTGCCGCTCTCCAGGAAAAAATCAACACCTGAATGAGGGTAAACGTCTTAAAACAGTAGGCTGAATAGGGCCTAATGAATAGCCTACAACCCAGAGAGAGAGGGAGAGAGAGAGACCAAAAAAACAAGGTGGGCCACCCACCTTAAAAGACTACAAAGTAGTACAGACTACCTCAATTAATCCATTTAGCGAACATATGTCCTTCCTAAGCTTTATAAAATCGTATAAATGTAACTATAATTCAATTAAACAGATGTTTTGGCCTACTTACTTGGAACAGGGTATACTGTAGATCTAACCATGGTACACTCGGATAAGTAACACCCCGTTCTTAATATTAATCAGCAATTACAACCCCAATGTACTTGATAAACTAATGAAAGCATATGGTCCTCCCGGGATTCCAATTCGGGACACCACACCCAGAACATAAACATGTTAACCATTACACCACCAACACAGTTAAAGGTTGAGTACGCGATCACGATAAATATCAATTTTTTAATTTTGGATATCAATCTAATCATGTACTCAGGCCCAACTGCATTATGGAAAGCGTAATGTTTTAGTGAGAGGAAAGAACAATGAATGGGGCCAATTAAGGACCGGCCTCGCTATACATTAGTTCTTGAACCTATAGAATTAAGTAACACCCAGTTCTTAACATTAATCATCAATTACAAACCCCAATATACTTGAATAAACTAATGAAAGCATATGGTCCTCCCGGGATTCGTAATCGGGATACTCAAAATGGCCGATAAAATTCAGCACTCAACACTTTTGAATAGACCTATGCAGACAGCTTGGCGCCGCTGTGTACGTGTGTATGTGTGTGGTTTTGCGTGTAGGCTTGTGTGTGTTTGTGTGTGTGTGTGTATGCATCTGTATATTTGTATGCCTGTGAGTGAGCATGCCAGTGTGTGTGTAATCTTGTGTGTGTGTATGTCTATTGTGTGTATGTGTCTCTGTATGTGTGTATACTTGTGTGAGTATGTATATGAGTGTGTGTATGTGTCTCTGTATGTGTGTATGTATCTGTGTGTGTTTGTGTGTAGGGTGTGTGGGGGCGATAACAATTGACCAGAATTAAGTGTAGCCTTTCTCCATTGTCTTAGCGTATAAATAATAATCAAGATAGTTGTATAAAGACATAATACTTCTATAGTCAATTTTTTTCCAGCTGAGGGTAAATTGCCATGTTTCTATCTTTATTACTCGGCTATAAGGTAGATTTTGTAGTGAAATATGATGTTAATTATGACAACTTGGCATTAATACGACACACAGCCATAGTAGTTTCATATAGTTCCATTAATTATCGAGAAATCAGCTACTAAGGGATTCAATTTAACATCAGCTGGGAAAAAATAGAGTATAGTTTGCTGCAGAAATCGAGGATTTATACTGATGTAGCTACAAATGAAATACCAGCGAAATCAAGGGTAGCCTAGCTTATGAGGAAACGCCAACATCGAATGAATTATTGAAAAGTGAATGCCTACGCCATCTATTATCAAAAATGTATCCAGGGTTTTAGAGAATGGGAAAGGGGTGAAGGGAGAGGGGGCCAAGGGAGTGGTGAGTAGCTAGTTAGAATATTTATTTTATCATTACAATATCTATTCTATGATCTTTTATATAATTTACTGGCTATATTAGTTTGAACACGGTATAGTTTAGAGTAAGTTAGACTAGGCTAAGTTACGCGGTCATAGGTTTCTGTGTTATATAGGCTATGCTTTGTGTTCGCTTTTGTTTCGTGAATTAGACATTGGCAACTACACCTGTAAGACGTACAAGTCGAAATATTTGTTGTTCTTTTTCTGCGTGTGAGATTAAACCCTTTTCAGTGGGTTTATTATTATAGACAGGATTGTTGAGGATGTATATAATATTCGCCAATGCTCTTAGTTATAGTATAAATCTAGCATTTCTACTTTATGTTAAATTAAGTCTCGGTAAAAAATCGACCAGCTGTAGCCAGTCAAAAATCGTTGACGTAACAAATCCCTAATAATTATCATCTTCCAGGTGCATATTTTGCAATGGAAGAAGTTGTCCACTATTTCCCTATATGTATTAATCGAGTTATTATATTGTTGACTGGCATTTACTTATAAGTCCCGAGATAGTGAGAGAGAGAGAGAGAGAGTGAGTGATAAATATTACCACGACTTTTTGAACATCCCCAAGGCACATTAGCCCCGCCCCCTCAGTGACGTCATGCCCAAGAACACACACATACAAACACACACACACACACGTACGTACACACACACACACAGGAACTCGCCGAGCTTATGAGGTTGCTGTTTTGAGGGAGGGCTGTTCTCGGGCGATATGACATGTTAGGTGGTATGGGGGAGTTATAATAAGCGATATAATAAGGATTGGGTGATAGATTTTCGTTATCGCGATTTTAAAGTAATTATTCATTCATTATAGGTCACATCCATTTGTATTATATTGTAGTAAACTATTTGACATATTTACTCAGCTTAGGAAGAACATCTATTAATTAAAAGGCTACAGACTATCTCAAGTAATCCCTTGTAGCTACCATACATCCTTCCTAAGCCGACTTGCGAGTTTTGTTCTATAAGGAAGTTGGAGCTGTAGGCTACGATATTTAACATAATTTACAGCTAAAATATGGTCGAAGTACATATATAAATACATAAAACCCAATTCAACATACCATTTATCCATCAGAAACTTAAATTAGTATTGTATTTCTGCTTAATATCGATGTTTACGGCTCCAACTTCCTTATAGCCTGAAACTCGCAAGAGGTCAATTGCCCTTATATTTTTACCATTTGGGAACAGTCAGCTTGGGAATAGGTGGGGAAATTTATGGCCCATTTGCTCTAACCCTTTTCTAGTTACAGAGGATATAGGTCAGGATATTTAGCCAACCTATAATGTACAGGGTATAGTGGATGCTGAGGGGTGCGGGGACATTGAGGGATGTTTAAGGGGTTAGTCACTGTTTTCTTGGTCTATTAATTCATTTATTGTTTTAGTTTCCTCGTTAGACCTCCCTCAAACTTAGAAAAACACCCCCTAGGAAACCCCCCCCCCCCTCAAGACAAATGTGTACATTTTTCGGCAGAAAAAATTCCTGGCCGGTTCCTCTTATAATTACAGGCTCGCTAGGCTATAGCTCGCCAGGAAAAAATCGACACCTAAATGGCACGATAGGTCTAACAATATGACAACGAAATCCTGGAGCTAAAGGTATTAACATCGCCAAACTAATGGGCTGAACGTCTTCAACTGTCAAAACTAATGGGGCTAAACACGAGGGAGAAAAGGGTCCAGAAAAACGACCCATCTCCTCTTAAATATGTATGAGAGAGAGGGAGATGGTCAATTTGCGTGTGTGTGTATGTATGTTTGTCATCGAGTGTGTGTGTGTGTGTGCGTGTTGGGGGTCCAGAGGAGATCTAGAGTTACCACTTCTTATATTTTCCGTTCGTATCAATAACCTATTGCTCCGATGTTCACTATTAAAATTAAATAATAGGCATTATACAGTATATACAATCATATAAAGTAATTTAAACTAGGCTAAATTACGCCGTGGAGTTTCTTTGTTGCAACTAAATTATATGCGTAATTACTCAGATTTTGCGCTTGGTAACTCTACTAGGCTGAAAATTGGCGTGGTTTTACTTTCGTTACTAATCCTGTACTCTCTCGAGTTTCTCTTTGTGTATATTTATATGATGTATCTTATTATAAGACTCAAACGACGTAGAAAAGGATATAGTATGTTATTGGCATGTTTCAGAAATGTGGCATATTTCTGTATGTAATGGTGTTTTGCTGAACGTGAGTAAGTAGAACGAAAAATATTTCCCGGGAAATAACCTGTATGAGCCCCCATACCCAGGTTGACAAACGGAACAGTATTCTCCTACTTCTAAACTAGAACCTTTATATCAACATTTATTAGGCTCTACAGTGTTGATTATGACATTAGCAGTGAACAAAATTACCAAAACAAGGCAATTCCTGAACATTTGCTTGTATTTTTTCCGTATATCATATTGCCCCAGGTTGGCATCCTGATCACCCTCACCCCCCCCCCCCCCCCTCACCCTCACCCATCCTCTCGGCGCGCGCAGACACTTTGGCGCCAAGCAGATCTCGCACAGCTGGTTACGTTTTGGGATAAAGCTCTTCCCACTTAAAAAGGGGAGTAGGGTAGTTTTTCTAGTTCCCTTCTCCCTCATGTTTAGCCTCATTAGTTTTGAGATTTTTTGACGTTCGGCCCATTAGATTGAAAATTTTAATAACTTACCCCCTTTCGTTGTCAATTTTAAGACCTTTCGTGCCATTTAGGTGTTGATTTTTCCTGGCGAGCAATAGCTAGTCTGAAATTTTAAGAGGGACCGGTCTTCGGCCGGGACATTATTCTACCGAAAAATGTACAAATTTATCTTGAAGGGGGGTCTAGGGGGTGTTTTTCTAAGCTTGATGTAGGTTTAGCGAGAACACAAACAAAAAATAAATAAATTAATATACCAAACAAAACAAAAACTAGCCCCTTAAGGACCTACAGACTAATAGAAGGCTGCTCTAGGGCTGCATCATGTGAGGGGAGAGCTATATAAAGACGACCAAGCCTATAGCCTATGGTAGCGCCAACGAACTCGACACCAATATTGATCCCTGACCTCTCTGTAACTCTAAAGGGCCTAGAGCAAACTGGCTGTAAATATCCACACCTATTTCCTGGTGGACTCTTCCTAAATGATAGAAACGTCAGCCGGATTGCTTTTATTAATTTCGAGTTATAAGAAGTTTAGGGGTCAATGGGGATCCTAACTTTTAAAATATCTGAAGTCCAATTATATTCAGCTTAAAAAGGGCCTCCAGCAAATAACAGGCTTCGAACTCTCTTACTTAACCCTTTTTACCACACCAGATCCTTCTCAAACTGCATTAAATCGTCTAAATATAGCTAGAATAAAGATAAACAGACGTCGCCGGTACAGTATTCTAAACGTCTTAAAACAGTAGGCTGAATGGGGCCAAATGGATACAAGCCAGAGAAGGAGAGAAAAAAGCAGGTGACCCCCCTGCTATATTCGTTGTAGTAATAGTTGTAAAGAGTAAGTAGCCTACTATTTAGCACGTCGCATTAACCGAACCTATAATGCATAAATACGGTATTTAATCAAGATTACAACGCATACAGAATACATCATTTGTAATACTGAAGGAAGTATTACTAACCATTGCAGTAACGAAGCTATTATTCATATTTAGTTATAACAAATCGTTTACTGTTGCAAATTATAATTGTAAGTTGATTTATGATAACCGATATACGATACATTCAATCCCTTGAGAGAATATTCTTCCCATTCTTGCCTAAATATATTGTAGGCTATTTGTACAAACTTGAAATTTCGCATTCATACCGGTATCCTACCGTAGCCTACTTCTTGATTAAACAGTTTTCTCTCATCCCAATCTATTGAATATTATACTGTGATGACATATATTTAAGGATTGACCATTATTATAGTATATTAATGCTTGCACATCATATATATAGTTATCACATTACTACTATTGCATGCAACCCATATTTATAGTTGCCGCAACAGGCGATGCGTCCCGTACGTTCGGGACGCAAAAGTTGCCCTATTCGAGTGACAAATGGGTCCCGAAAAAGTTGCTTGGGGCGCAAAAGTTGCTCCACGGAGCAACTTTTGTCACCGATTCGGGCAACTCGGGCATGTGTAACCGCGCCTTACACACACACACACATGAACTGACCATCTCACAGACACACATGCACACACATCATTCCATTCTAAAGACCCTGTGTGCCTACTTTTCTCACAGTAGAATACATAAGAATTAGTCTTCTATGTGTTATCAGTCCACTTTCATTCTCTCTCTCTCTCTCTCTCTCTCCTATTTTGCTGTCCGATTAATTTGTCTACTATAAAACTGTCCCTGAGTAGGTCCTATAGCAGTATTAAGGCCGGACCACCTAGTAGGGACCTCAGAGTATGTGTGGTTTGAGCATCTGTTTAACTCTGTGTAACTCTCATATACCTGTATAGCACAACTTTTTGTTAACTTAACCCATTCTGTACCGGCGACGTCTTTTTTAAATTTTATTCTAGCGATTTTATGCCGTTTAAGAAGGATCTGTGGTGGTAAAAAGTTCGAAGCCTATTGATTACTGGAAGCCCATTTTTAAGTTGAATAAAATCGTCTAATAGTAGCCAGAATAATATTAAAAAGACGTCCCCAGTACAGAAGGGGTTAACAAGTTCAAAATGTTAATACCTTTAAAATTACGCAAATAAAAAGCTTCCTTCTCTGCCATTAACCTCCCCCTACCTACCAGCTCCCATGTAAACTCGTATCCCTTTGGCGATGGGCTGGTCTATCAGAGTGAGACCTGAGCGATCTCTGCCATACCCATAGCTTACTCTGACTGTTCCTTTAACTTATATATTTTCTAAATCTCAAGTGACGGCGTCTCTTCCGTGGATTGACCTCCCAATCTACCAAGATTGGAAGCTAAAGCGTCACATTATTCCTTTGCCCCTCAACTTTCTCTTCATAATTGCTGAGGGGCACAGGGCCCTGGGTGGGGCTTTGGTTTCCCGGGCGTTTACGCACCCTCTCAGCTCCCCGCCATGGAGTGGCTTCGGTCACCCAGGCTTTATTGTGGTCGGCAGGGAGGGTTCTGTGGGGGCGCTCGTTTATGGCCTTGGCCTTACTCGGGGCCTTGGGGCTGTTCGGCCAGGCAGCTTGGGGAACAACAACAACAACAACAACTCGTATCCCTTGACCGCCCAACCCAGCACATCCTGCCACCCAAGATCAGCTCTCTGTGGGTCCCCAAGCACCATCCATATTTCTCATCTTACGTGGTTGATATTCCGATTTATGTATTCATTTTTATATATTTAGGTTCATAAAACGTACATTATTTTATTCCTATAACTAGATCCTATCCACCAACCCCTAACTCCCCCACACAACCTTGCATGTTATGCCACCCAAGAGCAGCCCTCTCTGGAAACAACCCTATAAGTTCAACGAGTTCCTGGGTGTGTGTGTACGTATATATGTGTGTTCTTGGGCATGACGTCACTGAGGAGGGCGGGGCAGATGTGCCACGGGGATGTTCAAAAACTCTTGGTAATATTAATCACTATCTCGGGCCTTTATTTATGCCTACCAGCTATCTAACAATTCATTTAGACACATACAGGGAAGTATTGGACATCTCTTTGCTATATATACAACTAAAATTTGGTTTAAAAGACGATATTTTGAGTCAGTTGGTACAACGAAGTACGTAATCAGCTTTATGACTGGCTAAAACTGACGATTTTTACCTGGTAATTAATTTAACCTTAACTAGAAATACTCATTTCTTCCATATCTGAAAGCATAGACGAATATTGTAGATCATCCTTAACAAACCTGTCTATATCAATAAACCCACAAAATATAATTTAATCACATATGCAGAAAAAGAACTACCAATATTTCGATTTTTTCGTCATGCCGATAAAGTTGCCAAGGTCTAATTCTCGTAACCAAAGCGATAACCAAGCAAATATAACAGAAACATAGTCTGTGTATCCTAGCCTAGTCTAACTTACTCTAAACTATACTGGGTTTAATCTAACATAGCCAGGCATTGCTATCAAGAACCATATAAGGAGATATGTTTGATAATATTAATATAAGATCTGGCTCCTCACCCTCCCTCTACCAAAACTCAGACATTTTTGCTAACAGATGGCGTAGGCATTCACTTCTGATGTATTTACTCGAACTTGCTGTTTCCTCATAATCTAGTCTACTCGTGATTTCGTAAGCATTTATTTTGGAACTATATCACCATTCCTTAAATTTTGAAGGTAATTAATTACTAGAATTCATGGGGGATCTTTATTCAACTAACTTCATTAAGGAAGTAGAAATAGGATATATTGAATTCGTTTTCAATTGCAATCGCCCCCAAAAGAACTAGCCAATATTGGCATTCATTCTACGTCACGGGAAGTTACCAAATACTAAATGTTAGTACCTATATACAGGTATATATCTAATCACGAGTTTGTTACACTACCTATTTCGATACTCAATATATTATATAATGAGCTAAACTGGAAACTAATGAATTTGGCAAAGTAAAAGACGCATGGTTTAAGAAATTTTGTGATGGGGGCAATGACTAAATTACGATGTGGTAACTGTGACGCGGGTTGAGAGAGAGAGAGAGAGAGACAGAGAGGGGGGGGGGGCGGGGGGCGGCTCAGAGAGTGAGAGTTAAAAGGGGTCCAGTTCATATATACGTTAATCGTACAACAGCCTGCCATTCCATTAGGTTGCTTTCAATAACTGAATGCTATCATTATACATACAATAGGCTACAGTAAGTTAGACTAGGATAGACTGTGCAGTAGGTTATATTTATTGATATTAAATAGACGTATAGCCTATAATCGTCTTTGGCACTTGGCGACGCGACTAGGCTGAATATTTACGTGCTTTAATTTTTCGCTACTATCCATGTTTTCTCTGTTCTATTCCTGTTTATAGTTATATTAATATGGTGTTTGTGCTGTTGTATAAATCAAGTGACATATACAAGGATAGTAATTTCTTGAGAAGGTTTTGTAAGATGTAAATCGGTTACGTTTTTGCATAATTAAGGATGTGTTGCAGTAGTAACGTTGGTGTAGGTCTAAATATAGTGTCCGCTAATTTAACGATAGGAAACCCCCCATACCCCCGTCCTCTACACACACAGAGACAAACACATGCACACACACACATAGCAACACACACATACAGAACCACATACACACATAGATATACACACCTGCGGAGACTCATACACAGGCACACACATACACAATCACACACACTGGAATGCTTACTCAGAGGCATACAAACATACACATACACACACACACACACACACACACACATAGCTTAACAATTGACTAACGTATGATTAACATTGTATTTTGTTTTAATTCTGGCTAGCCTTAGACAAATGTAACACAGCTTAGGAAGGACCTCTAGCATTTGGGTAAAATCTATCTACTTAAGGGGAGATCTCCACTAGAGGGATTTTTGTCTTGACCCCTTTCTCCCTCATGTTTAGCCCCATTGCTTTTCTAGTTTTAAGACGTTCGCCCCATTATTTTGACGATTTTAAGAACTTTCGACCCATTTCTGTCAATTTTAAGACCTTTCGTGCCATTTAGGTGTCGATTTTATCCTGGCGAGCGATAGCGAGCCTGTTATTTAAGAGGAACCGGCTTTCAGCCGGGACATTTTTCTACCGAAAAATGTACAAATTTATCTTGAAAGGGGCTCAAGGGGGTGTAATTTTAAGCTTGATGGAGGTCTAGGGACCAAACTAAATACCTCCCCTTAAATATCTTGCTTTCTAAAGATCTCTGCTAAGGTTGATGAAAATGGTTTATTAATAGTCAGAATAAAACTAATTAATTAGCTAGTACCTTATGCCCACACAATCCAGCACATCCTGCCACCCAAGGGCAGCCCTCTCTCTGTACGTGGGTCCCCAAACACCATCCATATACTGTATATCTCATCTTACGTGTTTGAAATTCCTATATATATTAATTGGGTTCATAACATATTATATAACTAGAATATATATAATTTTGTTTAAAAGACGATAATTTGAGGCAGTTGTTACAACGAAGTACGTGATCAACTTTTTGACTGGCTACAGCCGACGATTTTTACCAGGAAATTAATTTAACATTAACTAGAAATACTCGATTTATTCTATATCTGACATCATAGACGAATATTGTAGATCATCCTTAACAAACCTTGTCTACATCAATAAACTCACAAAATACAATTTAATCACATATGCAGAAAAAGAACTACCAATATTTCGATTTTCTCGTCATGCCAATATAGTTGCCAAGGTCAAATTTTCGTAACCAAAGCAATAACCAAGCAAAAATAACATAGAAACATAGTCCGTGTATCCCAACCTACTCTAACTTACTCTAAACTATACTGGGTTTAATCTAATAGAGCCAATAAATTATAGTAAAGACCATAGGGGAGATATTATACGATAACTTGTAGATACTAACTAACTACTCACCCTCCCTTGGCCCCGTCTCCCTTCAGCCCTTTCCCATTCTCTAAAACCCTGGATACATTTTTGCTAATAGATGGCGTAGGCATTCACTATTCAAGTAATACTTCGAATTTGCTGTTTCCTCGTAAGCTAGGTTACTCGTGATTTCACAGGTATTTAATTTAGAGCTACACCAGTGTTTTCCTCAATTTCTGAAGCAAGTTCCTATGTTAGGAATCTCAGACGATCTTTATACAACTATCTTGATTAGTATTTATAAGATAAGGCAATAAAGAAAGGCTATAATTTATTTTGGTCAATTGTAATCGCCCCCAAAAGAACTAGCCAATATTGTCATTAATTCTACGTCACGTGAAGTTACCAAATACTAAATGTTAGTACCTATAGATATATATAATCACGAATTTATTACACTACCTATTTCGATAACAAGATACTCAGTATGTTATCTAGTGAGCTAAACTTGCAACTAATTAATTTAGCAAAGTAAAAGACATATGGTTTAAGAAATTTCGTGATGGGGGCAATGAGTGATAATTACGATGTGTCAGTATTTTTTGTTTTTTTCTATATTCCAACTTACTTCCTCTCGGGCATAGGCTGAGAGCCTTAACATTCACCGCTTTACAATGAACAGTGAAGCCCGTGAGGTCTTGTTCCAGTCTGTAGGTAGGATATATGGAGAGAAAGCGAGAGAGTGTGTGTGTGTTTAGAGGGGGCTTTGAGATGACTAATTCGTATTAAGCAATAACCTACCAGTCCATTAGGTTGATCAATTATAATATAATTGCTATCATTAAACATATAATAACATAGGCTACAGTAATATAGACTAGGGTAAATTGTGCGGTAGGGTTTATTAATTGATACAAAAAATATACGTAGCCTATATTCTCCATTGGTGACTCTACTGAATATTAACAGATATTATTTTTCGCTACCATCCATGTTTTCTCTGTTCTATTCAATTTGATAGTTATATTAGTATGGTGTTTGTGTTATTATACGAATCAAGTGACTTACGGTATGCAAGGATAGTAATTTCTTGAGAAGGTTTTGTAGGATATAAATTGGTTGTGTTTGTATAATTAAGGATGTGTTATAGTAGTAAGTTGGTGTAGGTCTAAATATAGTGTCCGCTAATTTAACTATAGGAAACCCCTACACACGTACACACATAACCATACACTGGCATACACACATACATAGACATACACATACAGACTCATACACACAGACAGACACATACACATAGACATACACACACGCACACTGACATGCTCACTCACGGGCATACACACATACAGACACATACATATACACACACAATATCATCATCTCAGGCATTCTCCCCAAGATCGACGCACCTGACAAATTCTACGACAAGGCCTTCAGCACAAATAGCCGACTAAAACATTTGTGTCTGAGGGAAGAAGTTGAATTCATCAACCTCTGGGACAACTTCTACAACCAGCCTACTCTGTTCCGCAAGGATGGCACTCATCTAAACCCTGTGGGTTCAGCACGCATGGGTCGTCTCCTACACGAAGCAGTCCGCAGCCATGGATCAAAAAACGCCATCCGAGAAGAAGCAGCAGTGACATAAATCATCCAACGCCAAGAAAAAAACAGAGGCAACCGAGGACCACCAGCGATAAGGACCGGAGACAGCGAGGACCGAGGACAGCCATGAACATAAATGTAGATCCGACAAGAACCAAAAATATTATTGAAGCGCGTTCCGTGAGTTCTAAAATAACAAATTTAAAGGTTTTCTATGCAAACGCTCGTAGCATACGCAATAAATTTTCAGATTTAGAGGAGCTAGTGTTTACAGAAAATTATGATGTGATTGGCATAACAGAATCTTGGCTCAATACAGAAGATAGAGACTTTTTAGCAGAGTATTCGTTTCCCGGTTATGTAATGTTTGAGAAAAGCCGAATAAATCGAAATGGAGGTGGCGTTTTACTTTATATCAAAGAAAGTCTTAACCCTACCCTCTTGTCAAAACCTCAAATTGTGAACGTCGACGCATCTTTTGTGCTAATAAAGAATAATAAAGGTACCAAAATAATACTTGCATTAATATACAGACCTCCAGCTCAATCAGTGCAAACTGACCGAGAAATTTACGAACAAATTGCAGATATAAGTAACTCGCAAGATACCGTAATTTTTGGTGACTTTAATTTACCTGTGACCAAGTGGGGCGATACTCTTACTTCACACTCCGGACATGACTTGTATACGAACTTGCAAGAGAGTTCGCTTTATCAATTTGTTGGAACGCCGACCCGTGGTAATAACGTTCTTGACATTGTACTTGCAACAAAAGAAGAATTAATAGAGAATTTGAATGTTGGTGATGAATTCAGTAACAGCGACCATCATACGATAACTTTCACTTTAAAGTTTACTAGTAACGAACCAAATAGTAGCATCGAAAAAGTCCCTAATTTCAAGAAAGCAAACTTCCATAAACTTAGAGCTATGTTTAAAGAAACTGACTGGAGCTTTTTAATTCACAATAACGACATAAATACATCTTGGAAGTTATTCGAAGCCACTTACCTAAAAGCAGTGCAAGACTGCATACCATCGAAAACTCGGCGTCCAGGCCATAATAATAAGCCCAAATGGTGGAATAAAGATATTTCAAACTGCCTGCTTGCTAAAAAATTTGCTAATGATAGATTAAAATCCTCACAAAATGACGAAGAACGGCTGAAATTTGTAGAGCTACGACGCAAAGCCAAAAAGTTAATTAAGCAAAGTAAAAAGACCTTAGAGTTACATATTGCGAATCAAAGTAAAACAAACCCGAAAGAATTCTATAGTTATATCAGAAAGAAAAAAGTAGTTACTTCAACTGTTGGACCGTTAGTCGATGAAAATGGAGAATACACCAAAGACGAAGAACAAATGAGTAATGCCCTCAATACCTTCTTTGCATCAGTTTTTACAACAGAAGACCTCAGTGATATCCCTACACCATCGCCGATTCAGATTGATAATTCAGATGTTTTAAGCAATATCACCGTTACAGAGAGAGAAGTATTGAATTGTTTAGATAAACTCAAGGTAAATACAACGCCTGGACCTGATACAATCTCGCCTAGAGTTCTAAAGGAAGCTAAGGATGAGCTCTCTAAACCACTGACATTACTATTCAATAAATCCTTGCAGTCTGGAACTATGCCCGATCAGTGGAAGCTAGCCAACGTAACACCGATATTCAAAAAAGGCAGCAAATCCCTATCCAGTAACTATCGTCCAATTAGCTTAACCTCAGTTGTATGTAAAATGCTAGAAACTGTCATACGAGACAGACTCGTAAATCACTTAGAGGAAAATAACATACTTAAAGATACTCAACACGGCTTTCGTAAAAAACGTTCCTGTTTAACAAACCTCTTAGAATTCTTCCACGATATCCTCAACCTCTACGATGAGAGTAAAGCTGTAGATATTATATACCTTGATTTTCAAAAGGCCTTTGACAAAGTTCCCCACAAACGTTTACTGCTAAAACTAAAAGCGCATGGAATACAAGACGGTGTGTTGAAATGGATAGAAAATTGGCTCAGCGACAGAAAGCAAAGAGTAGTCATAAACGGTAAGGCATCAAAATGGACCAATGTAAGTAGCGGGGTACCCCAGGGATCGGTACTAGGACCAATTCTCTTTCTAATTTACATCAACGACATAGATGAGGGTCTCACCTGTACAATCTCAAAATTTGCTGACGATACAAAAATTGCAAATAGCGTACTCTCGAAAGAACAAGTTGACGATATGCAACACAATCTAGATAAATTGTCATGTTGGGCCCAAATTTGGCAAATGAGTTTCAATGCGGATAAATGTAAAGTACTACATATCGGATACCTAAATGAGAAAGCAAACTATTCGATGAATGGCACTCAGCTTAAGAATGTAAACAGAGAAACCGATCTGGGAGTAACAATATCGAGTAACCTAAAACCGAGTCAACAATGTTCAGAAGTTGTTAAGAAGGCAAACAAAATAATTGGCTTTATAGGCAGGTCATTTGAGCATAAATCCAAAGAAGTTATCCTAACCCTTTACAATTCCTTAGTCCGCCCTCTTCTGGAATACTGCGTTCAATCCTGGTGCCCTTATTACCAAAAAGATATAAACAAGCTAGAACGAGTTCAACGTAGAGTTACCAAAATGATACCTAGCCTAAAGAACAAACCATACGAAGAGCGTCTTAGAGAATTAAATCTATTTCCTTTAACCAAGCGCAGATTAAGAGGCGACTTAATTCAAGTGTTCAAAATCATCAAAGGCATCGACAATATGAACTGTAGTAAGTACTTCACTATCGACCAATCTAATTACACGCGGGGAAACGGTTGCAAAATTATTGGTAAATCTTTTAACTCGCACGAATCTAAGAATTTCTTCTTCAATCCAGTTGTCAACTTGTGGAATGGGCTTCCCCGAAACGTTATAGACTGCATCACCGTTGATTCATTTAAACTCCGCCTAGACAAATATCTCGCATCAAACCCGCGACTGACTGCGTTTGTAAATGAATAACTTTATTTTATCCCCCCCTCAGTTACTAACCCATCTGTCCCCTACTAACTTCCTAATCCTGCCACGGACATTAGTTCCAGGGCAGTAATTCCCTTTCCAATGTTCCCTTACCCACTCTAAACCACTGTTTGGACACTTGATCCTCAGTGTTTTGGAGGACAAGCAACCTAGAAGGGTCACTGGATCTGTTGTTGCTTGATTTCCTTTGTACTCCTTTGTACTCAAACCACACACATACACACGTATACATTTTGAATGTTGCAGAGGGTGTCAACTTAACAATTGACTAATTAATTATTAACATTGTAAGTATTTACTTTCTTTTAATTCTGGCTAGCATTAAACAATGCAATACAGCCTAGGAAGTAGCATTAAACAATGCAATACAGCTTAGGACGAACCTCTAGCATTTGGGTAAGTTCTATCTATTTAAATATCTTGATACCCACAGATCTCTGCTAAGGTAGATGAATTTGTTTATTTAATAGCCAGTATAGGGCTACAACTAAATAATACGTCTTGGTATATACAACAGTTAAAACAGACTAATCCAGATAATATATAGTACAACATTGTAGCTATTATATCATATGCAACTCAAAACAGATTTTCGGGGTAAGCCATGAATAGGTTAGCCTATAGCTAAGTAGTAGATATCACTGGGCAGTTGGTATACTATAATTGGATATGCTCAATCTTCATATATACAATATTAATGACATCTAACACTGTTTCTATAGCCTAATTCACTAGCTCGTATCTTATGCCCACACAAGCCCGCATATCCTGCCCTCTGTGGGTCCCCAAACACCATCCACATCTCTCATCTTACGTTGTTGAAATTCCTATCTATGTATTACCGTCTTGTTGGTGTAGTGGTTAGAGTTTAAAAATCTGTGTGTGATAACCCAGGTTCGAATCCCGGTGGATCACATATATGCTTTCATTAATTTCATTGGAGGTGTTGTGGTGAAATTAATAAAATATAGATAATTTATATAATTGGCTTCATAAAACACATTTATTTCCTATAACTTGATCCTTTCCACCAACCCTTAACTCCCCCACACAACCTTGCCTGTTATTCTGCCCGAGAGCAGCCCTATCTGGAAACAGCAACCATATAAGTTCAGCGAGTTCCCGAGTGTGTGTGTGTACGTATGTGTGTATGTGTGGGAGTTCTTGGATATGACGTCACTGAGGGGGTGGGGCTAATGTGCCTCGGGGATGTTAAAAACTCGTGGTAATATTAATCACTATCTCGTAACTTAATTAATGCCTGCCATCTATATAATAACTCATTTAGATACACACAGGGAAGTATTGGACAACTATTTGCTTTATATATATATATATATATATATATATATATATAAAATTTTGTTTAAAAGATGATATTTTGAGGCAGTTGGTACAACGAAGTACGTGATCAGCTTTTTGACTGGCTACAGCCGACAATTTTTACCAGGAAATTAATTTAACATTATCTAGAAATACTCGACTTCTTCTATATCTGACATAATAGACGAATATTGTAAAGCATTCTTAACAACCTTGTCTACATCAATAAACCCACAAAATACAATTTAATCACATATGCAGAAAAAAAACTAACAATATTTCGATTTTCCGTCATGCCGATAAAGTTGCCAAGGTCTAATTCTCGTAATCAAAGAGAAATCCAAGTATATATAACATAATACATACGTTTGTGTATCCTAGCCTAGTCTAACTTACTCTAAACTATACTGGGTTTAATCTAATATAGCCAATAAATTATAGTAAAGACCATAGGGGAGATATTATACGATAACATGTATATACTAACTAACTACTCACCCCTCCCTTGGCCCCCTCTCCCGTCACCCGCTTCCCATTCTCTAAAACCATTTTTGCTAACAGATGGCGTAGGCATTCACTTTCCAAGTGTCCTCATATGCTACTCGTGATTTCGTAATCATATATTTTGGAACTATATATCACTATTCCTTAAGTTTTGAATGTAATTACTATATCTAGATTCATGGGAGATCATTATTCAACTAACTTGATTATTCTATAGAAGTTATGGAAGTAGAAAGAGGCTATATTTAATTTGTGTTCAATTGCAATCGCCCACAAAAGAACTAGCCAATATAGTCTTTCATTCTACGTCACGGAAAGTTACCAAATACTAAGTGTTAGAACCTATAGATATATCTAATTAAGAGTTTATTACCCTTTTCGATAACAAGATACCGTACTCAGTATGTTATCTAGTGAGCTAAACTTCCAACTAATGACTTTGGCAAAGTAAAAGACGTATGGTTTAAGATATTTTGTGATGGGGCCATCGAGTGTTAATTACGACGTGGCAACTATGGCGCGGGTTGAGAGAGAGAGAGAGAGAGTTAAAAGAGGCCCATTTCGTATATTTATTCATCGTACAACAGCCTGCCATTCCATTAGGTTGCTTTTAATAACTAACTTGCTATCATTATACACCGCCAACGAACTTTACAATAATCTGGACCCCTTAACTTCTTATAACTCAAAGTGAATGAATGCAATCGGGCTGACATTTCTATCATTTGGGAAGAGTCCACCAGGAAATAGGTGTGGAAATTTACAGCCAGTTTACTCAAGGTCCTTTTGAGTTACGAAGAGGTCAAGGACCGAGATAATTGTCAAGTTCGTTGGCGCTACCTATAACTGTTTTAGGGGGTACTACTCGCTTTTTATGGACCTCCTTCTCCCTCGTGTTTAGCATATTAGTTTTGAGATTTTAAGACGTTCCTTCCATTAGTTTGGCGATTTTAATACATTTCTCCCTATTTCGTTGTCAATTTCAAGACCTTTCGTGCCATTAAAGTATCGATGTTTTCCTGGCGAGCGATAGCAAGCCTGTAATTTTAAGAGGAACCGGCATTCGGTCTGGACATTTTTCTGTCGAATAATGTAAACATTTATCTTGAAGGGGGGAGGGGGAGGTCTAGGGGATGTTTTTTAAAGCTTGATGGAGCTTTAGCGAGGAAACTAACAAATATATACAATTATACATAGCCTATATATACCAATAACCAGCCACTATCCCCTTAACTTCTTAACTCTTCTTCCAATCTATCTCTCTCCTCGTACCACTGGCAAGCGTCTCTCACCCCTCCCACCTCGCACTTATAGACTCTTTCACTCCCCCATTCCACCTCCATATTCTTCTATTTATGTTGGTGGTGTAATGGTTTAGGTGATTATGTTCTGGGTGTGGTGTCCCGAGTTCGAAACCCGGGAGGACCATATGCGTTCATTAGTTTATTCAAGTACATTGGGGTTTGTAATGGACGATTAGTGTTAAGAACGGGGTGTTACCGGGTACTTATTTGTCTCCAATGCCCCCGCCCGGTGTACAGTCGGTTGGGCCACGGCCCCCTGCTGGCAATATATATGATGATGATAATAAGTCATGAGGGGGGGGGGGGGTTAAGGGAGGGTCCCCCCCCCCCCCCTCATCCCATTACTGTATCCTATGGCAATCAAAATAGACGAGAACGTTAGGCCTATTGCCAACATACAGGTAATGTAAACATTACGTGGGCGGCGGCCCAATCGGGATGCTGCCCAACCGCCATGTGACATTGGACCCCCCCCCCCCCCCCTAGCCTTGAATTATTATGTTCCCTCCACCAACCGACTTTACTCCTAAACTCAATTAATTAAATCAACAAATACATGTGGTGGTCCAGGGATCCAAACCTAGGATGCTGACACCGAAATTCAGTGCATTTATCCATTGCGCTACGAAGACAGTTTATCAGGTTAGCTGTCCAAGTTCCAACTTGCGTCGTAAAACTTTTTTTGTTTTCGGTCTCCCCTTGCTTCTATATCTTACTAGTGTACTTTTCTTTTCCATATTTATTTTCCATTCCTGTCTTCCTACTTCCCTCACTCTCGCTCTTATCTCCTCCAACTTCCTTCATCCCTGACCTAGTCCAACACTACAAAACATGGTGAGAGGTGCGAGATTTGGGTATTGTACATGATAATTATAGCCTAACTAATATTGGCTATATGCCTAACAAAATTGACCACTTGCGAGTTTCGGTCTATAAGGAAGTTGGAGCTGTAGCCATCAATATTTAGCTGAATTATCACCTAAAGTATGGTCATAATACATTTATAAATACATACAAACAACTTTATCATACATCAATAACCTACCTTAATATTGCATTCCTGTTTAATATCAAACTTAACGGCTCCAACTTCCTTATAGCCTGAAACTCCCAAGGGGTCAATTGATCCGGTAGAGCATATGCAGTATTTTATACCCTGTTCATTTTAGGTAGGGGAAATTGGTACGGTACAGTCGCGCTAATAAGTGATGTCTGGGCACCAAGTATGTTTTGATCAATAATTGGTATCAGCAATATCTAAGCTTCATTTCTTAATATCGAGTGAAATATACAAACATGTTCCTACACTTACCCACCCTATTCAACATCTGACAGACATTAATACAGCACAGAGCAAGCCAAACGTAATTACAGCTGGGACATGACTCATTAGCGTGAGTGAGATATACCAACATGTTCCTACACTTACCCACCCTATTCAACATCTGACAGACATTAATACATCACAGAGCGAGCAAAACGTAATGACAGCTGGGACATGACTTACTAGCTTGAGTGAGATATACCAACATGTTCCTACACTTACCCACCCTATTCAACATCTGACAGACATTAATACATCACAGAGCGAGCAAAACGTAATGACAGCTGGGACATGACTTATTAGCTTGAGTGAGATATACCAACATGTTCCTACACTTACCCACCCTATTCAACATCTGACAGACATTAATACAGTACAGAGCAAGCTAAACGTAATGACAGCTGGGACATGACTTATTAGCTTGAGTGAGATATACCAACATGTTCCTACACTTACCCACCCTATTCAACATCTGACAGACATTAATACATCACAGAGCGAGCAAACCGTAATGACAGCTGGAACCGGTACCGTTAGCCTAAATCGCTTACTTGTTAGAAAATACACTGATGATAATTTTGCCCGTGTGACACTGCCTTTTCTCACTCTCACTATACCATGTTCTAAATAAGTAGGCCAAATTCTTGACCATTAACCCTTTGAGTACCAGCGACGCGTGTTATAGTATATTCTAGCTATATTTGGACGATATTATGCAGCTCAGGAAGGATCTGTGGTAGTTGAAAGGGTTGGTCGAGATAGTTTGAAACCTTAATATTGCTATAGGTCCTTCCTAAGCTGAATATAATTGTTTAATAGTTGCCAGAATATGATGAAAAGGACATCCCTGGTACTGAATGGGTTAACCTCTATAACTTACAAACGACTAGAGTAATCGAGCTAACACTTTTACCATTTAGGAAGAATCAACCAGGCAATAGGTGTGGTAATTTACAGCCCCCTTTTGATTGACAGAGCTGATAGTTCACAAATGATAGCCTACCCATTTGAAACAAGGTACAGTGGCGTTAATAAGTCATGTAGTTCCACTAATTTCTTCTTATCTTCATAACAGAAAAATACGTGTAATGGTAGATGGCCTTTATTCTCAATTTCACTCAATAAATGCTGGTGTTCCCCAGGGATCAGTTTTGGCCCCAATTCTGTTCCTCATTCATATCAATGATCTCATATCTACCACTCATAATCCAATACATTCCTACGCAGATGACTCAACACTCCACAGTTCCTTCACATTTACCAATTCTTTCACCCAACCCGATCTTATAAATTCAAAAATAAACACTGCAATTTCTCTGAACCAGGACCTTTCTAGAATTAATGGATGGGGACAAAAGAATCTAGTTTCCTTTAATGCACAGAAAACCAAGTACATTCAATTTTCTAACCGACAGAATCTCACTGACTCCCATATATTTTTTAATGATGTAAATATTCCCACTTCCCCTAGTATTGACATTCTCGGTGTAACATTAACTACTAACTTGAGCTGGACACATTATGTTAGAAGCATTGCTAAGAATGCCTAAGTAACTAAACTAAAGGTGTCTAAATACCCCTGATGGTAACAAAGGCTTTAAAGTATCCCCAATAGGCTCAACACAGCTAACTCAAAGACAACTGCAGAGGTTGAAGTAACTAAACTAAAGGTTTCTAAAATACCCCTGATGGTAACAAAGGCTTTAAAGTATCCCCAATAGGCTCAACACAGCTAACTCAAAGACAACTGCAGAGGTTGAAGTAACTAAACTAACGGTTTCTAAATACCCCTGATGGTAACAAAGGCTTTAAAGTATCCCCAATAGGCTCACAATCGCGTCATAAGCGTGAAAGGGTTAATCCACCCATTTCCCCTTAATGTACACTCGGATACCATAGTCTAGCCCACTCATAACATATCGTGGGGGCCCTTATGTTTTTCTGTATGCAATTATAACTGTTTGGAGTGATTTTTGGATAGAACTTGCTTCTCAGTAAATAGTATATGTAGTTTTGTAGTTGATTGACAGACAATTATATTCAATAATTGACCACTTGCGAGTTTCAGGCTATAAGGAAGTTGGAGCTGTAGACATCGATAGTAAACAGAAATGCAATAATAATGTATGTTTCTGACGGCTAAAGAGTATGTTGAATTGGATTGTATGTATTTATAAATGAACTACAACCATATTTTAGCTGGTAATTCTCCTAAATATCGATGTATACAGCTCCAACTTCCTTATAGAACGAAACTCGCAAGTGGTCAATTCGTTTGCAGAGATATAGTTCCATAAATAGATAGATATAGGTGTAGTTGACAATGTTGCATGAGTGGGCTGAAGACCATGGTATCCGAGTGTACTACAACCATATTATAGCTGTTAATTTGGCTCAATATCGATACTTGGACCTATACCTCCAACTTCCTTATAGCCGGAAACTCGCAAGTGGTTAACTCAATCGTTCACACATATTTCCTGGTCGACTCTTCCCAAATGGTAAAAATATCAGTTCATAACTCAAATGTTCACACCTACATCCTGGTCGACTCTTCCCAAATGGTAGAAATATCAGTTCATAACTCAAATGTTCACACCTATTTCCTGGTCGACTCTTCCCAAATAGTAGAAATGTCAGTTCATATTCATACCTCAAATGTTCACACCTATTTCCTGGTCGACTCTTCCCAAATAGTATAAATGTCCGTTCATTGCCCAAGTACAGTTGCTCACACAAATTACTTTCCATTAAGTGATTTTATGTAGGCCTATAGAAGCAAGCCTAGTATTGTTGACTTACCCGATACCGGTAAAGTTTGCTATATAGGCCTAACCGTTAAGGGGAGATGGGCCGTTTGTCTGGTCCCCCTTCTCCCTCATGTTTGACCCCATTAGTTTTTAGACGTTTGGCGATTGTAAGACCTTTCGCCCCATTTCTTTGTCAATATTAAGACCTTTCGTGCTATTTAGGTGTCGATTTATTTCCTGGCGAACGGCGAACGACAGTGAGCCTGTAATTTTGGAAGAACCGGCCTTCGAATTAATCTAGAAGGGGGATCTAATGGATTTTTTTCTTCTTTTCTTTTAATGGAGGTCTAAGGAGGGGAAAAACATGAAAATCATCGACTTAAAATAATCCCTTCCACTTAATTGCTCACTTACGAGTTTCATGTAATAATCCCTTCCACTTAATTGCTCACTTACGAGTTTCATGTAATAATCCCTTCCACTTAATTGCTCACTTACGAGTTTCATGTAATAATCCCTTCCACTTAATTGCTCACTTACGAGTTTCATGTAATAATCCCTTCCACTTAATTGCTCACTTACGAGTTTCATGTAATAATCCCTTCCACTTAATTGCTCACTTACGAGTTTCATGTAATAATCCCTTCCACTTAATTGCTCACTTACGAGTTTCATGTAATAAGGAAGTTGGAGCTGTACTCACTGTAGAGATCAATATGAATTATAATTGCCAGCTTGAATATTGGTCGTAGTACAGTTATCCAAATAAGTGATGTCGCGGCACCAAGTATATTGGTCGTAGTACAGTTATCCAAATAAGTGATGTCGCGGCACCAAGTATATTGGTCGTAGTACAGTTATCCAAATAAGTGATGTCGCGGCACCAAGTATATTGGTCGTAGTACAGTTATCCAAATAAGTGATGTCGCGGCACCAAGTATATTGGTCGTAGTACAGTTATCCAAATAAGTGATGTCGCGGCACCAAGTATATTGGTCGTAGTACAGTTATCCAAATAAGTGATGTCGCGGCACCAAGTATATTTCGATCAATAATTCAAGTAAATTTCGATCAATCAAGTATAATTTCGATCAAATTGGTATCAACACTATCTAAGCATTAATTAATTGTTTCGAGTGAGATATACAGACGTGATACACCCTATTCAACATCTGACAGACATTAATACAGCATGCAGCGAGCAAAGCGTAATGACAGCGAAGACACGACTTATTTGGCCAACCGTACATTCATCCTAGGAAGGCCTTTCGTGTCATTAACTCCCGTCCACTCACCAACTCTCTGCAGTCTCTCTCTCTCCGCCGCAATGTTGCATCTCTCTCGCTATTCTATCGCTACTATAATAATCAGTGTTCCTCAGAGCTATCCCAGTGCATACCACCTCCTTTACGTAGGGCACGTGGTACCCGTCTTGCAACTCAATCCCACCCCTACTCTGTGCAACTCTCCAACCCAAGAGTGAAACGTTACTCTCAAACTTTCTTCTACTCAACAGCTGAGCTCTGGAACTCTCTCCCAGAATCAGTCTTTCCCTCTTCCTATGACTTAAATTGCTTCAAACTCCGTGTGTCCAGGCATTTTGGCTCGAACGTCCCTTGATTTTGGCCCTGTCACTCTTTCAACTATGGGGGAGGCACTCGCTATAGGCAGTAATGCCTTTTGCCTCCCTCAATCACATAGAAAAAAAAATGAAGACAAAACTAAATCCATCATACGTTCTATCCATCAGAAACATGTACCGGTATGTATGTATGTATTATATATATATATATATATATATATATATATATATATGTATGACGTCAGGGTGTCAAATGAAAACCGAGTCCATTTCTTTTTAGTCTTTATCATTGTGTGTTTTTTTTTTCCTATGGTGAGTGAGCGAGGTAAAAGGCAGAACTGTCTGTAGCAAGTGCCTCCCCCAGAGTTGAAAGAGTGACGGCCAAAATCAAGGGACATCCGAGCCAAAATTCCTGGACACACGGCGTTTGAAGCAATTCTGGGAGAGAGTACCAGAGCTCAGCTGTTGAAATTTGAATAGAAGAAAGTCTGAGAGTAACATTTCACTCTTGTGTTGGAGAGTTGCACAGAGTAGGGGTGGGATTGTGTTGCAAGATGGGTACTACGTACCCTATGTAGAGGAGGTGGTATACACTGGGAAAGCTCCGAGGAACACTGATTATTATAGTAGCGATAGAATAGAGAGAGAGAGATGCAACATTGCGGCGGAGAGAGATTGCAGAGAGTTGGTGAGTGGACGGGAGTTAATGATACGAAAGGCTTTCCTTTCAACTTTGTCTAGGAGAGCGGTGTGAGAGGATCCTCACCACACATGCGAACAATATAAGGACGCACCAGTGTAGGCTAGTTGTAATCATGGTACCGGGTAGGCTATAGGGGTAAGACGGGGTAATTTCGCCGAAAATCGCGTATTTTGACGAATAGAAACTGCCACAAGTGAAATTTTTAAAGTTTCAATTGTTTATCTATTATTATGTTCCTTCCAACAACCAACCATACTCCTAAAATCGATTAATGAAATTTACAAACACATGTGGCATACAGTCAGCCTTTCTGCTATAGATGCCCAAAAAACGAAAACAAATTATAATGTTTTGGTCATGCTGCCGAATTTTTGAAAAGTCACTCGCGGCGAAATTACCCCGCCGGGCAGGGTAATTTCGCCGCGACCTATTTTACGCATTATCTAGCTAGTAAACTAGATAACATTGTATGATTAATGGCCAGACAAAGCACTAGCGCGCAGGTAAAAGCAATGAAAACATTCACAAACCCAAACTGACACAAAACATGCCAATAGAAACACGTCGCACGCACACACACGCAACTGAACAGGGCGGGCAGAGATGCAGGTGTGTCACACGTGTAGGCCTAGGCGCCACTGTGTCTAGTGCGGGTGTGGACGTGTCTAGTGTGGGTTGTGGAGTTGTGGACATGTAGTGCGGGTGTGGACGTATTTATTAGGCCTACGGGTGTGGAAGTATTTAGTGCGGGTGTGGACGTGTCTCGTGTGGGTGCGGCGTGTAGGTTGCTAGTACAAAGCAAGGTCCATAGATACAAGACAAAGTACCAGGCAGCAGCTGACGGCTACTGCCAACACTGTGTCACACTTCAAACACACAAAGAAACAAACACACATACAAACCACCCACAAACACCCCCACACACACCTGACCATACCATCAGACGCGCCGCTAGCCCCGGCTCCAGGCCCCGCAAAACTGCAACAAATCCTAAGCCAAACTAGATCTACAACCTAAGCCAAACTAGCTATACAACCTAATCCAAACTTGCTCTACAACCTAAACCAAAACTGCTCTACAACCTAAGCCAAACTGCAGCCGAATCCATGCAATAGTTTCGGAGATATCGGCGTTTGAATGCAAATTAATAGAGCCGCGGCGAAATTACCCGTCTTACTTAGTTAATTTTGTTTTTCTTCTGTGATTGAGGGAGGCAAAAGGCAGAATTGCCTATAGCAAGTGCCTCCCCCATAGTTGAAAGAGTGACAGGGCCAAAATCAAGGGACACACGGAGTTTGAAGCAATTTAAGTCATAGGAAGAGGGAAAGACTGATTCTGGGAGAGAGTTCCAGAGCTCAGCTGTTGAGTAGAAGAAAGTTTGAGAGTAACGTTTCACTCTTGGGTTAGAGAGTTGCACAGAGTAGGGGTGGGATTGAGTTGCAAGACGGGTACCACGTGCCCTACGTAAAGGAGGTGGTATGCACTGGGAAAGCTCTGAGGAACACTGATTATTTTAGTAGCGATAGAATAGCGAGAGAGATGCAACATTGCGGTGGAGAGAGAGAGATTGCAGAGAGTTGGTGAGTGGACGGGAGTTAATGGTACGAAAGGCTTTCGACCTTTCAATTTTGTCTAGGAGTGCGGTGTGAGAGGAACCTCCCCACACATGTGAACAATACTCAATACAAGGACACACCGGTATACAGTATGTACCGGTATAGGCTACTTGTAATAATAGTTTATAGTATAGATAATATGGCCAAAACAATGGAGTGCGGTGTGAGAGGAACCTCCTCACACATGTGAACAATACTCAATACAAGGACACACCTGTATACAGTATGTACCGGTATAGGCTACTTGTATAGTATAGATAATATGGCCAAAACAATGCTATTTCATGTTAATTTTCCTTCATTCCTTCTCATATTTATGCTAGTACGGTATTCAAACAAAATTGTTCCGGTTTGACACCCTGGTGTATGTACTCGGGCACATACCGTACCCCATAGCTTGGGGTGGCCGACACGAGACAGAGCCCGAACAGAAACCTTACAAGTTCCATTTCTTAGGGTCCGGAACCACTTTTGCTTTCCCCCGCCCCTTGCTCTATCTCGTCTAGTAGGTGAATTTTACAAGGGGAGGAAGATTCCTAGCCTCCCGCCCCCGGAAGGAAAAGTAAGATAATAAAAGAGACACACAGAAACGGCTAAGGTTAGGTAGAGGATGCCAAACCTCACTCTGGATAGGACCAGCCCTCACCCAAGAAATCACCATCAGAAATATACCGGTTATTATCGCATTTCTGTTTTATATCGATGTTTACGGCTCCAACTTCTTTATAGTCTGAAACCTGTCGTGCCATTGGGTGTCAATTTTTTCCTGGCGAGCGATAGCAAGAGGAATCGGTCTTCGACCAGGACAAATATAGGAAATATTCAACTTAAAAATACTGTATACCCATCTTCCCTATAAAGCATGCGCCCAATGGTAACCCCCCCCCCCCCCTTCCTCTACACACACACACAGCCCGTAGCCTAGTAGGTAGAGCTCTCGTCTCACACACGAGGGGTCGGGGGTTCAATCCCCGCCGGGCGGAGACAAATTGGGCTTGTCTCCTTTCATGTGTTAGCCTCAGTTCACCTAGCTGTAAATAGGTACCTGGAATAAGTGGACGACGTTGTGACGTCCCATCTGGGGTTGGCAAAAATGGTACAAGGCGAGATGGGTATCATATGGTTCACCTAAGCTGATGGCTACCTAAGCCTTCGGGCGAGACGGTACCGTCTATAGTGAGAATGGTACCATACAGATCCACCCTAAGCCTTCGTTTCCGATGTCGCCAATTGGCTAAATACAGACTACACACACATCCACAGCCATTCCAACAGTACATAAAATACTTAACATGCATTTCACGCAATACATTCCCAATTAAGGAGGCGCGATAATAATGAGCTTAGCTCGCATTGCGTGGATTCCCCTTAACGAACAAGTAACTGAGTAACACACGCACATCAACGGTGTTTTGGTTAGCCCTCGCCTCATAACCTACTGTAGGGGGGTGACCAGTAGCGACATTGGTAGAGCGCTCGGTTTCTAACCGGGAGGACCGAGTTCGATTCTCGGCAGGTGGAGATCGTTTGGGCAATCTCTTCACACCCCTAGCCTCTGTTTCGCCTGACAGTAAAATAGGTTACGCGGCAGGGTGAAAAGGGGTCTTCGGATCCTCCGGCCCTTCAACCCATTAAAAAAAAAAAAAAAAAAAAAAAACTTTATAGGGGTAGGGATACCTAATACTGTTTATAGGGGTAGGGGATACCTAATACTGTTTATAGGGGTAGGGGATACCTAATACTGTTTATAGGGGTAGGGGATACCTAATACTGTTTATAGGGGTAGGGGATACCTAATACTGTTTATAGGGGTAGGGGATACCTAATACTGTTTATAGGGGTAGGGGATACCTAATACTGTTTATAGGGGTAGGGGATACCTAATACTGTTTATAGGGGTAGGGGATACCTAATACTGTTTATAGGGGTAGGGGATACCTAATACTGTTTATAGGGGTAGGGGATACCTAATACTGTTTATAGGGGTAGGGGATACCTAATACTGTTTATAGGGGTAGGGATACCTAATACTGTTTATAGGGGTAGGGATACCTAATACTGTTTATAGGGGTAGGGGATACCTAATACTGTTTATAGGGGTAGGGATACCTAATACTGTGTATAGGGGTAGGGGATACCTAATACTGTTTATAGGGGTAGGGGATACCTAATACTGTTTATAGGGGTAGGGATACCTAATACTGTTTATAGGGGTAGGGATACCTAATACTGTTTATAGGGGTAGGGATACCTAATACTGTTTATAGGGGTAGGGGATACCTAATACTGTTTATAGGGGTAGGGATACCTAATACTGTTTATAGGGGTAGGGGATACCTAATACTGTTTATAGGGGTAGGGGATACCTAATACTGTTTATAGGGGTAGGGGATACCTAATACTGTTTATAGGGGTAGGGATACCTAATACTGTTTATAGGGGTAGGGGATACCTAATACTGTTTATAGGGGTAGGGGATACCTAATACTGTTTATAGGGGTAGGGGATACCTAATTGCAAAATGTAGGGGAAACTAGGGATTTTTTAATGCTTTAACATAATCATTATCTTTTTTATCTTATTTAGTTTTCAATAAATATTTGGTTTGGTAAATTCTGATCAAACGAACAAATTTGTATCGCCACCGAATTCCCGCCCCCTCCCGAAATTCTCGAGATGCTCAGATGGCCACCGCACGGCGCCACCATACATATAAACATTAGCGCCAGGCCGCCAGTCAGACAGATCGGTGGTTCTACTGTTATTTTCGTAAGTATTTATGTCATTCTGACTTCTGTGAGCCACAACAATTTATCAACATGCACCCAGTAAGCGGGGGTTGTGTTTTGATTGGCCCTTTGCTTATAGTCTACCATAGTACCAAAGGCCTTCATTTTCTTAGGTTAGGTTAATGCTTAAATTGATAATGCTTATCGTAGGCTACATCTGGCACTCGCATATCGGGCGTCGTGACCGTCAGATTGTAAATTTTTACCAGGCCTTTTTTTCAGTACGGTACCGTACTGTTTCTTTTCAACTGTCGGTAAATTGCAAAGTTCCTATCAAGATTTCAGTTCTTTTCATAATTTTGTAGTGAAATATGGTGCTAATTATATATATTTGGTCTTAATATGATGCAGAGACAGTAGTTTCATATATTTCCTTTAAGTATCGAGTAATTAGCTACTAAGGGATTCAAGTTATCCTCGGGTTAACTGCACCACTACTACTCCTCGATTACGGGATTCCTGTCTTAGGTAATTATTTGTTGTTGATCTTACCTTACTCAAGGGACCCTACAGATGCGCGGATAAGGGATACTTTTCTTATTTTGTCAATTTCATTGTCACCCCCTAGTTAAGTCCTACTTTTGTCCAGCCAGTCCAGTCCAGTCCACAACACTTTGTTTACATGCTAAGCTCCTCCCAGAAGTTCCCGGATGTTCATTAGCCAATGAGAGTCGAGCTTCACCTAGTGATTTATTTTCTCAACAAATTATTATTATCCTTTACAATTGTCTCTTCCAGTGTTTTACATACTGTCTGAATTTACGGTCAATATTTACGAGTCACACCACAGCTGGGATCTCATTTTTAATGGTATTTTGGGTTCCTACCATTCTATGCTTCATTGCTATATACTTTTTATCCACCGTTTTTTTTTTTTTTTTTTTTTTTTTTTTTAGCATTAACCTAACCAAAAAACCTAACCTAACCTAACCTAATAGCCCCCAAATACATTTAGGTTAGGTTAGGTTAGGTTTTTAGGTTAGGTTAATGCTAAAAAAAAATAAAAAATAAAAATAAAAATAAAAAACAAGAACAAATAATATTTTCCGGTGGATAAAAAGTGTATAAAATGAAACATAGAATGATAGGAACCCAAAACTACCATTAGAAATGAGATCCCAGCTGTGGTGTGACTCGTAAATATTGACCGAATTTATTACTTTCTAATTTTTCTACATTTAGTTTTTGGGATATCGATTTGTAACAATACATTTTAACTTGTACCCACAATACACTTCGCCTGTGAAGTGTGATGTCAGTTTCAAACACAACCTCCTGGAAGGCCTCATGCCAGATTAGTTTTCCTCACATTTAGGGGTATTTTTGGTGGTATTTCTCGAGTATGGCTATTTTTCTTCAATATATAACCGTAAGTAGACCCTTAGGGCTTGCATTACAGGGTCTTTTCCATGTCAAAAAGGCCAATTTCGCCCATTATATAGGGACATATCCTCATCCCCCCCCCCCCCCCTTCCCACACTCACGTATGTTAATGCTTTGTAAGTGTATTTTCTATTTAAAAAGTGAGGAAAGCCCTATTTATTAGCATTTGTATTATTAATTGTAATTCCGATACCTCAACAATCTAGGGGAGAGTTTGGGAATGCGGGGTTTCGGGTGGGGTAAAAATAGGAGTATTGTGGACAGTGGGAGTAGCCTAACTCTAAAAATGTAATAAATACAATTGAAAAAAACCCAAAATGTTGAAATCCGAGCCAACTTTTGCCAAAACTTGGCTCGGATTTCAACATTTTGGTGTTTTTTCAATTGTATTTATTACATTTTTAGAGTTATTTCCATAATACCCCTATTTTTACCCCACCCAAAACCCCGCATTCCCAAACTCTCCCCTAGATTGTTGAGGTATCGGAATTACAATTAATAATACAAATGCTAATAAATTGGGCTTTCCTCACTTTCTAAATAGAAAATACACACTTACAAAGCATTAACATACACAAATAAAATAAATTAAACATAAAATAGCAGTAGTAGTAGTTATGCAGAATTACCTTATCCTCTGCTGAAAAGAAATTATAATTTGTATTGTGGACGAGGGTAACTTTTATCGATATCACTTAGCCTATATATACTATACCCTGTTTCTAATAGGTAGTCCAGAAATGATGAACCTTAACCTCTGTAACTCGTAAAGGGCTAGAGCAAATGAGCTGTAAATTTCCACACCTATTCCCTGGCTGACCCTTCCCAAATGGTAGATATGTAAGCTGGAATACGCTAGTCTATTCGCTGTAAGTAGGCGAGAAATCATGACTTCTATCCTCTGTAACTCAAAAAGGGCTAGAACAAATGAGCTGTCAATATCCACACCTATTTCCTGGCTGACCCTTCCCAAATGGTAGAAATATCAGCTCGTTTACTCTAGTCGTTTGTGATATACAGTATAGAGGTTAATGTTATTTGGAACAGGGTATAGCCAGTGGTTATATTTCTATAGGTTAAGGGGGGTGACATGCTTTTTTCTCTCTCTCTCTGGCTTGTATCCATTCGGCCCCATTCAGCCTACTGTTTTAAAACGTTTATCCCCATGCAGGTGTCAATATTTTTCTGGCGAGCGGTAGCGAGCCAGCATATTTATTAGAATGTTTTTTTTTAACAGCAGGCTAAATTTGTACATTTTTCGATAGAAAAATGTCTCCGGCGAAGCCGGATTTCTCAATAGGCTACAATGCTGGCTCGCTATCGCTCGCCTGTAGAAATCGACACTTGGATGGGGATAAACGTCTTAAAACAGTTGGCTGAATGGGACTAAATGGATACAAGCCATAGAAAGAGAGAAAAGGAGAAAAAAAGCGGTCCAGCCCCGGCTAGTTTTGTAATGTTTGTTCACCAGAACCCGGCCGGTTTTCAAAAAATGGTTTTATTCCAGAAACAATAGCGAATGGGTTAGGAATGAAGGAAAAACCACGAAAAAACCGCTCAAAAAGCTTAAAAAATGGTCCTACAGAGCCCCCGAAAACGTATTTTACAAGAGTAAAAAATTGAAAGCAATTATAAAAAAAAACAGGTTATTGCGAGCTCACGCGCACGCACGTGGACTTTGAGAGTTTTCAACCATCGGCACGGTTGGTTGCGTGGGATACGTACACAGTTCCCATACAAATCTGAGCCCTCTTGAGTGGCTACACCTGAGGTTACGGTCGGCGCAATTAGGGTGACGCGCCAGGCGCGTCTCTGGGGCTGTGCGTTACATACATCGCCAACGCGTCAGGCGCGTCGCTGGGGCTGTACGGGTTAAATAAGTTGAAGGATTTTGTAGTCATTATGACCGTTAACCAAAGGGGCTGCCATTCAAAGCGGACACACACACACACACATATTATACTCTCTCTTTCTCCCTCTCTCCTCCCTCCCTCCCTCCCTCCCTCCCTCCCTCCTTCTCTCTCTCTCTCTCTCACTCCCTCCCTCTCTCCCTCTATTTCTCTCTCTCCCTCCCTCCCTTGCTCTCTCTCTCTCTCTCTCTCTCTCCCTCTCTCTCTCTCTCTCTCTCCCTCCCTCCCTCTCTCTCCCTCCCTCCCTCTCTCTCCCCCTCCCTCCCTCTCTCTCCCTCCCTCCCTCTCTCTCCCTCCCTCTCTCTCTCTCTCTCTCTCTCTCCCCCTCTCTCTCTCCCTCCCTCCCTCCCTCCCTCTCTCTCTCCCTCCCTCTCTCTCTCTCTCCGTCAACCCATACCAGTCTACCAGAGTTGCCACATCGCAATTATTACGGGTCATTGCCAGCGCCACAATATTTCTTTAAGTTAAGGGGAGGCAGTTGTTTTTTGGAGCCCTCCTCCTCCCTCATTGTTTAGCCTGGTTAGTTATGAGATTTCAAGACATTCACCTCATTAGTTTGGCGATTTTCAGACCTTTTGCCCCATTTCTTTGCCAATATGATGACCTTTCGTGCCATTTAGGTGTCGATTTTTATTCTTGGCGAGCGATAGCGAGCCTGTATTATTTGAAGAGGAAATTTTTCTACCGAAAAATGTTCAACTTAATATGGAAGGGGTGTCTTGTGGGTGTTTTTTTAAGTTTGATAGAGGTATAGAGAACAAACTAAACCCCTTCCTTAAACCATTGAACCACAGGGCCCTGGGTGGGGCTTTGGTTTCCCGGGCGTTTCCGCTCCCTCCTCAGCTCCCCGCCATGGAGTGGCTTCGGTCACTCCAGGCTTTATTGTGGTCGGCTGGGAGGGTTCTGTGGGGGCGCTCTGTTATGGCCTTGGCCTTGCTCGGGGCCTTTACAACAACAACAACAACAACCATTGAGCCAAACCAGTAAATAATGCTGCACAATACCGTCTGAGCTACCTTAACTATTCCTGTGTTTGTTGACCTACTTATTTAGTTTCTAGTTTAGCACTCTCTCCGTTAATCTCTCTTTCTCTCATCCTATGATTTTAACTACTCCGTGTATCCAGATGTGTTGACACTTATCGCACCTTGAATTTGGCTGTATCATTCTTTCATTTTTGGGAGGACACTTGTTACACCCGGGTTTGCTTTTTGTCCCCTTCATACACAAAATATATAAGTTAGTGAGTAGATTGTGGGCTTGAATATATGGATGGTAGATAGAGTTTGTTATTTGACCGGCCCCTTCCAGACTGCATTTATGTTATAGGTAGCGCCAACCAACTTGACAATAATCTTGATCTCTGACCTCTCTGTAACTCAAAAGGGCCTAGAGCAAACTGGCTGTAAATATCCATGCACACTTATTTCCCGGTGGACTCTTCCCAATTGATAGAAACGTCAGCCCGATTGACTTCATTCATCTTAAGTTATAAGAAGTTAAAGGGTCAATATTATTGCCAAGTTCCCTCGCACAACCTATAGTTATTTAGTTATGTAGTGTGTGTGTGTGTGTGTGTGTGTGTGTGTGTGTGTGTGTGTGTGTGTGTGGAGGGGGGGGGGGGGCCGTATCATCTATGAGTAATACAGTTAACCCTTTGAGTACCAGCGACGTGTTATATTTCATTATAGCTATAAGTAGACGATATCATGCAGCTTAGGAAGGATCTGTGATATTTAAAAGGGTTGGTTGAGATCGTTTGAAGCCTTATTATTGCTAGAGGTCCGTCCTAAGCTGATAGTAGCCAGAATGGAGTTAAGGGGAGGTATTTAGTTTGTTCCCTAGACCTCCATCAAGCTTAAAATTACACCCCCTTGAGTCCCTTTCAAGATAAATGTGTACATTTTTCGGTAGAAAAATGTCCCGGCCAAAGGCCGGTTCCTCTTAAATTACAGGCTCGCTATTGCTCGCCAGGATAAAATCGACACCTAAATGGCACGAAAGGTCTTAATATGGGGTGAAAGTTCTTAAAATCGCTAAACTAATGGGGCAAACGTTTTATAATATCAAAAGCAATGGGGCTAAACATGAGGGAGAAAGGGGTCAAGAAAAAAAATCCCTCAAGTGGAGATCCCCCCTTAACCACTTGTGAGTTTCAGGTTATAAGGAAGTTGGAGCCGTGAACATCGGTATTAAGCAGAAATGCAATAACAATGTAGACCTACGTTTCTGATGGATAAATAGTAGCCTATGTTGAATTTGGTTTGATGTATTAATAAATGTGCTAAAACCGGATTATAGCTGGTTATTCAACTAAATATCGATCTTTACAGCTCCAACTTCCGTATAGCCTGAAACTCGGGGTTGACAAATTAGTTTCCGCTTTATTGAACCCCTTCTATACCGGCGATGTCTATTTATTTTTTATTTTGGCTACATTTAGACGATTTTATGAAGCTTAGGAAGGATCTGTGGTAGCGATAAGGATGAACTGAGATAATCTGTTTAGCCTCTTAATTGTTAGACGTCGGGTTTGCCTTTGACAACAAATCCTATACTTAACATTCTGTGTCACACACACATTTTTTTCTCTCTCTCTCTCTCTCTCTCTCTCTCTCTCTCTCTCTCTCTCTCTCTCTCTCTCTCTCTCTCTCTCACTTTATTATTTGTACAATAAAAGTAGTAGGGTACTTCTGCAGATTTGACCACTTGTACTGGCTCCCATATTCAGTAGCCTACCGGTACCAAATGCTGACTAGCTTATACAGAACAGTTGTTAAGTATTTTGTTTGTTTTTGTTACAGTGGTTGTTGCCGGAACAACAGCATGGTGGAACAGGGGCGGGGGATACAACACGGAACAACAGTTGAGTATGGTGGAACAGGGGGCGGGGGATAAAACACGGAACAACAGTTGAGTATGGAACAGCGAAGGCCCTGGAAGCAGCATGGTGGAACAGCACACAGCAGATGATATTATTAAGGTGAATTATTGCTGTTTCTTAATTAAGGGGAGGGTTTTAGTTTGTTGCCTAGACCTCCATCAAGCTTAAAGCTATACCCCCTAGGCCCCTTTTCAAGATAAATTTGTAATTTTTTCTACCGAAAAATGTACCAGCCGAAGGCCGGCTCCTCTAAAATTTCTGGCTCGCTACCACTCGCCATGACAAAAATCGACACCTAATTGGCACGAAAGGTCTTAAAATTGACAGATATGGGGCGAAAGTTCTTAAAATCGCCAAACTAATGTGGCGAACGTCTTAAAATCTCAGAAGCAATGGGGCTAAACATGGGTGAGAAAGGGGTCCAGAAAAATATCCCTCAAGTGGAAATCTCTCCTTAGAAAAGCACATACCGGTACATGTCTTGCCTCGAGTTGAATCTCACAAACATTGCACTCATATTTTAGCTAATACGGTACATAATTTCCAGAAACTTTGGCTCGAACATTCCTTGATTTTGGCCCTGTCACTCTTTCAACTCTGGGGGAGGCACTCGTTACAGGCAGTTTTTCCTTTTGTCTCCCTCATCCACATAAACAAAACCATACGGTACTATACATTATAGCCTATACCGGGTACCCATAAACACGCCCGCATGTACACTCACGCATACTAAAAGCTGCTCAGGGGTGGGGCCTTCCTTCCCCTACCCAACCCTGGGCAGGTGGAAGGTGGGAGTCGTGTCCAAGTCTACCCCCACCTTCCACCCCCAACTCCCCTACCTTCCTCCTCTGGCTGCTAGTTAGTGATCAGCAACGTATGTTCTCATGTCTTGTAAATTATAGCTAAACCATCATTGCACACTCTTACAATGGCCTACATTTAAAATGTATTAGGAATTCAATACAATATATATTGTCATTCTAAAAATTAGTTTGCATACAACGTCGGGCTTGAATTTCGGTTGTTGGGGTCTTCTGCCTGCCTGCCTCTCTCTCTCTCTCTCTCTCTCTCTCTCTCTCTCTCTCTCTCTCTCTCTCTCTCTCTAAATGTAAAGTACTACATGTCGGATACCTAAATGAGAAAGCAAACTATTCGATGAATGGCACTCAGCTTAAGAATGTAAACAGAGAAACTGATCTGGGAGTAACAATATCGAGTAACCTAAAACCGAGTCAACAATGTTCAGAAGTTGTTAAGAAGGCAAACAAAATAATTGGCTTTATAGGCAGGTCATTTGAGCATAAATCCAAAGAAGTTATCCTAACCCTTTACAATTCCTTAGTCCGCCCTCTTCTGGAATACTGCGTTCAATCCTGGTGCCCTCATTACCAAAAAGATATAAACAAACTAGAACGAGTTCAACGTAGAGTTACCAAAATGATACCTAGCCTAAAGAACAAACCATACGAAGAGCGTCTTAGAGAATTCAATCTATTTCCTTTAACCCAGCGCAGATTAAGAGGCGACTTAATTCAAGTGTTCAAAATCATCAAAGGCATCGACAATATGAACTGTAGTAAGTACTTCACTATCGACCAATCTAATTACACGCGGGGAAACGGTTGCAAAATTATTGGTAAATCTTTTAACTCGCACGAATCTAAGAATTTCTTCTTCAATCGAGTTGTCAACTTGTGGAATGGGCTTCCCCGAGACGTTATAGACTGCAGCACCGTTGATTCATTTAAATTCCGCCTAGACAAATATCTCGCATCAAACCCGCGACTGACTGCGTTTGTAAATGAATAACTTTATCCTCCCCTCAGTTACTAACCCATATGTCCCCTACTAACTTCCTAGTCCTGCCACGTTAGTGGCAGGGCAGTAGTTCCCTTTCCAATGTTCCCTTACCCTCTCTAAACCACTGTTTGGACACTTGATCCTCAGTGTTTTGGAGGACAAGCAGCCTAGAAGGGTCACTAGATCTGTTGTTGCTTGATTTCCTTTGTACTCTCTCTCTCTCGACCAAGGTTTACTGTGATTTGAATATGATGATACCATAATTAAATCCAATTTCATACAGTATTTAGGATGATATATTCACTATCATTGCCATACACATCAACATGCCCTCTACCATCTTATCATATGTGTTCAAGTAACTTACGGCAGTCGGGCCTATTTACCAAATACGGAAAGGACAAACGGCAAATATTAGCTGGAATAGTGTTGCGACTGTCACTGATTGTTTTGTTTATCATGTCATTCAGATTGTTCCATTTATGCAATACATTGCATACTATAAACGGTCTATGTTTCATTCTACGTGTTCTATAAACTCATTTTGCAATCAATTATGTCTAGAACTCCTTAGTTCTAGAGGTGTTCAAGTGGGTTAGTGGGATTAACAAAGGGGACATGACAAATGTACTAAAGCTCAGTGATAGCGAAAGAACTCGTACCAATGGTTTCAAATTAGATAAATTTCGTTTCAGAAAAGATATAGGCAAATATTGGTTTGGTAACAGAGTTGTAGATGGGTGGAATGGACTACCAAGTGCTATAGTGGGATCTAAAACTGTAGGGAGCTTTAAGATAAAATTGGATAAGCATATGGACGAGAAGGGTTGGGTGTGAAGGGGGATCAGCCGGGTTGGGCCAATCAGCGCTCTGCAGACCCCCATAATCCTGCGTTAATCTCTAACCGTTTTGGTAAGATGATCCTCAGGGTATTAGAGTGTTGAGCCTATAATTGGGCTTTGTAATTGATTTGGGGTTGTGTGGGACAGGGATCTGCCTTGCTTAGGCCAATCGGCTTTCTGCAGACTCCCATTTTCTTATGTTCTTATGTTCTAACTCGATGTTAATTACAGTAAAAGCCGGTGTTAACTTATAGTAAGGTTGAATATCGAGCCCCCGAGTAGCAGTTCTCGCCTTCTCACTTCCCCCTCCTCTGTCTCTGTCTGCAATCCCAGCTTCTCATCTCTACAAACGCCCAACTAAAGATTAAGGTTTAATAGACAGTTCTACCATCAACTCTCCTCTATGTTTATCAATAGTAGGCAACATTCATCACACACACAAATCACACACCCCATTCAGACCTATTACATCTTGGTCTTAGAGAAAGTGTATGCTATGAGAGACAGCCGTATTCTAAGCGTGTGGGGTGGGTGTCATCCAGCCTATAATTAACCAATATATTGAAATTGAGTATCAATTAATGAAAGAGAACTTTAAATCTCCGAAGTTTTAATAGCTAACCATTTATCTCGTCTTATTTCGTTCATCCAAGTGTAGGGTTTCACGGTGGGAAGGTAAAACATATTTTAAAAACTTCAATGAGCTGAACTCGTAGGAGAGAGAGAGAGAGAGAGAGAGAGAGAGAGAGAGAGAGAGAGAGAGAGAGAGAGAGAGAGAGAGAGAGAGAGAGAGAGAGAGAGAGAGAGAGAGAGAGAGAGAGAGAGAGAGAGAGAGAGAGAGAGAGAGAGACCCTTACAGCCGAAATTGGTGTAACTCACGTTGTATGTAGGCTATGGAGACTCATTTTGGAGAATACAACATTTTATACTAAATACCTAATGAATAATATTATTATCCATTGTTAGAGTGTGCAATGATGGTTTAGCTATAATTTACAAGACATGAGAACATACGTTGCTGATCACTAACTAGCAGCCAGAGGAGGAAGGTATGGGAGTTGGGGGTGGAAGGTGGGGGTAGACTTGAACACGACTCCCACCTTCCACCTGCCCAGGGTTGGGTAGGGGAAGGAAGGCCCCACCCCTGAGCAGCTTTTAGTACGCGTGAGTGTACATGCACTACACATACATTCAGAGATACACAAGCATTTATGTACAGTCGCGCTAATAAGTAATGTATCGGCACCAATTATGTTTTGATCAATAATTGGTATCAGCAATATTTACACACGAGTTCTGCTTTTTGAGTGAGATATACAACCATGTTCCTACACATACCCACCTTATTCAACATCTGGCAGACATTAATACAGCACAGAGCAAGCCAAAAGTAATGACAGCTGAGACATGACTTATTAGCGCCACCGTACGCATAAATACACAATTATACACACACACACACACATGTGAAAAGAGTTGAAATTAATATAGATATATGAAAAATATAGAGACAGTCAAACACCCACCCCAAGGCAAAATAGAAAGGCGGATGGACTTCATCAGGCCACAGCCATCCGCCGTAATCGGTTTTCTGTTATAACTGTGGCAAACCTGCTATCTCTATAATACCTGGTGTAGAGTGTTTGCCCTAAAAGAAAAAGTAGTATAGTACTAATGAAATAGTCAAAATCAGGGGGTTGATAAATTCGGGAAGTCAATTTTGTAGTCAGAAGTAGAGTAGACAAAATCAGTTAGTTCACATTTTGTCGGATATCGAAGAAGAAATCCATTAACTACGTCACACACACACACACACACACACACACACACACACACACACACGAGTCCAGTACGGTCGCGCTAATAATGTCTCAGCTGTCATTGCGTTTGGCTTGCTCAGTGCTGTATTAATGTCTCAGATGTTGAATAGGGTGGGTTAGTGTGGGAACATATTTGTATATCTCACCCGAAATGAAAAATAAAATAAAGCTTAGATATTGTTGATACCAATTACGGATCAAAACATACTTGGTGCCGAGACATGACTTATTTGGCCGACTGTACACATATTAAAACACACATACACCTATGTACTTATATCAGTTAGTGATATTATTCTTCATTCATATTAACCCTTTGAGTACCAGCGACGTGTGTTAGATTTTATTCTAGCTATATTTAGACGATATTATGCAGCTTAGGAAGGATCTGTGGTAGTTAAAAGGAACAGTCAGGGTAAGCTATGGGTATGGCAGAGATCGCTCAGCTCTCACTCTGATAGACTAGCCCATCACCACTGTGGTAGTTAAAAGGGTTGGTTGAGATAGTTTGAAGCCTTATTATTGTTAAAGGTTCTTCCTAAACTTAATACAATCGTCAAATAATGGCCATAATAGGATAAAAAGAACGTCCCTGGTACTGGTATGGGTTAACACATCATTTTGCCCACAAATTCACACTTGGGTACCTTATGAGTCGTGGTATGGTCGGTAGCACGTCTGACTGCTGATCCAAGGGTTGGCAGTTGGATCCCACACCGTGCCATTGGGGTAGGATATCTCTCTCTCTAAATTTCTTTCCCTCCTCCCCTCCCCCCCCCCCTTCTCTCTCTCTCTCTCTCTCTCTCTCTCTCTCTCTCTCTCTCTCTCTCTCTCTCTCTCTCTCTCTCTCTCTCTCTCTCTCTCTCTCTCTCTCTCTTCTCTCTTTCTCTCTCTCTCTCTCTCTCTCTCTCTCTCTCTCTCTCTCTCTCTCTCTCTCTCTCTCTCTCTCTCTCTCTCTCTCTCTGTATCAAGGGTACGCCCTAGCCGCGTTAACAACTACATCATTATTGCATCCCATTAACAAAGCAGGCCGTTTGTTTGGTCTATTAATTCATTTATTCATATATTTGTTTTAGTTTCCTCCCTAGACCTCCATCAAGCTTAAAAAAAAAAAGGATAAATTTGTACATTTTTCGGTAGAAAAATTTCCCGGCCTGGTTCCTCTGAAAATTGCAGGCTCGCTATCGCTCGCCAGGAAATAATCGATACCGAAATGGCACGAAAGGTCTTAAAATTGATAACGAAATGGGGCGAAAGGTGTTAAAATCGTCAAACTAATGGGCCGAACGTCTTATAACCTCAAAACTAGTGGGGCTAAACATTAGGGAGAAGGGGGTCCAGAAAAACGGTCTGCCTCCCCTTAAGTCTATCTATTAAACTCTATTATCTCTGAGGGGGGAGAGAGAGAGAGAGAGGAGTACAAAGGAAATCAAGCAACAACAGCCTAGTGACCCTTCTAGGCTGCTTGTCCTCCAAAACACTGAGGATCAAGTGTCCAAACAGTGGTTTAGAGTGGGTAAGGGAACTACTGCCCTGGAACTAATATCCGTGGCAGGAGGGGGAGAGAGAGAGAGAGAGAGAGAGAGAGAGACAGAACATTTGTATTATTTATAGTTGAATGAATGCAGGAAAATTAAATATGAAGTTTCATTAATTGTATATTATATCACCTTCAAGTGCCCCGGTGCAGCAGAAATCCCCCCCCCCCCCCCCCCCCCCACAAGATGTTCCCTCTGGGTAAAGTATCCTAGGTTCAATTTACCCCCTGGGAAAAGTAGCTTGTCCCCCCCCCCCCCCTTCTTTAGACCTTAGATATCCTCCTCCCCCCCCACCCCCCCCTCCCACACACACACACACCCCTCTTTTTTAGGCCACTTTTTCCCCTTACACAGGAATTATTAGTTTATATAATTACCGGTACATTTTTTCTCTCTCTCACTTACTCACTCTCTCTCCTCTCACTCACTCACTCACTCACTCACTCTCTCTCTCTCTCTCTCTGTGCTTTGATATCCTTACTTTCCACTTTGTAGCAAATTCTATGTTAGCATTAAGTCCGTCGGAATGCCTAGATGGGACCGCAAGGTACAAAGGAGTACAAAGGAGTACAAAGGAGTACAAAGGAAATCAAGCAACAACAGATCTAGTGACCCTTCTAGGTTGCTTGTCCTCCAAAACACTGAGGATCAAGTGTCCAAACAGTGGTTTAGAGTGGGTAAGGGAACATTGGAAAGGGAAATACTGCCCTGGAACTAATATCCGTGGCAGGATTAGGAAGTTAGTAGGGGACAGATGGGTTAGTAACTGAGGGGGGGATAAAATAAAGTTATTCATTTACAAACGCAGTCAGTCGCGGGTTTGATGCGAGATATTTGTCTAGGCGGAGTTTAAATGAATCAACGGTGATGCAGTCTATAACGTTTCGGGGAAGCCCATTCCACAAGTTGACAACTCGATTGAAGAAGAAATTCTTAGATTCGTGTGAGTTAAAAGATTTACCAATAATTTTGCAACCGTTTCCCCGCGTGTAATTAGATTGGTCGATAGTGAAGTACTTACTACAGTTCATATTGTCGATGCCTTTGATGATTTTGAACACTTGAATTAAGTCACCTCTTAATCTGCGCTGGGTTAAAGGAAATAGATTTAATTCTCTAAGACGCTCTTCGTATGGTTTGTTCTTTAGGCTAGGTATCATTTTGGTAACTCTACGTTGAACTCGTTCTAGCTTGTTTATATCTTTTTGGTAATAAGGGCACCAGGATTGAACGCAGTATTCCAGAAGAGGGCGGACTATGGAATTGTAAAGGGTTAGGATAACTTCTTTGGATTTATGCTCAAATGACCTGCCTATAAAGCCAATTATTTTGTTTGCCTTCTTAACAACTTCTGAACATTGTTGACTCGGTTTTAGGTTACTCGATATTGTTACTCCCAGATCGGTTTCTCTGTTTACATTCTTAAGCTGAGTGCCATCATCGAATAGTTTGCTTTCTCATTAGGTATCCGATATGTAGTACTTTACATTTATCCGCATTGAAACTCATTTGCCAAATTTGGGCCCAACATGACAATTTATCTAGATTGTGTTGCATATCGTCAACTTGTTCTTTTGAGAGTACGCTATTTGCAATTTTTGTATCGTCAGCAAATTTTGAGATTGTACAGGTGAGACCCTCATCTATGTCGTTGATGTAAATTAGAAAGAGAATTGGTCCTAGTACCGATCCCTGGGGTACCCCGCTACTTACATTGGTCCATTTTGATGCCTTACCGTTTATGACTACTCTTTGCTTTCTGTCGCTGAGCCAATTTTCTATCCATTTCAACACACCGTCTTGTATTCCATGCGCTTTTAGTTTTAGCAGTAAACGTTTGTGGGGAACTTTGTCAAAGGCCTTTTGAAAATCAAGGTATATAATATCTACAGCTTTACTCTCATCGTAGTGGTTGAGGATATCGTGGAAGAAGTCTAAGAGGTTTGTTAAACAGGAACGTTTTTTACGAAAGCCGTGTTGAGTATCTTTAAGTATGTTATTTTCCTCTAAGTGATTTACGAGTCTGTCTCGTATGACCGTTTCTAGCATTTTACATACAACTGAGGTTAAGCTAATTGGACGATAGTTACTGGGTAGGGATTTGCTGCCTTTTTTGAATATCGGTGTTACGTTGGCTAGCTTCCACTGATCGGGCATAGTTCCAGACTGCAAGGATTTATTGAATAGTAATGTCAGTGGTTTAGAGAGCTCATCCTTAGCTTCCTTTAGAACTCTAGGCGAGATTGTATCAGGTCCAGGCGTTTTATTTACCTTGAGTTTATCTAAACAATTCAATACTTCTCTCTCTGTAACGGTGATATTGCTTAGAACATCTAAATTATCAATCTGAATCGGCGATGGTGTAGGGATATCACTGAGGTCTTCTGTTGTAAAAACTGATGCAAAGAAGGTATTGAGGGCATTACTCATTTGTTCTTCGTCTTTGGTGTATTCTCCATTTTCATCGACTAACGGTCCAACAGTTGAAGTAACAACTTTTTTCTTTCTGATATAACTATAGAATTCTTTCGGGTTTGTTTTACTTTGATTCGCAATATGTAACTCTAAGGTCTTTTTACTTTGCTTAATTAACTTTTTGGCTTTGCGTCGTAGCTCTACAAATTTCACCCGTTCTTCGTCATTTTGTGAGGATTTTAATCTATCATTAGCACATTTTTTAGCAAGCAGGCAGTTTGAAATATCTTTATTCCACCATTTGGGCTTATTATTATGGCCTGGACGCCGAGTTTTTTGATGGTATGCAGTCTTGCACTGCTTTTAGGTAAGTGGCTTCGAATAACTTCCAAGATGTATTTATGTCGTTATTGTGAATTAAAAAGCTCCAGTCAGTTTCTTTAAACATAGCTCTAAGTTTATGGAAGTTTGCTTTCTTGAAATTAGGGACTTTTTCGATGCTACTATTTGGTTCGTTACTAGTAAACTTTAAAGTGAAAGTTATCGTACGATGGTCGCTGTTACTGAATTCATCACCAACATTCAAATTCTCTATTAATTCTTCTTTTGTTGCAAGTACAATGTCAAGAACGTTATTACCACGGGTCGGCGTTCCAACAAATTGATAAAGCGAACTCTCTTGCAAGTTCGTATACAAGTCATGTCCGGAGTGTGAAGTAAGAGTATCGCCCCACTTGGTCACAGGTAAATTAAAGTCACCAAAAATTACGGTATCTTGTGAGTTACTTACATCTGCAATTTGTTCGTAAATTTCTCGGTCAGTTTGCACTGATTGAGCTGGAGGTCTGTATATTAATGCAAGTATTATTTTGGTACCTTTATTATTCTTTATTAGCACAAAAGATGCGTCGACGTTCACAATTTGAGGTTTGACAAGAGGGTAGGGTTAAGACTTTCTTTGATATAAAGTAAAACGCCACCTCCATTTCGATTTATTCGGCTTTTCTCAAACATTACATAACCGGGAAGTGAATACTCTGCTAAAAAGTCTCTATCTTCTGTATTGAGCCAAGATTCTGTTATGCCAATCACATCATAATTTTCTGTAAACACTAGCTCCTCTAAATCTGAAAATTTATTGCGTATGCTACGAGGTATGTGTATGTGTGCAACTCTCTCTCTCTCTCTTGCTCTCGCTCGCTCATATAGGCCTACACACACACACACATACACAGCTTTGGTAAAACAAATAATTGTAAATAAATCGTATTGAAAGTAGGCCTTATATGAATACAATGCCATTATGACTGCTGGAGAAAGTGTTATTTATTATGTTAGCAATGGCTGGGATTGGACTCGTTTTTTATACCTGTCAGGGTTCCCGGACATCTCAACCACCAGACCATTTCAACCAGTGCCAAATCAACCAAGACCAAGCAAACCAGTGCCAAAATATAGTACTAACCTAACCGTATTGGTTGATTTGGTACTGGTTGAGAGCTACTGGTTGAAATGGTCTACTGGTTGAGTTGACCGGTCTCCACCTACCAGTTATAGGTTTTATAGGCTGTGTGTGGTTGTATCGACGAGCTGAACGACTGGGTGTAGGCTAGGGGCATCTGGCGGCAGTAGGGACCAAGGAGTATCCTGCAAGCCCACCTTTGCTGTCGTTGTTGAGTTAAGCCGGTATCACACGAGCGCTTTTTCCCTCAACATTTATCCTTAACACTGGTCTGGCAGCTTATGAGGTCAACATTTAAAGTGTTTCAGTCACCTAAACTGCTCTATCGTCAGTCTAGTTTCCGATACCAGAGCAAAATATACCGGAAATATTGATTATCGAATGTTGACTATAAAAGCTCTCGTGTGATACCGGCTTTAGGGTAAGGGAGGATGACCAGGTGGGGTAGACAGGAGAGTTTGGGGAGTATATGAAGACTGTATAAATGTATCTCAGATAATTATCAGGTGCTCCCAAAGATATCAGCCTCCTTAACATATAGGCTATAGGCTAGGCTTATAAGTTGCAGTGCTGACAGTGGTGGTGACATATTCTTTCCAGTTTAACTTATCGAGTTATCGACCACTGAGCCCCAGAGGATTATGTGTGTGTGTGTGTGCGCAAACGATAATAGTTCCTTATGTATGCGTGTGTGTGTATAATGATACTAGTTCCATATTGTAACTAGGCTATGTAGGCTACCGTTGATAAATCTACTGCTCAGGTATATCATTTCCGACTCTGGTGATGAAGCTATACCATGTAGGCCTATATAGATTATAGTTTATTTGCTATAAGTAGGAGATAAATTATTACTTCTAATCCTCTGTAACTCAAAAAGGGCTAGAACAAATTGGCTGTAAATTTCCACATCTATTCCTTGACTGACTCTTCCCAAATGGTAGAAATATTAGCTCGATTACTCTAGTCGTTTTTGAGTTACAGAGGTTAGAGGTCATGATTTCTCGCCTACTTACAGCGAATAGACTATAGTTATGATCGTGAAATTTACTGTATTAAACTGGCAAAAACGCTGCTAATCAGTCGACTCGTAAATTCCTATTGTCACCAACCCACCAACTAACTTACAAATAAACCTAATTAATGAAATCAATTAAACTAATGAATACATGTGGTACAACCTAGGATACTCACACCCAAATTCCGCACACTAACCATTACGCTACCAAGACAAACTAATGAATACATGTGGTACAACCTAGGATACTCACACCCAAATTCCGCACACTAACCATTACGCTACCAAGACAAACTAATGAATACATGTGGTACAACCTAGGATACTCACACCCAAATTCCGCACACTAACCATTACGCTACCAAGACAAACTAATGAACACATGTGGTACAACCTAGGATACTCGTATCCAAATTCCGCACACTAACCATTACGCTATCAAGACAAACTAATGAACACATGTGGTACAACCTAGGATACTCGCATCCAAATTCCGTGCACTAACCATTACGCTATCAAGACAAACTAATAAATACATGTGGTACAACCTAGGATACTCGCATCCAAATTCCGTGCACTAACCATTACGCTATCAAGACAAACTAATGAATGCATGTGGTACAACCTAGGATACTCGCATCCAAATTCCGTGCACTAACCATTACGCTATCAAGACAAACTAATGAATACATGTGGTACTCCAAGGATTCCAACCTAGGATACTCACACCGAAATTCCGTGCACTAACCATTACGCTATCAAGACAAATTAATGAATACATGTGGTACTCCAAGGATTCCAACCTAGGATACTCACACCCAAATGTCCGTGCACTAACCATTACGCTATCAAGACAAATTAATGAATACATGTGGTACTCCAAGGATTCCAACCTAGGATACTCACACCGAAATTCCGTGCACTAACCATTACGCTATCAAGACAAATTAATGAATACATGTGGTACTCCAAGGATTCCAACCTAGGATACTCACACCGAAATTCCGTGCACTAACCATTACGCTATCAAGACAAATTAATGAATACATGTGGTACTCCAAGGATTCCAACCTAGGATACTCACACCGAAATTCCGTGCACTAACCATTACGCTATCAAGACAAATTAATGAATACAAAGTACAAAGGAAATCAAGCAACAACAGGTCTAGTGACCCTTCTAGGTTGCTTGTCCTCCAAAACACTGAGGATCAAGTGTCCAAACAGTGGTTTAGAGTGGGTAAGGGAACATTGGAAAGGGAACTACTGCCCTGCCACTAACGTGGCAGGACTAGGAAGTTAGTAGGGGACATATGGGTTAGTAACTGAGGGGAGGATAAAGTTATTCATTTACAAACGCAGTCAGTCGCGGGTTTGATGCGAGATATTTGTCTAGGCGGAATTTAAATGAATCAACGGTGCTGCAGTCTATAACGTCTCGGGGAAGCCCATTCCACAAGTTGACAACTCGATTGAAGAAGAAATTCTTAGATTCGTGCGAGTTAAAAGATTTACCAATAATTTTGCAACCGTTTCCCCGCGTGTAATTAGATTGGTCGATAGTGAAGTACTTACTACAGTTCATATTGTCGATGCCTTTGATGATTTTGAACACTTGAATTAAGTCGCCTCTTAATCTGCGCTGGGTTAAAGGAAATAGATTTAATTCTCTAAGACGCTCTTCGTATGGTTTGTTCTTTAGGCTAGGTATCATTTTGGTAACTCTACGTTGAACTCGTTCTAGCTTGTTTATATCTTTTTGGTAATAAGGGCACCAGGATTGAACGCAGTATTCCAGAAGAGGGCGGACTAAGGAATTGTAAAGGGTTAGGATAACTTCTTTGGATTTATGCTCAAATGACCTGCCTATAAAGCCAATTATTTTGTTTGCCTTCTTAACAACTTCTGAACATTGTTGACTCGGTTTTAGGTTACTCGATATTGTTACTCCCAGATCAGTTTCTCTGTTTACATTCTTAAGCTGAGTGCCATTCATCGAATAGTTTGCTTTCTCATTTAGGTATCCGACATGTAGTACTTTACATTTATCCGCATTGAAACTCATTTGCCAAATTTGGGCCCAACATGACAATTTATCTAGATTGTGTTGCATATCGTCAACTTGTTCTTTTGAGAGTACGCTATTTGCAATTTTTGTATCGTCAGCAAATTTTGAGATTATGCAGGTGAGACCCTCATCTATGTCGTTGATGTAAATTAGAAAGAGAATTGGTCCTAGTACCGATCCCTGGGGTACCCCGCTACTTACATTGGTCCATTTAGATGCCTTACCGTTTATGACTACCCTTTGCTTTCTGTTGCTGAGCCAATTTTCTATCCATTTCAACACACCGTCTTGTATTCCATGCGCTTTTAGTTTTAGCAGTAAACGTTTGTGGGGAACTTTGTCAAAGGCCTTTTGAAAATCAAGGTATATAATATCTACAGCTTTACTCTCATCGTAGAGGTTGAGGATATCGTGGAAGAAGTCTAAGAGGTTTGTTAAACAGGAACGTTTTTTACGAAAGCCGTGTTGAGTATCTTTAAGTATGTTATTTTCCTCTAAGTGATTTACGAGTCTGTCTCGTATGACCGTTTCTAGCATTTTACATACAACTGAGGTTAAGCTAATTGGACGATAGTTACTGGGTAGGGATTTGCTGCCTTTTTTGAATATCGGTGTTACGTTGGCTAGCTTCCACTGATCAGGCATAGTTCCAGACTGCAAGGATTTATTGAATAGTAATGTCAGTGGTTTGGAGAGCTCATTCTTAGCTTCCTTTAGAACTCTAGGCGAGATTGTATCAGGTCCTGGCGTTTTATTTACCTTGAGTTTATCTAAACAATTCAATACTTCTCTCTCTGTAACGGTGATATTGGTTAGAACATCTGAATTATCAATCTGAATCGGCGATGGTGTAGGGATATCACTGAGGTCTTCTGTTGTAAAAACTGATGCAAAGAAGGTATTGAGGGTATTACTCATTTGTACTTCGTCTTTGGTGTATTCTCCTTTTTCATCGACTAACGGTCCAACAGTTGAAGTAACTACTTTTTTCTTTCTGATATAACTATAGAATTCTTTCGGGTTTGTTTTACTTTGATTCGCAATATGTAACTCTAAGGTCTTTTTACTTTGCTTAATTAACTTTTTGGCTTTGCGTCGTAGCTCTACAAATTTCACCCGCTCTTCGTCATTTTGTGAGGATTTTAATCTATCATTAGCAAATTTTTTAGCAAGCAGGCAGTTTGAAATATCTTTATTCCACCATTTGGGCTTATTATTATGGCCTGGACGCCGTATTTTCGATGGTATGCAGTCTTGCACTGCTTTTAGGTAAGTGGTTTCGAATAACTTCCAAGATGTATTTATGTCGTTATTGTTAATTAAAAAGCTCCAGTCAGTTTCTTTAAACATAGCTCTAAGTTTATGGAAGTTTGCTTTCTTGAAATTAGGGACTTTTTCGATGCTACTATTTGGTTCGTTACTAGTAAACTTTAAAGTGAAAGTTATCGTACGATGGTCGCTGTTACTGAATTCATCACCAACATTCAAATTCTCTATCAATTCTTCTTTTGTTGCAAGTACAATGTCAAGAACGTTATTACCACGGGTCGGCATTCGAACAAATTGATAAAGCGAACTCTCTTGCAAGTTCGTATACAAGTCATGTCCGGAGTGTGAAGTAAGAGTATCGCCCCACTTGGTCACAGGTAAATTAAAGTCGCCAAAAATTACGGTATCTTGTGAGTTACTTACATCTGCAATTTGTTCGTAAATTTCTCGGTCAGTTTGCACTGATTGAGCTGGAGGTCTGTATATTAACGCAAGTATTATTTTTGTACCTTTATTATTCTTTATTAGCACAAAAGATGTGTCGACGTTCACAATTTGAGGTTTTGACACGAGGGTCGGGTTAAGACTTTCTTTGATATAAAATAAAACGCCACCTCCATTTTTATTTATTCGGCTGTTCTCAAACATTACATAACCGGGAAGTGAATACTCTGCTAAAAAGTCTCTATCTTGTGTATTGAGCCAAGATTCTGTTATGCCAATCACATCATAATTTTCTGTAAACACTAGTTCCTCTAAATCTGAAAATTTATTGCGTATGCTACGAGCGTTTGCATAGAAAACCTTTAAAGCTGCGGTTTTAGAACTCGCAGATCGTTCTTTCATCGAATTTTTGGTTCTGGTCGGATCTACATTTACATTCATGGCTGTCCTCGGTCCTCGGTCGTTATCCCTGACGGTTTTGAATTTGGGTCATGTTGGTGGAGCTTTATCCAAATTCGCGGTTCTTGACGGATTAGTATTTAATTCCTTTGTAGATTGCCGTCCTCGCTGTCTTCGGTCCTCCTTCCTGGTTGTCCTGTGCTGAGTCGATTTCTTCTCCGAAAATCCTTCACCGCATCGTTGAGAAGACGCCCAAAACGCGCTGCTCCCACCTGGTTCAGATGAACTCCATCGTCCGAAAACAAATAGTCATCGTAGTAGAAATTGTCCCAGGTGTCGACGAATCCCACGTTCTCCTTCCTGCAGAGGTTTGCTAGACAACGATTTGTGCTGGTGGCTATGTTGTAAAATCGGCTCTCTACACCGAGCCGGGGGACGATTCCTGAGACGATGATCCTTGATGACTTCTCCTTAAACGACTTGATCAGCTGCTGGTACTTTAAAAGCAAATCTTCCGACCGGGTTCGCTGTACATCGTTGGATCCAACGTGGATGACGTACATTGTATTAGCAGGGGCCAGCTTTGATACTTCGTCAACTGCTACATGTGGTACTCCAAGGATTCCAACCTAGGATACTCACACCGAAATTCCGTGCACTAACCATTACGCTATCAAGACAAATTAATGAATACATGTGGTACTCCAAGGATTCCAACCTAGGATACTCACACCGAAATTCCGTGCACTAACCATTACGCTATCAAGACAAATTAATGAATACATGTGGTACTCCAAGGATTCCAACCTAGGATACTCACACCCAAATGTCCGTGCACTAACCATTACGCTATCAAGACAAATTAATGAATACATGTGGTACTCCAAGGATTCCAACCTAGGATACTCACACCCAAATGTCCGTGCACTAACCATTACGCTATCAAGACAAATTAATGAATACATGTGGTACTCCAAGGATTCCAACCTAGGATACTCACACCGAAATTCCGTGCACTAACCATTATGCTATCAAGACAAATTAATGAATACATGTGGTACTCCAAGGATTCCAACCTAGGATACTCACACCGAAATTCCGTGCACTAACCATTACGCTATCAAGACAAATTAATGAATACATGTGGTACTCCAAGGATTCCAACCTAGGATACTCACACCGAAATTCCGTGCACTAACCATTACGCTATCAAGACAAATTAATGAATACATGTGGTACTCCAAGGATTCCAACCTAGGATACTCACACCGAAATTCCGTGCACTAACCATTACGCTATCAAGACAAATTAATGAATACATGTGGTACTCCAAGGATTCCAACCTAGGATACTCACACCCAAATTCCGTGCACTAACCATTACGCTATCAAGACAAATTAATGAATACATGTGGTACTCCAAGGATTCCAACCTAGGATACTCACACCCAAATTCCGTGCACTAACCATTACGCTATCAAGACAAACTAATGAATACATGTGGTACTCCAAGGATTCCAACCTAGGATTAGGATACTCACACCCAAATGTCCGTGCACTAACCATTACGCTATCAAGACAAACTAATGAATACATGTGGTACTCCAAGGATTCCAACCTAGGATACTCACACCGAAATTCCGTGCACTAACCATTACGCTACCAAGACAAATTAATGAATACATGTGGTACTCCAAGGATTCCAACCTAGGATACTCACACCCAAATTCCGTGCACTAACCATTACGCTATCAAGACAAACTAATGAATACATGTGGTACTCCAAGGATTCCAACCTAGGATACTCACACCGAAATTCCGTGCACTAACCATTACGCTATCAAGACAAATTAATGAATACATGTGGTACTCCAAGGATTCCAACCTAGGATACTCACACCCAAATGTCCGTGCACTAACCATTACGCTATCAAGACAAATTAATGAATACATGTGGTACTCCAAGGATTCCAACCTAGGATACTCACACCGAAATTCCGTGCACTAACCATTACGCTATCAAGACAAATTAATGAATACATGTGGTACTCCAAGGATTTCAACCTAGGATACTCACACCGAAATTCCGTGCACTAACCATTACGCTATCAAGACAAATTAATGAATACATGTGGTACTCCAAGGATTCCAACCTAGGATACTCACACCCAAATGTCCGTGCACTATTTTCCATTCATTCTAGTATGGGAAGAAATCGTAAACTCTAACCTCTGTAACTCAAACAAATATTGGAGTAATCGAGCTCATTTTTCTACCAAATAGGAAGATTTGGTTAGGGAATAGGTGTGGAAATTTACAGCTCATTTGCTCTAGCCCTTTTTGAGTTACAGAGGTTAGAGGTTAGGATTTCTGGCTAACCTAGAATGACCGGACTATCCATTATGCTATCAAGACAGTTATTAGGGTAGTTTATACAGTATAGTCAAAGGGTTAAGGGGAGGTATTTAGTGTGTTCCCTAGACCTCCATCAAGCTTAAAATTACACCCCCTTGAGTCCCTTTCAAGATAAATTTGTACATTTTTCGGTAGAAAAGAGGTTCCTCTTAAATTACAGGCTCGCTATCGCTCGCCAGGATAAAATTGACACCTGAATGGCACGAAAGGTCTTAATATGGGGTGAAAGTTCTTAAAATCTCTAAACTAATGGGGCGAACGTTTTATAATATCAAAAGCAATGGGGCTAAACATGAGGGAGCAAGGGGTCCAGCAAAAAATCCCTCAAGTGGAAATCTCCCCTTAAGTATTTTGTTTCTCATTGTTACAGGGGCTTATGACGGAACAGGAGCTTAAATGGAACAGAACGGCTTACGGAACAGCGCCGGGGATCATAGCAGCAAAAAAGGACAGGTGAGGGATGGAACAGCTTGTGGTACAGCACTCAGCAATTATGTTATAAAGGTAAATGTTTATTATGGGGCAAGGGCGTATTTATTTGTTCACTTATATATATATGTTTATAATTTGTTTTATTTTCCTCCCTAGCCCACCATCAAGCTTAAAGAAACACCCCTTAGACCCCCCTTCAGGATAATCCCAGATACTCTTAAAATTACAGGCTCGCTATCGCTCGTCAGGAAAAAATCGACACCTAAATGGCACGAAAGGTCTTGAAATTGACAACGAAATGGGGCGAAAGTTGTTAAAATCGCCAAACTAATGGGCCAAACGTCTAAAAAATGTCAAAACTAATGGGGCTTATACTCGAGGGAGAAGGGGGTCCAGATATACCAATCATCCCCCCTTAAACTATAGCCACACGCCTTTATCTCTGAGGGGGTGCACACGAAAGAATCGCTCCATATTCCGAGACAATGAGTTTGATAATGTAGCTTGGTCTTGTTCACCCGTAGAGAGAGAGAGAGAGAGAGAGAGAGAGTGTGAGAGTGTGTTTTGTCGCGAGCCCAAACCCCTAACAATAGCGGTGTCCAAAACTAGTGTCAAAACAGAACAATATTATTTCTTAATAATTGAACGAATGCAGGAAATTTAGCATAACTCCGTCGTCGACACCTGCCCAGGATGCAACACAGCACCCACCCCATAACTTTAAACACATCATAGAAGACTGCATTCTACACAATCACTTAAGCCGGTATCACACGAGAGATTGTATAGTCAACATACGATGGTCAACATTTTTCTGGCAAACTTTCTGGAATATTGCACTGGTATCGGAAACTAGACTGATGGTAGACTAATTTAGGCGACCGAAATGTTATAAATGTTGACCTAATAAGCTGCCAGATCAGTGTTGAGAATAAATGTGTAGGGAAAAAGCGCTCGTGTGATACCGTCTTTACGCGAACAACATAATCTACATTCCCTGAGAGCTCTGTGGGAAAGCCTGATCGTGGCCATGGCCTTCCTTAGTGACTCGGGGCTGTTCGGCCAGGCAGCCTAAGGAACGACAACAAAAACAAGGCTACATTAATTGTCATTAATTTTGCTATTATAAAATCACTTTCAATTACCCAGTGCAGCAGAAATACCCCCACCCTCCCCTCAAAGAAGTTCCCTCCGGGTAAAGTATCCTAGTCTTAACGTCCGAAAAGTCCCCCCCCCCCCCCCACACCCCCTATCCCTCGGCCACTTTCTCCCCGTACATATAAATCATTAGTTTAATTAAAAATTATTCTCTCTCTCTCTCTCTCTCTTTTGCTATCCTTACCTTCCACTTTGTAGCAAATTCTATGTAAGCATTAAGTCCGGACTGTCTAGAAGGGACCGCAAGGGTTGTGCTGTCTGTGTATCAATGGAAAACAAAACTCTCTCTCTCTCTCTCTCTCTCAAAACTGGGACAAATAGGGTTATAAGTCTGGAATGAATATGATATAATATGAATGTATACAGTATACCTCAGGCACATGGGATGGCTGACACGAGACAGAGCCTGAACAGAAACAATATGTTCTTATGTTCTTATGTTAATATAATATACAGTTCCTATTCTCAGGGTCTGGGTCCACTTTCACGTTCTCTCGCCCGTTTCTCTGTTTCTTTGAGTAGGAGAATTATACAAGGGGAGGAGGATTCCTAGCCTCCCGCCCCCAGAAGGAAAAGTAGGACAGTAAAAGAGACAGACAGAAACAGCTAAGGTTGGATAAAGGATGCCAAACCTCACTCTGGATAGGACCTGTATAATTTATTCATGAAGTTATATATATATTTGGACATTTTATCCTTTACAAGAACTGTGAAGCATATATTTAACTATGATATAGTTAGAATTATGCTTCACTACATAATAGCCTATTCTGTATAAATTATGACTAAAATTTAAGGGGAGGCAGTCGGTTTTTCGAGTCTTCCTCCTCCGTCATGTTTACCCCTATTAGTTATGAGATTTCAAGACAATTGCCCCATTAGTTTGGCGATTTTCACACCTTTTGACCCATTTCTTTGCCAATATTAAGACCTTTTCGTGCCATTTACGTGTTTATTTTTTCCTCGCGAGCGATAGCGAACCTGTATTTGAAGAGGAACCGCCTTCGGCCGGGAAATTTACAAATGTATAATTATGAAAGGGAGATCTTGTGGGTGTTTTTTTTTGTTTTATTAAGTTTGATAGAGGTTTAGAGGACAAACTAAACCCCTTAAACCATTGAGCCGAACCAGTAAATTATGCTGCACAATACCATCTGGGCTACCTTCTAAGTAATAGGCCTAGGTCTCGCGTATGACATCCTACGTTAGCAGTGCAATACCCCCTACCCCACCCCACCTCACCTCCCCTCCCTCTCACACACACACATCTACCTCCATCTCACCCACATACGCCTCCACCCATACTCAAATCCACACGCCCCCACAGCCATTAGAACAGCAACATCAACAACAAACCATCAGAAACCAACCACTTTCTCTGCAGTGGAGCACCTAGGATATGGTTATTAGCCCCCCCCCCCAACACACACACACACCTCCACCACCACACACACATATATGCCACTCCATAAAACACACATACCTCCACTACACACGCACAACAACACGTTTACTTTACGTAAAGGGACCCACAGAGGGCCGCTCTCGGGCGGCATGATATGCGGGGGGTTGGGGACAGGATTAGGAGAAGGATTACATACATACATACATACATACATACATACATACACATACACACACACACACACACACATACACGCTTCCACAACCTTCACCACACCATGCACACACATACACAAACCACCAACACACATAGCCTACACACTCCACCCCCCCCCCCCCACCCCCACACACACACACACACCGCCCCCACCATTCCATCTAAACCCTGGTCGCTATCTCTGCAATCACTGTCATCGTAATTCGGTCGTTCTATATTATAATGTTGATAAGTTTATGAGTAGGCTACGGGACTCAACCCTCTCAAGATCCGATTACGCATTTCTTTTCTGATTTCTGGCTATTATTAGACGATATTATTCAGATTAGGAAGGGTATCTGGTAGTCAGAGGGTCACTGTTTTTGTTCGTGGGTGTACAGTCGGCCTAATAAGTCATGTCTCGGCACAAAGTATGTTTTGATCAATAATTGGTATCAGCAATATTTGCATATGATTTTTTTCTTTTTGAGTGAGATATATACAAACATATTCCTACACTTACCAACCCTATTCAACATCTGACAGACATTAATATAGCACAGAGCAAGCCAAACGTAATGGCATCTGGGACAAGACTTATTAGTGCAACCGTACTACATAAACTATTTATACTACAGTTTATAGAGTTATTATATACTACAAGCTGAGATTACCCAGTGGCTGCCCGGGAGAAAATCCAAGTCTATCTCCCTCCCCCCCCACCACCACCACCACCACCACCCACCCACCCAGCCTGAATTGTTTTATTCGGACGCAATAACAACAGTTAGCTATAACTGGAAACGACAATTGTAAGTTCACCAGGTTACAAAACATGAGCTTTAGCTTAACTTTACTTAACTAACCTAACCGAACTACGCAAATCAACCCTTCATCTTCTCGCAATACTCTTGGCGATTTTTTGTTTCTTTACTTTTCTTTTAAAGATCATATTACCACTCTTACTTAAACAGCTTCTTAGAATCTGTGCGCCCATATACCGGTATCAAGTATTGTTGGTATCAAGTATTGTTCGCATGTGTGGGGAGGTTCCACCCATACCGCACTTCTGAAAGGGTAGAGTCATTAAGTATTTCGTCTCATCAATTCACTCCCTCTTACTAATTCCCTACAATCTATCTCTACACGCCGCAATGTTGCATCTCTCTCACTCTTCTACCGGTAATATAATGATCAGTGTTCTTCAGTTTTATAAGTGTATACCGGTACGATACCCACTCCTTTACGGAGAGTGCTGGCACCTACCTCTCAACACACTCCCACCCATATGCTGTCCAACTCTCTAACCCAAGAGTGAACCGATTCTCCCAGTCTTACTTCTACTCAACAAGTAAGCTTTAGAACTCTCTCCCTCAATATATCTTTCCCTCATCCTATGACTTATGCTGCTTCAAACTCCATGTGTCCAGACCTTTTGACAGACCTTGAATTTGGCTCTCTGTCACTCTTTCAACTTTTTTAGGGGAGACACTTGTTACAGGCAGCTTTGCCTTTTGTCTCCTTCATTCACTTAGGACAACACAAATAGCCTAACCCTACCTTGCTCAACATCAGGCGAGATAGCTAGATTATAATTATATAGGCTTTTGATCGTTAAATTTACGGTGTTACCGTACTCTTGCAAAGCTCGCCATGAAAAATAGACACCTAAATGGCACGAAGGGTCTTTACATGGACGAAGAAATGGGGCGAAAGGTTTTAAAATCGACAAACTAACGGCACGAAAATCTTAAAACCTCAAAACTAATATGCTAAACATGAGGGAGAAGGGGGTTCATACAAAGCGAGTAGTTCCCCCTGGAATTTACGATGTGAAACTTGCAAATCCGTCAACCCATAATTATTAGGATAATTTATACTGTGTAGTCAAAGGGTTAAGTATTTTGTGTCTCATAAGGCCAGACCTATGATGAGTTCCGTATGGATCTCAGTGGTCTGGTTAATCTGCTCTACATAACTAACTAACTAACTCTCATTGTTACAGGGACGAATGACGGAACAACATGGAAGAATAGAGGCGAGGGATGGAACAGCTTACGGTACAGCAGTGGATAGGCCGGAATTGATGCAGCAAGGACGATGGAACAGCACCAGCAGATGACGTTATCAAAGGTAAATTATTGATGTTTGTGTAAGGGTTGAGTCACAGAAACCTCTACTGTACAGTCGCGCTAATAAGTGATGTCCCGGCACCAAGTATCTTTTGATCAATAATTAATTTCTTCATATCAAGTGAAATATACAAACATGTTCCTACACTTACCCACCCTCTTCAACATCTGACAGACATTAATACAGCACAGAGTCAGCCAAATGTAATGACAGCTGGAAATGACTTATTAGCGCGACCGTACCGGCGACGTCTTTTCAATTTAATTCTAGCTATATTTTGACGATTTTGTGCAGCTTAAGAAGGATCTGTAGCAGTAAAAGAGGTTAAGTGAGATACTGTAGTACGAAGCCTGTTAAATGGACATTACCGACACATAATTGGTCAACCCCGAACCAGAAATACTCCCACGCAAATTTATTCGATCAGTTACATCTTCTGGGCGACCTAGATGTGTGTGAATTATTTATTTATTTGAATTTCATTGTTGTTTCTGTTCGGGCTCTGTCTCTAGTCGGCCACCCCCAGCTATGGGATATGTGCCTGAGTATATTCAGTACAGTCGGCCTACTAAGTGATGTCTTGGTACCAATTATGTTTTGATCAATAATTGGTATCAGCAATATTTACTCACGATTTCTTCTTTTTGAGTGAGATATACCAACATGTTCCTACACTTACCCACCCTATTCAACATCTGACAGACATTAATACAGCACAGAGCGAGGCAAACGTAATGACAGCTGAGGCATGATTTATTATTGCCACCGTACATACATACATAGTTACATCAGAGACAAACGCCCTGGAATAACTTCACATTACGAGCGAACCTTTCACACTACCACACCAGATTATTAAGTTGTTGTTCCCCAAGCTGCCTGGCCAAACAGCCCCAAGGCCATAACCGAGCGGGGCGCCCCCACAGAACCCTCCCTGCCGACCACAATAAAGCCTGGGTGACCGAAGCCACTCCTTGGCGGGGAGCTGAGGAGGGTGCAGAAACGCCCGGGAAACCAAAGACCCACCCAGGGCCCTGTGCCCCTCAGCAATTATGTAGAGAAAGTTGAGGGGCAAAGGAAAAATGTGACGCTTTGGCTTCCAATCTTGGTAGATTGGGAGGTCAATCCACGGAATAGACGCCTTCACTTGAGATCTAGAAAATATATAAGTAAAAGGAACAGTCAGAGTAAGCTATGGGTATGGCAGAGATCGCTCAGTTCTCACTCTGATAGACCAGCCCATCACCACATGACTAGAACCCAATCCTCTCAGCATCAGCTAGGAAAGTCCCTAGAAAGCCGCCTTTGGCGGGGGGGATAACTCCCCTATTTCAACCCCTTTCGGGGTTGGGCACCCACTAGATTATTAAGTAACACCCCATTCTTAACATTAATCATCAATTACAAACCCCAATGCACTTGAATAAACTAATGAAAGCATATGTTCCTCCCGGGATTCCAACTCGGGACACTATATCAGACATACCCCATCCCAGGGGGTAAGGGGGCCTTCATCTAATGGTGGAGGAAAAAATAATATGCCTCACGCATCCTACTGCGTGTCGTACAAGGCGAATAATAGGGGGGATGGCGATAGACTTGTGGAGCAACAGCCATTACTAGACAATAAAGTCTTTATCTCAGCACTGTCTTGGTATGGCACTGCCGAGGCTGGTGGGGTGTGGATAGGTGTCACAGGGGACCGAGTCTTACCTGGGCGCTGTTTGGCACCACACCTGTGTTGGCAACAGTGTTTGCATGTTGGAGCAGTGTTGGGGCAGGACTTTATTGTTCTATAGTCCAATTGCCTAATATACAGTAGAGTCTTGTTATGGTGCTGTCTTTTTGTAACACTGTTAAGGCTGGTGTGGTTGCAGATACTGCAGGTGCAAGTGCTGCAGGGAGACTGTTGAGTCTTGCTGAGGCACGGTTAGCACTATACCAACATCAGCCACAGTGATGACTTGGTGGGGCAGTGCTGTGGCAGGACTTTATTGTACTACAGTACACTCCAACTACTGAAAGGCAACCCCGTCTGAGCCGTTACAATGCATGTAATGGAAAAATGACGTTAAACCAATGTATGTATGTATGTATGTATGTATGTATGTATGTATAATCTGTTGTGGTAGTTTGAACAGGTGACCCGAAATGTGAGGAAGGGGAGATGATTTTTATGTCCTGCTCTCTCTCTCTCTCTCTCTCTCTCTCTCTCTCTCTCTCTCTCTCTCTCTCTCTCTCTCTCTCTCTCTCTCTCTCTCTCTCTCTCTCTCTCTCTCTCTCTCTCTCTCTCTCTCTCTCTCGCTCGCTCGCTCGCTCTCTCTCTCTCTCTCTCATATATATCAATGTTCTGGTGGGTCTAGTCACACCAGCCCCGGAACCAGACATACTCCGACGTAATATTATTTGTTCGACCAATCACATCACACAAAAAACGACATGGAATCACCCGTTGAATTAAGGGGGGATGGTTCACTTTTTGGGAGATTTTTGCGTGTATTCATTATTTGTCTAGTTTCCTCCCTAGACCTCCATCAAGTTTAAATAAAAGAACATCCATTGTAGTTGGTTCAAAGACAAATATATTCATGAACATGCTTCCAGAGAATATTAGAAAGAGGCGAGGTCCCTAAGTATTCGTGAATGAGCTACAGACTATGGTGTCCGAGTGTACTTTTAAAGAAATAGGCTATATTACCAAAACTGGGTCAATTAAATCGCTATACCTCATTTGACCTTTGTATATACAGTAGGTGGGGGCAGGGGGCTAGGAATCCTCCTCCCCTTGTATAATAATGCTCCTACTCGACGAGACAGAGAAACGGGCGAGGGAACGGGAAGTGTTCCCTGACCCTGAGAATAGGACTTTTAAATAAATAAGGAATAAATAGGGGAGGTGTGGTGGAGTGGTCTTGCCACTGGCCTGTTAATCCAAAGGTCCCGGGTTCAAATCCCGATGTATCAATGGGAAGATATTATTGGGATGGAATTTGTGCTGTACCTGGTATCAGTGCATTACCACAAGCCCACCGAAACGTCAATAAAATACCCTCATTGTTCCCTGATTAAATAGCACTGTATGAATATTCCCATATTCAAAATATGCTATAGGGGTGCAATGCCTGGTGAGTTATCTGCTCAACAGGTGGCGTTGTGTAAGTGTGAGAGTCCGAGTGTAGGGGGTGAGACAGTGAAGCACGGGAACGAGGTGGCTTCAGAGATGGGGTCGTTTCGGGCCATGAGTGAGCACCGTGCCTCATGTGAAGGCAAGATGGCAGGTGCTCGTTGTACTCTACGTGCTTCACATGTCTCACTCCCTAGACTGGAACAAGACCTCACGGGCTTCACTGTTCATTGTAAAGCGGTGAATGTTAAGGCTCTCAGCCTATGCCCGAGAGGAAGTAAGTTGGAATATAGAAAAAAAAAAAAAAAAAAATGTTTCTGTTCCGGCTCTGTCTAGTGTCGGCCACCCCCAGCAATAGGGTATGTGCCTGAGGATATACATACATACATACATACATACATATAGATGGAGCACGGGCGGTGTGATTAGCTGTCGTACCTCCAAACCCCCCCCCCCCCCCACACACACACACACCCCACCCCAAACAACTCTGATTTCTGTCTCTGCAGTCACCTTCCTCGATCGATTAACCCTTACAGTACCAGGGACGTCCTTTTGATTACATTTTGTCAACTATTAGACGATTTTATTCAGCTTAGGAAGGACGTCTACCAATAAAAAGGCTACAGACTATCTCAAATCATCCTTTCAGCTACCATATATCCTTCCTAAACTTAATAATATCGTCTAAATATACAGTAATGGTTAACCCCTTGAGGATTATGACACATTTGACTATTTTGTCTATCATTTGACGATTTTATACAGATTAGGAAGGATCTGTGGGCATTGTATTAGTAAAGACCTTCCTCTTGACTTCCATATACCCGTCCAGTTTATTCTGTCGTTCATTAGACGATTGTATACAGCTTAGGAAGGATCTGTGGGCATTATAATAGTAAAGACCATCTTAATTAACCCTCTGACTTCCATACACCCTTCCTAATCTGAATATAATCGTCTGAAAATAGCCATAACACAGAAAATAAATGCGTAATCGGATCTTGAAAGGGTTAATCTACTCGTATGTTTACTTACAAAGGTTAGTGGGCCAAGAATTGTGTCTTACTTATAATTAATATACGTTATATTTGCATCGAACAATTCTGACACGCTAACAAAATATATTGAAACATTCCTTATATAGCGACATTTTATTTGTGTATGTGGATGAGGGAGACACAAGGCAAAACTGCCTGTGACGAGTGCCTCCCCCAGAGTTGAAAGAGTGACAGGGCCAAAATCAAGGAATGTTTGAGCCAAAATGTCTGGACATTCATAGTATTAGGGAAAGATGGATTCAGGGAGAGAGTTCCAGAGCTCAGTTGTTGAATAGGGTGACCGGACAACTCAACCAGTAGACCATTTCAACCAGTAGCTCTCAACCAGTATGAAATCAATCAATTCGGTTAGGTTAGTACTGTATTTTGGCACTGGTTTGGTTGGTCTTGGTTGATTTGGCACTGGTTGATAGCTACTGGTTGAAATGGTCTACTGGTTGAGATGACATGGAACCGTTGAATAGTATCGTTTTACTCTTGGGTTGGAGAGTTGCACAGAGTAGGGGTAGGGTTGTGTTGCAAGACGGGTACTACGTACCCTACGTAGAGGAGGTGGTATACACAGAGAGCTCACTGATTATTGTAATTGCGATAAAATAGCGAGAGATGCAACATTGCGACGAAGAGAGAGTGATTGCAGAGAATCGGTGAGTGGACGTGAGTTAAGGCACTTGATATTGTATTATTTTTACTTCTGTGTGATTAATAGTTATATGTTTGTCTTTCTAGGGTCTGTGACTGTAACTACATGTCTGTGTGCGTCGCTGGGATCCTGTGTACACCAATTAGGACTGTCCACTTCCTGGGAACTCATGTGCACCCCATGATCTACATACGCACACCATCTTATTCAATTTTCAGTTGTCTAAATAAAATATGAATATTTGTAAACCCCACAAGTGTTTCTTTATGCCATTAACTGTCAGTGAATGTTTTACTGAACTAAATTAAATAGATAAATAAATATGCCTTAACCCCTTCAGCACCAAGACGTCTTCTTACCTTTGTTTCTGGCTAAAACTATTTGATTGTAGTTTAAGGACCTATGCTGCTAAGAGGGTTTATTGAGATCGTATTTACCCATTTGAGTCGTATAAGTAAAGAAAATCGTCTGAAGGTAACCAGAATATGATAAAAATTACGTATTGGTGGTGAAGGGGTTAATAAAACAATAATTAACTTGTGTAAATATTAATACACAATAAAAAACACTATAATTAACTATAAAACATTAAAATAAAATAACCTTTATTTTACCAGTCATTAGACGATATTATTCAGTTTGGGAAGGATCGCTAGCAATTAAAGTGGTGTTATCTATCTCAATTAACCTTCTAACTCCCCCAGAACCTTCCTAAACATAATAAAACACACACTAACTACAAGGTAAATGGCTAATATGCAAGGTGGAAAGATCGGAAGAAGTATGTAATAGTCACGATTCACATTATATAATATCAGAACAGCCCCCGCATATCTTACTGTCCTAGAACACTTCATTTTTGTTCTATGTGAGTGAGAGACAAAAGGCCAGAATTACCTGTGGCGAGTGCCTCCCCTAGAGTTTAAAAGAGTGTCAGGGCCAAAATCAAGGAGACGTTCGAGCCAAAATGCCTGGACACACAGCTTTAAGCAATTTAAGTCATAGGAAGAGGGAAAAACTGATTGTGGGAGAGAGTTCCAGAGCTCGGCTGTTTAATAGAAGAAAGATTGAGAATAGCCCTAGGACATCCCTCTGTGTGTCTTCCAACGTATACAGTATATTGATAATATATACTTGGTAAGTAAAGAAAGAGATACAAAAATAAATAATAATAATATAAATAAAAGATAATAATTAAGAAAAGGGAATAAGAGGAACATAGATAAAGAATAGAGATGGAAAGAGAAAGCAAGTTGGAATAAAAAGAAAAACAGTAGGCGCCATCTAGTGTATAAACGGACAACTATCATTTATAGCCTAATAGGTAACGCCCCTTTTCAGAGAAAATACGCCATTTTTGGGGACAAAATAGCTCAATAGGCCACCTCCCGCCATCTTGAGGACCAAACAGCACTAAAAATGGCCAAAATCGTGTTAGTTCCCTCCTGGTACTCCCTGATCTTTTTCCCGCCATTGGACCCCCTAACTGACCCCCTCCCTCCCCCCTCCCAGGACTACATTAGCACAACACTCCTTCTTATGATTTCCTGTTTGGGAGAGACTTTTACTCAAACCTAACCTCACGAAAATTGGGTCAAAATCTGGAATTTCTTACCCCCTGGTAATTTTCTGGTATAGTCCTGGGAGGGGGGGAGGGGGGTGGGTAGGGAGTCCAGGAGGTAAAATGGCGGGAACCTAAGTCAAGCTCAGCAACCATAGCTTATGATCTGCTGTTGGAAAAAGACCCAAATGTTAGGTTAGGTTTGATGTAAAGTGAGGTTTGGTGAGAGACCTGGGGGGGGGGGGGGGACACGAACAGCACATCATAAGGGGGGGTTGCTGTGCTCTCATAGGCCTGGGAGGGGGGTGGCTGGGGGTCCAGGGGGCAAAATGGCGGGAAAAGTGCTATCTCGCGAGGGTTGGTGCTTTCCTTCTACCTAGCCATAATTGTCTGTTTATATTCTCACCTCTCATTCTTTTATCATTCATTTATTTTTATGAACTGACTTACATACTCCTTTTTATTTATTCGTTTTTTCCCGCCATTATGAGCAATTTGTTTGCCTCCAAAATGGCGCCTGATGTCCAGGTTGTCCCCAAAATGGCGTCTGTTATGTCACTCCAAACTGCCTATAATCAACTATATGAATACAAAATGGTGCCGTATTTCACTATATTAGTAGTTGTAGCTTTGAGACCCGCACAGGGCTGTCCTCGAGCAGTATGATGTGACGAGGGTTAGTTTTTTCTTTTGATATAGGGAAAAGAAAACTACACTCGTGAATTAAACTTTATTATATATGTTTGCAATGTTTATTAAGGATATTTATAGTTTGCATTACTATAAACTATTACCTTTATTTTGATAATAGCATTCATCTCTTCTCTGCTTTTGGTGTCAATATATGTATGTAAGTGTGTGCGTATGTGCAACTATGTGCGTTATACTTTTCGTGTATTCAAGGTATGTGCGTATAATTGTTTTCATGTATGTTGTGTTTTATATGTCTAGTATGTACTGTATGTATGTGTCGTGCGTGTAGCCTATATGTACAGCATGTGTCTTGAATATGTATGTGTATCAATGATAATACATAGGTGAAGAACAAGGTTTTATGATACAAAATGTTAAAGTTTATTCATCTTTATTTAATTACAAAACCACAGTAGTACAATTATTATATGAATACTGTACATAACACAGAAAGAACATGTTTCACATCTATCAACATGGCAATCAATAGTCAATTTCATGCAGCTTAGGAATAATCTATGGGAGTCGGGGACTTTATTGAGATAGTGTATACCCATGTAGAGGTCCTTCCTAAGCTGAATATAATCGTCTAATGGTATAATTAAACACGGTAGTAAAGGCAGGTAGGTAGGTATCTAGGTAGACAGACACACAGGCAGTCAGGCAGGTAGGTAAGTGGGTAGGTAGGAAGGCAACTAGGTAGGTAGGCAAGTAGGTGGGTGGTTGGGTAGGTAGGTAGGTAGTTAGGTTGGTAAGTAAGTAGTTAGGTATGTAGGTAAGTAAGTAGTTAAGTAAGTAGGTAGGTAAGTAAGTATGTAGGTAGGTAAGTATGTAGGTAGGTAAGTAAGTAGGTAGGTAAGTAGGCAAGATAAGGTAGGTAAGTAGTTAGGTAGGTAAGATAAGGTAGGTAGGTAAGTAAGTAGGTAGGTAGGTAAGATAAGGTAGGTAGGTAAGATAAGGTAGGTAGGTAAGTAAGTAGGTAGGTAGGTAAGTATGTAGGTAAGTAAGTAGGTAAGTAAGATAAGGTAGGTAAGTAAGTAAGTAGGTAGGTAAGATAAGGTAGGTAAGTAGTTAGGTAGGTAAGTAAGTAGGTAGGTAGGTAGGTAAGATAAGGTAAGTAAGTAGGTAGGTAGGTAAGATAAGGTAGGTAGTTAAGTAAGTAGGTAGGTAGGTAAGTAAGTAAGTAAGTAAGTAGGTAGGTAGGTAAGTAAGTAGGTAGGTAGGTAGGTAGGTAGTTAAGTAGGTAGGTAAGTAAGTAGGTAGGTAGGTAAGTAGTTAAGTAAGTAAGTAGGTAGGTAGGTAAGTAAGTAGGTAGTTAAGTAACTAAGTAGTTAGGTATGTAAGTAGGTAGGTAAGTACGATAAGGTAAGGTAAGGTAAGATAAGGTAGGTAGTTAAGTAAGTAGGTAGGTAGGTAAGTAAGTAAGTAAGTAGGTAGGTAGGTAAGTAAGTAAGTAGGTAGGTAGGTAGGTAGGTAGTTAAGTAGGTAGGTAAGTAAGTAGGTAGGTAGGTAAGTAGTTAAGTAAGTAAGTAGGTAGGTAGGTAAGTAAGTAGGTAGGTAGGTAAGTAACTAAGTAGTTAGGTATGTAAGTAGGTAGGTAAGTAACTAAGTAGTTAGGTTGGTAGGTAAGTAACTAAGTAGTTAGGTAAGTAAGTAACTAAGTAGTTAGGTAACTAAGTAGTTAGGTAAGTAAGTAAGTAGGTGGGTGGGTAGGTAAGTAAGTAAGTAAGTAGGTAGGTAAGTAAGTAAGTAACTAAGTAGTTAGGTAAGTAAGTAACTAAGTAGTTAGATAAGTAAGTAACTAAGTAGTTAGGTAAGTAAGTAGGTAGGTAAGTAAGTAGGTAGGTAGGTAGGTAGGTAGGTAGGTAGGTAGGTAGGTAAGTAAGTAAGTAAGTAGGTAGTTAAGGTAAGGTAAGTAGGTAAGATAAGGTAGGTAGGTAGCCCTAACCTCTGCAACTCAAAAAAGTGGGTTTAGCAAAGGGACTGTAAATTGGCACACCTATTCCCTGTCTGACTCTTCCCAAATGGTTGAAATATTAGCGCGATTACTTTAGTCGTTTGTGAGTTATACAGGTTAATACTTATTTTGAACAGGGTACAGTATAAAAAAAAAAAAAAAAAAACACCAAACGAGGAAGGTGAAGACACGCAGACATTTCTGGCTATGTTCAGCCAAACCACATGAGCTCCACACCGGAATTCTTATAGGGCAGGGACGAAGGATGAGGCAAACACACACACTCCACCACCAACCAACAAGTGAAGAAGGGCCACGAGTGACAGATCAAGATTAAGGAACAAAAAATCACAGCGAGATGTAAAAAATATAAAATGCACTACCGAGGGGAAGGCACACCACGAGGAACCAGTCAGGGCAGAAGCCACGTCACGGACAACACCAATAAACACTAACCTCTATAACTCACAAACCCATCCTCACACCGCCCCATAACACTCCTTTGCACCCCCTCCAAAGTATCACAACGCCTCGTACTACAACTGACCACACACGCTCTACCCCTACATAGTTCCAACACAAAATGGCTTCAGGCCACTACACTCCACAAACACTCTTCTTACAGACCTTACACAAAGAGCTTTTGACGGCATCAGCTCCGATCACTACTTGCCACACTCGACATTAGTAAAGCCTTCGATGCCATCCCCCGCCACAACCTAACAAATAAAATCTACAACACAAACATGCACAACATAAAAAGGTGGCTGGCCAACTTCCTAGCAGGCAGACGTGTACAAGTATAATTTGCCGTTTAGTTTATCTAGCATCAAACTTCACAAACGGCGTCCCGTAAGGATCTGTCCTGTCGCCCACACTCTTCAATCTGTATATGCATGATATACCTACACCCCACGCACCCCAAATAAATATAGCTTCCTACGCAGACGACCTAACACTCACATGCACACACCAAGGCCCAGACAGAGCAACACATCTCCTTCAACCCTACAGACACACTACATGACTGGTGCACTATAAACAGACTCAAGTTGGCCCCAGCCAAATCCACTGCAACCCTCCTCACAAGCTGGACAGCTGAATACAAAAACACCCCACACCTCACCATAAACAACACCCCCCTAAGACACACACACATACACAAAATCCTTGTAGTAACATATAATACCCTAATGACATTCAAACAACATATCACAAACATAAAAAATAAACAGACACCCAGAACGCCCTCAGGTCACTTCCTCACACCAAATTTGGACACAACAAAGAAACTACCACCACAGTATACAAACAATACATAAGATCAGTAATGGAATATGCAAGCCCTGCCTGGGCTTCTAACCTAGCTGAAACATATCACAAGGCCTTGCAGGCTATTTTGAATAAAGCCCTAAAAATCATCACAGGATGCACAGCTACTACACCTATAGATCACCTACATCAAGAAACCAAAGTCCTCGAAGTCAAATACCACCGGTTATGAGAGGTACCCGATTCTTGGCTGCAGCCTCCACAAACCAACACCACCCACTACACTACATGGCAGCACACCCACAGACACCAAGGAATTACAATGTAAAACTTGCAAAATAAACAAACCAAAACTTGGACGAACACAGTACAGTATATCAAAACAACACCCAGCACACAAATAGTCATCTCTCCCTCCCTGCCCACCCCAAACCAGCTTCCAGAAGCACATCCATACTCATATATCTCTCCATTCCATCTGATCACTCATAGACTACACGCAGCTGCAGGCACGACCTCCCAAAATCATCCTTCTGAATCCTCTTTGTCCACCTGGCCAGGCTGAAATGCGGGCACCATCCAGCTCTCCTGAGCTATGAGACTGCATATCTCCGTTGTCGTCCCAGGATGCAACACAGCACCCCCTACTATTAGACACATCATAGAAGACTGCATTCTACACAATCACTTATGCCAACAACATAATCTACATTCCTTGAGAGCCCTGTGGGAAAGCCCGATCGTGGCTATGGCCTTCCTTAGAGACTCGGGGCTATTCGGCCAGTCAGCTTAGGGAACGACTACAACTCACAAACTCACTGCCATCTTAACCTCCTCCGTGACAATCGATGAGTCATCCGACGAAAGCGACTATTCCCTACAGACCTGGACTGTGTACCCTTCATTAAGTCAGACAGACATATGTGTGATATGCGCAAGTCAAGCGCCCTACACATTATAAATCGAGAAAGCATATCATCAACAACCTTAAACACTCATCTGCCTATGGCCTAGCCAAAATAAGTAACATACACCTTAAGACACCTGGGATCACAAGGCATTCAAGCACTCACCAACATACAGCTATTCACACAACGTAATACCAAATATCTAGAAGCATGGTGTCATCATCACAATCCCCAAACCAAACAAGACCCCATGCTACCCTCCTCACACCGCCCAATCACTCTCCTTTGCACCCCCTCAAAAGTTACCGAATGCCTCATATTACAACAAACCACACCTCACATTCCCCAAGCTACATCAAACTGACACAACTCCACAAACACCCTTCTACCTTACACAAAAAGTTTTTGATGGCAACAATTCAGCTAGGCCACCACACAGAACACTTCTTGTTACAATTGACATAAGTAAAGCTTTTGATACCATTCCCCGCCACAACCTTACAAAATTCTTAACACAAACATGTACAATAACACAAAAAGATGGCTGGCCAACTATCTAGCAGGCAGATGTGCTCATGTAAGATTTGCTGGCCAGTCATCGAACATCAGAAATTTCACAAACGAAGTCCCTCAGGAATCCGTCTTGTCACCAACACTTTCCAATCTTTACATGCACGACCCACCCATACCCCACACATCCCAGATACACACAGCCTCTTCCGCACACGACATAACACTCACATGTACACATGGAGACACAAACACAGCCGCACAACTCCTCCAACTGTACCTCGATACACTACACGACTGGTTCACCGCAGCCAAATCTACGGCGACCCTTCTCACAAACTGGAGTAGAACACCTCACCTTAAACCCTTCAGACTCATATGACGCAGAGGTTGCCAGATTAGCAATAATAAATAGAGTTCTCTCACTCTTATAATTTCCTCTCCAAAATTAGTTTTCTGCCCACAGCTAACTCAAGACAACTGCAGAGGTTGAAGTAACTAAACTAAAGATTTCTAAATATCCCTGATGGTAACAAAGACTTTAAAGTACCCCCAATAGGCTCAAAATCGCGTCATATGTTGTTGTTGTTGTTGTTGTTCCCTAAGCTGCCTGGCCGAACAGCCCCGAGTCCCTGAGAAAGGCCATGGCCACGATCGGGCTTTCCCACAGAGCTCTCATTGAGTGTAGATTGTGTTGTTGGCATAAGTGGTTGTGTGAAATGCAGTCTTCTATGATGTGTTTAATGGTATGGGGTGCTGTGTTACATCCCGGGCAGGCGTCGACAACGGAGTCATCCAGTCTCTTCTGATAGCTCAGGAGAGCTGGATGGTGTCCGCATCTCAGCCTGGCCAGGTGGACTCTGTCCTCGCGAGGAAGGGAGGATTCGGTAGGATGGATTTCGGGAGGTCGTGTATGCAGCTGCGTGTTGTCTGTGAGTGGATGGATCGGTGAGAGATATGAGTATGTCGGAGAGGGTTAAACTACATCCCTATACCACATACACACGGGGCTGTTCGGCCAGGCAGCTTAGGGAACAACAACAACAACAACCACATACACACACACCCAAAATCCTTGTAATTTAAACAACATATTACAAGCATAAAAAACAAACTGACACCAATACTAAATCCCTTCAAGTCACTTGCCCACACAATATTTGGACATAATTTCATGAATCACCAACCCACCATTTAACTTACAAATAAACCTAAATCAATTAAACTAATGAATACATGTGTTACTCCAAGGATTCAAACCTAGGATATTCAAACAAACTAACACCACAAACAATACATCTTCTGATCACTGTCTGATACAAGCCACCTGTCTATCACCTACCACACCTTCCCACTCTGAACCTGTTTTGGTGACTAAATGGCATTACGATAGGGCAGACTGGGAGGGTCTTCAAGGTTTCTTTATTGATATTCCCTGGACCTCTTTCTTTTCTAATGATGCACACTCCACCTTGAGCCACATACATGATTTTGTAAAAATTGGAATGGAAACTTTTATTCCTCATCAAAAGTACAGTAAATGATCTAATTCACCTAAATGGTTTGACCATAATTGTGCTAGAGTAACTGAACAAAAAGCAATAGCCTACAATGCATACACAAGATCAAAAACACATGAAGCCTTTATCCCTCCCGCCCCGGCTACGCATTGCATAAATATTCCCCGAAATCCGGGTGCTTTGGCCGAAAAACGTCTAGGCTAGGCTACCGTATCATTGTTATGCTGACTGCTTCCCGCATTCCCGCGCATCCCCAAGCGTAGCTGTGTTATTTACCTGTAGAATGGCGTTAAGTAGAGCTCTCTAAGTCAAGTGCTTGATTTGTGATGATGATTTCATTGGAAATAACTTTATGGCCAAAACAGCCACTTTACACTACTTTTCGATACTTAACAACAACATACAGGCACACACGAACAAGCGACGCTCTCCTTCTTGTGGCCGGAGATGCGGGGCGTCGGTCCAGCCAGCTGTTGTTTACATGCGTCGGACCGACGCCTCGCACACGAAGCTCACAGGCTTTCAAGCAATGGTACAATGTTGTACCACCCGGGTTCCTGGGGGCAAAACATAATGGTACACACGTGTACCACCAGGGGTTGAAGGGTTAATTACTTTAGAAACATCAGAAATCATGCCAAAACTGTATTAAACCTAACTAAATCAAACTTTCTCCACAAGCAGGCAAATAAACTTCTAAATAATCCAAATGATAACAAAATATTTTGGTCTACTCTTAACTCATTCAAATCCAACTTCACTACTGCTTCATCCATTCCACCATTAAAATCTCCGACTGGCAATCTTGGAAGTGACCCACGAGGTAAAGCTAACCTTCTTGCGGATATTTTCTCCACCAACTCGATCTTAGATGAAATAAATCAAGATGTCCCTGTACTTAATTTTAATTCGCCTGAAATTCCCTCACTTAAGATCCACACCAGACATGTCAAAACTATTTTGCAGAATCTCTCAGTAGATAAGGCTCCTGGTCCAGATGAAATTCCTCTAATAGTACTTAATAATTGCTCCTTGGTGCTCGCTCCTGTATTGGCAAACTTTTTCCGTCTGTGTACTCATACCTCATGCTTCCCAGTACCCTGGAAAGAAGCAAACATCCATCCAGTTCCTAAAAAAGGTGCCTCTTCAGATCCATCAAACTACAGACCAATAGCTATAACTTCCACTCTTGGTAAAGTCTTTGAAATTATATTAAATAATCACATAATTAAGCATCTTGAGAATAATAAATTAATCAGTGATAGGCAATATGGTTTTAGACGATGTCGATCAACTGCAGACATTCTTTGCCTTCTTACGCATCAAATCAACCAAGCTACAGACCAACATAGTGAAACACATACAATAGCACTGGATATATCAAAGGCATTTGATAGTCTGGCATCACTCCTTATTGTCGAAGATGTCACACTACGGCCTTGCATCATTAGTTCCAATAATTTCTTCTTATCTTCATAACAGAAAAATATGTGTAATGGTAGATGGCCTTTATTCTCAATTTCACTCAATAAATGCTGGTGTTCCCCAGGGATCAGTTTTGGCCCCAACTCTGTTCCTCATTCATATCAATGATCTCATATCTACCACTCATAATCCAATACATTCCTACGCAGATGACTCAACACTCCACAGTTCCTTCACATTTACCAATTCTTTCACCCAACCCGATCTTATAAATTCAAAAATAAACACTGCAATTTCTCTGAACCAGGACCTTTCTAGAATTAATGAATGGGGACAAGAGAATCTAGTTTCCTTTAATGCACAGAAAACCAAGTACATTCAATTTTCTAACCGACAGAATCTCACTGACTCCTATATATTTTTTAATGATGTAAATATTCCCACTTCCCCTAGTATTGACATTCTCGGTGTAACATTAACTACTAACTTGAGCTGGACACATTATGTTAGAAGCATTGCTAAGAATGGCTCTAAAAAACTGGGACTCCTGTACAGAGTTCGAGAATTCTTCACTGACGAGCAGTTGGCCGTAATATATAAAAGTCATGTGCGTTCTCAGATGGATTACTGTTCACCTCTGTGGAGTGGAAGTGGAGTGGGTGCATTGAGGCAGTTGGACAAAATTCAAAATAAAGCTATTAGATTAATCAATAACCCTGCAATCACACAGGACCTTCCTACATTATCCATACGAAGAAATGTTGGATCCCTTGCATTATTCTACAGATATTTTCACAGCAATTGTTCCGAGGAACTTGCTTCAATTGTGCTGCCTCTCCACATCTTTCCCCGTAGAACTAGGGCAGCTGAGAGCGCCCATGAATTTACACTTTCTCCTCCACAATGCAGAACTTCCGCTTATCAGAATTCATTTATCCCCAGAGCTACTACTCTTTGGAATTCACTTCCCTCGAATTGCTTTCCACAAACTTACAATATACAGATGTTTAAATCCAGTTGTTACAAAAAATGTTATGAATGGAGGATGCCTTTAGGCACATGGACCTTTTTGTTTTATCTGTGTTTTTCCTTCCTCCGTTCATTGTCTCTTTTAAAAAAAAAAAATAAAAAAAAAAATATGTTCAGTGATGGAATATGCTAGCCCTGCTTGGGCCTCTAACCTCTCTGAAACACATCACAACACCCTACAGACATAGAGAACAAAGCCCTCAAAATAATCACTGGCTGCACAGCTACCACATCTACAGAAAACCTACACCAGGAAACCCAAGTCCTCAAAATCAAGGATCACCTTGATACGAGAGGCACACAATTTCTCGCTGCAGCCTCCACAAACCAACACCACCCACTACACTACACTACATCCCAGAACATCCACACACACACCAAGGGAATATCAAAACAATACCTACCACTCGTTATCATACACAAATACTGTCTTCACTCCTCCCTTGCCCACCCCAAGCCAGCCTCCAGAAGCATATCCATATTAAAATCACCCACCGATCCATCCAGTCACTCAAAGACAACACTCAGCTACATGCACGGCCCCCTAAAGTCCATCCCTCAGAAACCCTCCTTTCCCGTGAGGACAGAGTCCACCTGGCTAGACATACGATGTGGGCACCATCCAACCCTTCTGAGTTATCAGAAGAGGCTGGATGACTCCGTCCAGGTTACCTGCTCGGGTTGCAACAGAACACCGCACACTATCAAACACATTATGGAAGACTGCATAACACACAGCCACTTATGACAACACAACACACACTCCTTGAAAACACTGTGGGAAAACCCGGTCTCGGTCATGGCCTTCCTTAGGAGCTCGGGGCTGTTCGGCCAGGCAGCCTAGGGAACCACTACTACTACTACTCACAAATTACTAGAGTAATCAAGCTAATATTTATACCATTGGGGAAGGGTCAGCCAGGGAATATGTGTGGAAATGTACAGCCCAAATTTTGTTTTAGCGCTTTTTGAGTTACAGAGGTTAGGGTTGATGGTGACTACCTATTTGGAACAGGGTATAGCATTAAAATATTAGAGAATACTACTTGTAATTTGGTGTACAGTAGCGCTAATAAGTGATGTCTCGGCACCAAGTATGTTTTGATCAATACCCACTCTATTCAACATCTGACAGACATTAATACAGCACAGAGCAAGCCAAACGTAATGACAGCTGGGACATGACTTATTAGCGCGACCGTACAAGGCCTCACAGAATATACAAGTAGAGCCGTATATGTTATAACATTATTAGGTTCTCTCCACCAACCAACTTTACTCCTAAACTCGAATAATGAAATTAACAAACACATGTGGCAGTCCGGGGATTCCAACCCAGGACGCCCACACCCAAAATCAACACACTATGCATTGCGCCACGAAGACACACCTAAACAGCACAAATACTAGTTGGGTTTATTTCACCTGATGCTAAATTGAATACCTTAGCAACTGATTTATCGATTCTTAATGGACAAATATGAATCTACTATGCCACCCCCAGCTATGGGGTATGTGCCTGAGTACATACATACATACATATACAAAGTCTATGTCGTATTAATGCCAAACTTTCATAATTAACAACACTTTACGCTACAAAATCAACCTAGCGAGTAACCAATTAAAATGTAAAACTTGTAAACAAAATCAAACCAAAACTTGGACAAAGACAATATAAAGGCAAAACAACATATCAAAATCGCTGTGAAAACAACGCTTACTAAAATAAAATGTACGAAATAAAAGAACACAATCCACCCCATAGGGTGTACATCACTACATGACTAAGTTAATCTGGTTCCCAAGCAAACTAATCGCACACATAACAACGCACTAAATATCACGTTCAAGGAATTAGTCAATTTGGGAAGTCGGGGACATTGAAGATAGTAATATAGAACAATATAGAATATAGTACACATTGTATGACAAGGCAAATAGCTTCAATCCCTAGTAACCAATTTTCTTACACTTAATTGCATTATCAAAACTACTCCATTACTGACAATGTGCCATGTGGTGTCCTTGGTTCAAATCCTCAGAGGATCATGGACTGTCATTAATTTCATTGCGAGTTATTGAACATTGGGACGTATTTTGACAGTATATTCTTGCTTTCATAAGACTATTTTATGCAGCATAACAAGGATCTGTGGCAATTATAAGGGTAAAGACTAGGATCTGTGGCAATTATAAGGGTAAAGACTAGGATCTGTGGCAATTATAAAGGGTAAAGACTAGGATCTGTGGCAATTATAAGGGTAAAGACTAGGATCTGTGGCAATTATAAGGGTAAAGACTAGGATCTGTGGCAATTATAAGGGTAAAGACTAGGATCTGTGGCAATTATAAGGGTAAAGACTAGGATCTGTGGCAATTATAAGGGTAAAGACAAGGATCTGTGGCAATTATAAAGGGTAAAGACTAGGATCTGTGGCAATTATAAGGGTAAAGACTAGGATCTGTGGCAATTATAAGGGTAAAGACTAGGATCTGTGGCAATTATAAGGGTAAAGACTAGGATCTGTGGCAATTATAAGGGTAAAGACAAGGATCTGTGGCAATTATAAAGGGTAAAGACTAGGATCTGTGGCAATTATAAGGGTAAAGAAAAGGATCTGTGGCAATTATAAAGGGTAAAGACTAGGATCTGTGGCAATTATAAGGGTAAAGACAAGGATCTGTGGCAATTATAAGGGTAAAGACTAGGATCTGTGGCAATTATAAGGGTAAAGACAAGGATCTGTGGCAATTATAAGGGTAAAGACTAGGATCTGTGGCAATTATAAGGGTAAAGACAAGGATCTGTGGCAATTATAAGGGTAAAGACTAGGATCTGTGGCAATTATAAGGGTAAAGACACGGATCTGTGGCAATTATAAGGGTAAAGACTATCTCAATTACCGGTAACCCTCTGACCTCCATATATCCTTCATGTATGTATATACTCAGGCACATACCCCATAGCTGGGGGTGGCCGACTCAAGACAGAGCCCCAACAGGGATGAGGCCGGTGTCACACGAGCGCTTTTTCAGTCAATGTTTACGGGTAATTGTTGTCTGGTAGCTTCTAAATACAAGTTCCATGGTAATTGTTGTCTGGTAGCTTCTAAATACAAGTTCCATGGTAATTGTTGTCTGGTAGCTTCTAAATACAAGTCCCATGGTAATTGTTGTCTGGTAGCTTCTAAATACAAGTTCCATGGTAATTGTTGTCTGGTAGCTTCTAAATACAAGTCCCATGGTAATTGTTGTCTGGTAGCTTCTAAATACAAGTTCCATGGTAATTGTTGTCTGGTAGCTTCTAAATACAAGTCCCATGGTAATTGTTGTCTGGTAGCTTCTAAATACAAGTTCCATGGTAATTGTTGTCTGGTAGCTTCTAAATACAAGTTCCATGGTAATTGTTGTCTGGTAGCTTCTAAATACAAGTTCCATGGTAATTGTTGTCTGGTAGCTTCTAAATACAAGTCCCATGATAATTAAACCAGCTAACGTTATCTAACTTCGATCTAGTTTCCGATTCCAATGCAAAATATCCCTAAATATCACCAGAAAAAAACTTGCCCAAGAAAAATTGACGGAAAAAGGGCTCGTGTGACAGTGTCCTAACACAACACAACATAAATAAAACAAAATAATAACTTGACACACAACTAGGTAACCAAGGAGAAGGCCCTTCCTAATCTGAATAAAATCAGAAAAACAGAAAAGAAATGCGTCTTGGGTCTTGAAAGTTTTGGTTAATAGACTCCATTAAAATAAAGTCAATATTTGTAACACCCAAATGAAATTAATGAAAGCATGTGATCCTCCCGGGATTCAAACCTAGGATACAGGGCTCCCTCGATATACCATTGGGTTATGTTCCTAAACTCAATTAATGAAATCAACAAATTCAATGTGGCAGTCCAGGGATTCCAACCTAGGATGCTCACACCCAAATTCAGTGCAAACCCTATACTTAATGGGGTTAAGGGGAGGTATTTAGTTTGTTTCCTAGACCTCCATCAAGCTTAAAATTACACCCCCTTGACCCCCTTTCAAGATAAATTTGTACATTTTTCGGTAGAAAAATTGCCCGGCCGAAGGCCGGTTCCTCTTAAATTACAGGCTCGCTATCGCTCGCCAGGATAAAATCGACACCTGAATGGCACGAAAGGTCTTAATATGGGGTGAAAGTTCTTAAAATCGCTAAACTAATGGGGCAAACGTCTTAAAATCTCAAAAACAATGGGGCTAAACATGAGGGAGAAAGGGGTCAAGAAAAAAATCCCTCAAGTGGAGACCTCCCCTTAATGGAGATGCATTCTGGGACCAGCCAAAACCCAAACCCAATCACCTGTAATAATATGGGATAGTGAGGCAGACCTGTACCACATACACAACTTACACACTCTAACCATTACAGTGATGGGGTAAATATATCATACCTGAAAACACAATATTAATTCTATATTACGCTATACTGTACATGACTAGGCCTAACCCAAACTTGACTACTTCCTTTAACGTGACGATAGTGCGTTGTTATGTGTGCGATTAGTTTGCTTGGGAAACAGATTAACTTGCTCATGTAGTGATGTACACCCTATGTGGTGGATTGTGTTCTTTTATTTCATAATTTTCATTTTAGTAAACGTTGTTTCCACATAGCAATTTTGATAATTTAATTTGACTTTATATTGTCCTTGTCCCAATTTTGGTTTGTTTAGTTTGCAAGTTTTAAATTTTAATAAGTTTAGAGAAACAGGGAAGACATTGTAAATAATAAGCCCTCTAATCTAGGAAAAATTCAGTTTACGAAGAGTTCACCAAAGTAACGTTGCACATTTTCCAAACTTGGATGGTGTGTTACCTGAGATGGTGTGTTACCTGAGATAAAAGAAAACATCACAACACATTTGAAAATCTGGAAGGGTCACTGGCTATATTTCAGAAGACATGATTTCTAGAGATAGATGGGATATCAAGACCTTTAACCACTGATCTGCCAGACATGAAGGATGACCACCCAGCAAAAGAAGTTCTGATTGATCTTAAATATGTATTAATGAAAAACATGAAAATATTTATGATCAATTTTGTATGGAAATCATAAATTCAATGCCACTTCTTACTCAGCGTGCCTTCAGATTGCTTGTTCCTTTTGTCACTAGATAGTTATGTGAATTACACCATCAAGACAGTTATAAGTAGCTTACAGCACATGACCACCATTGATATCCATTTGTGGAATATTGGATATTAATCTAATCATGCGCTGTACCCAACTGTTAAACCGGTATCACACGAGCGCTTTTTCACTCAACATTTATCCTCAACATTGGTCTGGCAGCTTATGAGGTCAACACTGGTCTGACAGCTTATGAGGTCAACATTTATATTTCGGTGACCTATATTCCTCCAGCATCAGCCTACTTTCCGATGCCAGTGCAAAATAGTCCAGAAATGTTGATCATGGAATGTTGACTATAAATGCTCTCGTGTGATACCGGCTTTAGGTGACGATGATAATTGACCTTATAATGTAAAACTTGCTAAATAAACAAACCAAAATGTGGACGAACACAGTCAAAATACAAAAGAACTTATGACAAAATGAGTTTCAGGCTAGAAGGAAGTTGGAGCTGTAGGCATTGATATTTAATTCAACATACATATATATCCATCAGTATGAGTGTATGTAGTGTATATATTCAGGCACATACCGACTCAAGACAGAGCCACCAGTAACCTACATTATTTGGGCATTTCTGCTTAGTATTGATGTGTACGCCTCCAACTTTCTTATAGATTTAAAACTCTCAAGTGGTTAATTTCTGCCAGTAAAGATAAAGGATACACAAAGTATATACACTACACATCATACCACACACAGTAACACACATTGGTTTAGCTTAAGGAGAGATTTCCACTTGAGGGACTTTTTACTTGACCCCTTTCTCCCTCATGTCCTAGCCCCATTGCTTTTGAGATTTTAAGATGTTTGCCCCATTATTTTGGTGATTTTAAGAATTTCCGCCCCATTCTGTCAATTTTAAGACCTTTCGTGCCATTTAGGTGTCGATTTTATCCTGGCGAGCGATAGCGAGCCTGTTATTTAAGAGGAATCGGCTTTCAGCCGGGACATTTTCTACCGAAAAATGAACAAATTTATCTTGAAAGGGGCTCAAGGGGGTGTAATCTTAAGCTTGATGGATATCTAGGGACCAAACTAAAAACCTCCCCTTAAGATATACCTCTAGGACTCAAAAGGGGCAACTACAGTACAATAAACCCTCTGAATAAAACAGGTCCTGTTTAAGGGGAGGTATTTAGTTTGTTCCCGACTTTTTCATCAAGCTTAAAATTACACCCCCTTGACCCCCTTTCAAAATACATTTGTACATTTTTCGGTAGAAAAATTTCCCGGCCAAAGGCCGGTTCCTCTTAAATTACAGGCTCGCTATCGCTCGCCAGGAAAAAATCGACACCTAAATGGCACGAAAGGCCTTAAAAGTGACATAAATGGGGTGAAAGTTCTTAAAATCGGCAAACTAATGGGGCGAACATCTTAAAATCTCAAAAGCAATGGGGTGAGGGAGAAAGGGGTCAAGAAAAAAATCCCTCAAGTGGAAATCTCCCCTTAACCCCTTCAACACGATGATGTATTATCCGTCTTAAACTGTTACCACTAAGCCGCTATCACACCAGACCTTTTATAGTCAACATTCCATGAGCAACATTTTTCTGGCAACATTTTTGGAATATTTTGCCCTGGTGTCGGAAACTAGCCCGACGGTAGATGAATTTACGGGAGACCGAAATATTTAAAAAGTTGACCTCATAAGCTGCCAGACCAGTGTTGATCATAAATGTTGAGGGAAAAAGGCGCTGGTGTGATACCGGCACTAGACCATTATATCTTGACCTTATAATAACCTACCTCTGGGACTCAAATGGGTAAATACATTCTCTCAATAACAAATCATTCTTAAGGTGAGGCAGACCGTTTGTTTGGTCTATTAATTCATTTATTCATATTTTTTTTTAGTTTCCTCCCTAGACCTCCATCAAACTTACAAAAACCCCCCCTAGACCCTCGTTCAAGATAAATTTGTACATTTTTCGGTAGAAAAATGTTCCGGCCGAAGGCCGATTCCTCTTAAAATTGCTGGCTCGCTATCGCTCGCCAGGAAATAATCGACACCTAAATGGCACGAAAGGTCTTAAAATTGACAACAAAATGGGGCGAAAGGTGTTAAAATCGCCAAACTAATGGGCCGAACGTCTAATAATCTCAAAACTAGTGGGGCTAAACATTAGGGAGAAGAGGGTCCAGAAACACGGTCTGCCTCACCTTAAACTCCATAAAATCATCTAATTTTTAACCAGAAATAAAAAAGGTACATCCTCTAGTTAAGGGGGTCAACTGCTTTTTTGGGTTATCTTTCTCTCTTTCCCTGGCTTGTATCCATTCGACCCCATTCAGTCAACTGTTTCAAGACGTTTCTCCCCATCCAGGTGTTAATTTCTTCCTGGCGAGCGATAGCGAGCCAGCATTGTATGGAGAAATCCGGCTTCGCCGCAGACATTTTTCTATCGAAAAATGTACAAATTTAGCTTACTGTCAAAACAAAAATATATATATTCTGGCTCGCTACCACTCGCCAGGAAAATATTGACACCTGGATGGGGGTAAACATCTTAAAATAGTAGGCTGAATGGGGCCGAATGGATACAAGCCAAAGAGAGAAGGAGAGAAAGAGAAAAAGGCGAGGTGGGCTCCCTTAAATAAATTAGTCGGTAAACTCAAAATACAGTATTAAATCTAGATAGAAACATAATTTCTTGCCTGGTTAAGATACATACTGTAGATATCTATTTGCTCCGGCCCATTCTCCATTTACCCTTCTATTTTTTCCCCTTTTACTGGGGGGGGGGAGGGACTCAAGACAGAGCCAAAAAAGAAACTCTGAACACCCAAAAAAATTAAAACACAAATTCCCACACATCTACAGGTAGGTCACCCGGGAGAAGACCTAACATTGTGTTCTTTTATTTATAAAGAATTATTATTTGACTTAAGCGTCGTTTCCACAGCAATTTTGACAAGTTGTTTAGTCTTTTTACTGTGTTGGTATAAGTTTTGGTTTGTTTATCTAGCAAGTTTTACATTATAATTATAAATACACGGCATGGTTAACTTTATGTTGGAGGACGGTATGGTCTAACAATTTGTGGCAACTGTACACAACACACCCTGGCCCCTTCGTGGGCCCGAGCATCTGGATGGCTTCGGTCAACCAGACTCGGTACTGTTCGGCCAGACATTCAGATGTGCGGCCTCCGGATCCGCCCTCCTCACTGTGAAAGATAAGTAGGATTTAGTGCATGGTTATATAGTATCTCCATCAAGGCAATACACACACAAAATACAATATAAACAAAATACAAAATAAATAAATTGATCTTAAACAAAAATAAACAAATTAATAAAATTCATAAATTAACAGGGCAACAATACCAATATCTAGCCATCTACTAAGGCCCATTACCCATTTTTTTTTTTTTTTTTTTAATTTCTGGGGGTGGCCGACTCGAGACAGTGCCCGAACAGGGACAACATAACACAAAAGAAAAACAATGAGCACACATGGCTCAGGCCAAAACATTTTTTTACCCTACGTGATGAACTGTGTTTTTATATTTCACATTTTTATTGGACTTCCCAAATTGACTACTGTAATTCCTTGAACGTGATGATAGTGCGTTGTTATGTGTGCGATTAGTTTGCTTGGGAAACAAATTAACTTTCTCATGTACACTGTATGTGGTGGATTGTGTTCAATTATTTATAAAGAATTATTATTTTGCATAAGCGTTGTTTCCACAGCGATTTTGATAGGTTATTTTGTCTTTTTGCTGTGTTCGTCCAAGTTTTGGTTTGTTTATTTTGCAAGTTTTACATTATAAAATGAATTAACCCATTCCTCGCGGTGACCGTCACCTGACGGGCAGGTTTTCCTGGCTATTATGTGGCCTGGGAGCGAGGCTAGCTGTTGCAAGCAGTGCGGGAGAGCCTCGTCCGGAGCCCACGGACTCCGGGGACATACCCAACCGTGAGAGAGAGTTCCCTCACATATCTGCATCACACATGTGGAAAACATCTCAAAATTGCTCATATTTAGGGATTTTGCCCTTCGTTTGCAAGATCGTTGCAAGACAACCAGACATCATACAGAGATGATTCAGGTGGTATTTGAAAGCTCTATTACCTGGATATATAATTGTATTACGTTCTGGCTTTTACTAATGCGTGAAAATTAGCAGGGATGAATGCAATTTCTGGCAATTATGCCCGCAGAGAGTTAATATTGTTCAACATCCAGTATTATCATCTTATAGTATACCGGTACCTACAGTAGTTAATATTGTTCAACATCCAGTATTATCATCTTATAGTATACCGGTACCTACAGTAGTTAATATTGTTCAACATCCAGTATTATCATCTTATAGTATACCGGTACCTACAGTAGTTAATATTGTTCAACATCCAGTATTATCATCTTATAGTATACCGGTACCTACAGTAGTTAATATTGTTCAACATCCAGTATTATCATCTTATAGTATACCGGTACCTACAGTAGTTAATATTGTTCAACATCCAGTATTATCATCTTATAGTATACCGGTACCAGTAGTTAATATTGTTCAACATCCAGTATTATCATCTTATAGTATACCGGTACCTACAGTAGTTAATATTGTTCAACATCCAGTATTATCATCTTATAGTATACCGGTACCTACAGTAGTTAATATTGTTCAACATCCAGTATTATCATCTTATAGTATACCGGTACCTACAGTAGTTAATATTGTTCAACATCCAGTATTATCATCTTATAGTATACCGGTACCTACAGTAGTTAATATTGTTCAACATCCAGTATTATCATCTTATAGTATACCGGTACCTACAGTAGTTAATATTGTTCAACATCCAGTATTATCATCTTATAGTATACCGGTACCTACAGTAGTTAATATTGTTCAACATCCAGTATTATCATCTTATAGTATACCGGTACCTACAGTAGTTAATATTGTTCAACATCCAGTATTATCATCTTATAGTATACCGGTACCTACAGTAGTTAATATTGTTCAACATCCAGTATTATCATCTTATAGTATACCGGTACCTACAGTAGTTAATATTGTTCAACATCCAGTATTATCATCTTATAGTATACCGGTACCTACAGTAGTTAGAAGAATAGAATGGTTTTACTTTAATTGTAATTTCTATATTCATATTTTACCAGAGCGTCCTGAACTTCACAAATTGACTAATTCCTTGAGTATGATGAGAATATGTAAATACAGTATATGCGCGATGAATTTCATTGGGACCCAAATTCACCTACTCAAATAGTGATGTACGGTCGCGCTAATAAGTCATGTCCCAGCTGTCATTATGTTTGGCTCGGTCTGTACTGTATTAATGTCTGTCAGATGTTGAATAGGGTGGTTAAGTGTAGGAACATGTTTGTATATCTCACTTGAAATGAACAAATCGTGTTTAGATATTGCCGATACCAATTAGGGTAGAGATACCAAAGGAGACGAATTGTCCAGTAGAGACGCACTTCATGCAAAAAAACTGCCATGCAAAAAACTAAAGTACCTGAAAAGAAAACAAATACATCAAAAAATACTTTATGCTATTAGTGATGTTCTCAAAGACTACCAGCCTAATAGGACACACATTTATCTTGAGAAAAAATAAAAAAAAATAAAAATTAGATTTTTGGGGTATCTCTTAGCCCAAACCTAAGAAAGCGATTTTTTCACAGCTCATTTTTTTCCTACTTCTCTAACTCGGATCGCTTGTCTTTTGTTTCAAATGGAAAGAGCATGTCTTGAACTATACTCCTGCATGGTTTCATGACTCTTGCATGAACGAGTGCTCGTGAAAGTGGGTGCGTCCCCATTGGTTCATGATATGGTCCAAAACCAATGGAGACGCATTTTTTCAAATTGGGTTTAGAAGGGCATAAACCGCATGCATGGTAAACCCCAATCTCGCCCCACCTCCTCCTGTATTCATGGTCAAGTTTCCTTTGATGGTGGTGGAGCTACCTTCATTTGACTTCGAGGCCCAATGGAGACGCACACGTGCGGGCCATATAGAGATGCGTCTGGATGGGGTGGTGGTGTGCGTCTCCATTGGTTTAGTGTTATTTATCAAAGTTATCTGCCCTATTTATAATATTATATCTTATTTCAGTTGCAAGAATATTGAATTAATAGTGCATGAACTACAACTACAAACTAACAGAAATGGAAAATAGAAATAAATAATGTATGAACTATCGAATAAAGACTAAATAATGACAGAAATAATCGTACAATTTGTTTTTGTCACGTAGGTCTAAGTGTGAGCTTTCGATACCCAGCTTCACAACACACACACACTCACACACTCAGGGGTCTAAATGTGGCCAAATTACACTTTTTCATTGACCGTGACTGAACATCAACGAGACATAGGTCTACTTGTTTGGACGTCCCTCTGACTCCCTCACTGGAGTGACTCGTGCTGCCGTGCGGTGGGGCCAGTGGCACAACCCTTTAGTAGAGGGTTGTGCCAGGGGGGGGCGAAGGAGAGAGGGAAATCGACACTCCTTTATTTCTCTCTCCTCCCCCACTTCGCGAATCGGTAATTTGTGGGTTATTTCCCATATTTCTTTGTTACTATGCATCTTATATGCATTCATGTGCTTTGTGGTGATATAATATTGATATATGTGAGAGATATAAGCGCTATTGCGTATTTTCCCCCTCCTTTCCTCCCCCCTCCCTCGCAAACTAGCTAGGCAGGGGAAGGGTGGCAGGGTTGCTTTTTACCAACAAATGTGCAATTCTCGACCATTGTAACTTCACTGCGGCGCGATATTTTAAAGAAAATATATATAGAGTCGGATGTTGGTTGGTATTCACTACACGTTGATGTAGTTTTCGTAGCTATTTGGAAATGTTGCCAAAAATGGCTTAGGATTCGGGCAAAGTCTTTCACAATTTATTTTCTCTATAGATGTACAATGTAGGCCCACTATCAGCATGCAACTACTTTAGTTTAAGCTAGAAGTAAAAGTGGTATAAATATTATCTACTAAATAATCAAATTACTCACATATTAATACAAAAAAACAGACATTCGTCTGCACTGGACTGGGGTGCGTCTACTTAGGGTTTGGTGGTCATAAGGAGACTCACTTGATATTGGACCTCTTATCTTGGAAAATACTTGAAATATATCAAACATTGATACATCCTTTAAAAGAATAACCATTTGGTAATATATAAATTATTATGTTCCTTCCAACAACCAACTATACTCCTAAAATCGATTAATGAAATTTACAAACACATGTGGCAGTCCGTGGATTCGAATCCAGGATGCTCACACCGAAAATCAACACCTTATGCATCGCACCACGAAGACAGTTAAAGAATGGTGGACACTGCCTACGATTTATTATGCAACTTCGAATCCTGCATATCAATCTAAGCATGTACACACATCCCAACTGCAACTCACGTAGGCTATGCATATGTGAATGGAAAGAGCAATTAATGGGGCCTTAACCACTAGGGAAGAAGTGAGTTTCAAGTTAAAAGAATGAATGAGCTTGACACACTGATTTTTTTCTTGAAAACTTTCACACTTTTTGCGTCTCCTTTGGTGCCTCTACCCTATTGATCAAATTATACTGGGTGATGAGACATTATTTATTAGGCCGACTGTACATTAGGCAACTTGGACTTGGGAACAACAAAATCCTACCAAAACACTTCACAACAAACCCTTTAACCGGTTCAGTCCGGGTTACGTCAATTACACATTATTCTGACTACTATTGGGCCATTTTATTCAGATTAGGAAGAGCCCAGGAGTAATAGGTTTAGACCCGGAACAAATTTATAACAAGCTGAAACTTTCAGGATATGTTCAGAAAACTGTCAGGAATAACATACTAAAAGTCCCCAAGACTTTTGAGAAATTCAAGATGGCATCCAAGATGGCCACCGGCTTGAGATTTTCTCATATTTGTGTTGACAATTCGTTAGAAGTTATTGATAAAATAAATACCATGCCGAAAGTTACCTCGGTACATAGCTTCGACTTTTCAACTTTGTATACCAATTTGCCTTTAGATTTAGTATATTCAGAGCTTTGCTTTATTATAGATTTGCACTTTGACAGGTTCGTTAGGAATGGTAATTATTTCATAAATGTTTATACATATTTTAATAATGCATCACTTAGCTCTACTCCCACTAGTTCTGTATATTTTGATAGAACTAAACTTAAAGATGCCCTTAAATTCCTCCTTTTCAATACTTATGTTAGATTCGGGCCGTACATTTTCAAATAAATATTAGGAATTCCTATGGGTGGAAATGCTAGCCCTTTAATTGCAGACTTATTCTTGCTTGCTTTAGAATTTAAATATATAAGACTTAGTTGACAGTAGCAAGAAAAATAAAATTCCAGAAAAATTAGCACTTGCTAAACTGTTAAGTAATAATAGTAGATATATCGATGATATTCTTGTTTGCAATTTGTTAAATTTTAATCAAGTTGCTAAACTTATTTACCCTAATTCTATTCCCCTCACACAATGTAACGTAAATTATAAAGTTGAAAATTTTCTTGATATAAATATAGAGATTGTTAATGAACAGTGCATACTTAAAGTATATCACAAAGTTGATGATTTTAATTTTAACGTTCCTTTCCCTAGTAGTAATATCGATAGTAAAATAACTTATAATTGTTTTTATTCCCAATTAATAAGATTTTGTAAAATCTGCACTAAAGTAGATGACTTTTGGGCTAGAGCTAGTTTACTATACAGACACTTAGTGGACAGAGGTTTTGAGGCAAGTAAATTGTTCCATAAATTTAATCTTTTTAGGGTCAATTATTGTGACTGTATTCTAAAATTTGACATCAATAATTTTAATCAAGCATTTTTAACTTGAAGTTTCTTGTATAACCTCTGCTTACTTTTTGTCTGTATTTATTGTTTATCTTTTTCTTTTTCTATTATTATTATTATTATTATTAATATTAATATTGATGATTTTTTAAATTTATTGTTCTTGTTAAAAGAGTACTCTTTGTTTAAATCTGTTGTTACTTCATATTTTGCAATTATTTGTCTTTATATTATATGTATTCATTGTCGATAGTATCAATTGCTTACTTTTGCGATTTCCTTAGTTTATTTGTGCTATAAATGTAGGTTATTTGTAGGGTAGTTATTGATAGGGGTCACTTGAGGCATGCTATGCTTACAGGTACCTACCCGATAGCACTATCGTTAGTGAGTGCTGTACTGTATTTTATATATTATTTTGTAATAGTATAGATATCTTATCAATATTTGTATTTTGTACTATTGTTAATGTCTTGTCATGTTGCAAATTTGATTTTAAATAATATTTTGACATTTAACATGTAGTTTCTTTATTCATGCAGAGTTTAGTAAAATTTGCCAGAACGTCCCGGACTTCCCAAACTTGACTACTTCCTTTAACGTGACGATAGTGCGTTGTTATATGTGCGATTAGTTTGCTTGGGAAACAGATTAACTTGCTCATGTAGTAATGTACACCCTATGTGGTGGATTGTGTTCTTTTATTTAATAATTTTCATTTTAGTAAGCGTTGTTTCCACATAGCGATTTTGATAATTTAATTTGACTTTATATTGTCCTTGTCCCAATTTTGGTTTGTTTAGTTTGCAAGTTTTACATTTTAATTTCAGGCTTAAAACATCATAAAAATGCAAATAATGAGTCTAAATATGTTTTTTGGGGCAGGGAATTTAATTTCAACAATATTTTAAAGATTTAATGAAATCCTTATGCAGTTATACATAGGTCTAAACCTATTACTCCTGGGCTATGAGCAATTTTCACCATATCTGTGGTAATACTTTAGAAACCTTAAGAGTAAAGTTAGAATATTCATGGATTGTATTTAACAAAACAATTACAAATGTTAAAACTTGTGAAACATATTTACAACATGACACATGCTCACTTGCTCACTTTCAGTGACCCTCAGTCATCATCCTCATCATCAGTTTCTGGAGAAACAGGAGTTGATTCTTCAGTTTCTCCCTCAGCATCCAGCAAGGAACTGCATTGGTGCTGCATTGTTGCAGGTTTGACCAACGGAATTAAGAGCTGATGCTTGCAGTCTGTGAGTGTCGGAGATCTGCAGAGGCTCTACAGTAACTGACTGCAAAGCAGGAACTGCAGGTTTGCTGTATGTCTTGATGGGTATTTGGCCAAAAGTGCCAACTGCTTCAGCTGGAGGTAGGTGCATTGTGCGCTTGACAGGAGACTTTTCTACTGTTCCGGGTGGTGTCACACAAGCTATGCCACCCATGGCATGGAAAGTGTTTGTGCCCAGTTAGTGTAGCAACATTGAAATCAGCATTATCAAACACAAACTGGGTGAAACCATTGAGGCCATAGGAGGGCTCACCAGTGGATATGAGGCTGTTTTCAAATCGCTGGACCTCCTTGTAGTCATCCGCAAAACTGATGCTACTGAGGATGTCTATCAGCTCGCGAGAGGCATACTTGCGATATATGTACACTGCTATGGCAAGTAGCACTGGTGAAATGAAAGACCTTGGTCTGCAGGCAGAAATGACAGAATGGGCTATGGCAGTGCATCGCCGACTCACTACAGCAGCATTTTTGCCCTTTGGGTCCAACAACTTGTGCAAGAAGAGCTTCAGAGACTCAGGAATCATAGAGGAACCATTTTCAGTTTCTTCCAAGGTTGGATATTCACTGACAAACGAATCTCATCACGAATAATTGAAGCTGCCATTTCAATTATTCTTTCATTTTCACAAGCTTTGTCAGCTGCTTGATCTGCCACCAACCTCTCACGAAGTATCCGGTGAGCAGTCACGGAAACTGACTATGCTGCAATTTCCAGGGAGGCTTGTTATAATGATATCATCTTTGTATCGCTCTTTCAGTTTCTGTTTGAAGTACTTGAGAGAATAGCCTTCCTCACCATTCAAGAATGTTTCCATGTGCTCCATGAGGTCAGAAACTGCATATTGACAGTCGTCATTGTCATCTAAATATGCACATAGCTCATTGAAAGCTGAATTCCTTTGAACATCAACTGGTTTGCCAACAGGTTTTAACTTCTCTGGGTTAGAAAGAAATTCCTGGGCACAGGCACGATGGTATTTTGCCTCTGCGGCAACCAAATCAATGTTTGCCTCTATTCTTTTGGCAACCGCCTCTCCCCACTCATCACCCCTCTCTGTTGCCCTTTTCAACACATTGTTCTTGAACTCTATTGTCTCTACATTGCTTGTTAACTTTCTGCGTTTGGTTTTAAGTCTGCTGCTAGTAAGCAGTACTTCAGAGCAGAAACGGCAGTGTGTAGTGATGTCAAACAAAGGAGTTTTGGACCGCAGGGTGGGTGGTTCAAATTCCTCATCTGCCGCTGATTCCTCAGACTTTCTCTTCTCAGATCTGATGGATGATTCCCGGGTGTAGGCTTTTCTACAGGCAATGTGAAGTGTCAGTGGCTCCTGTATCTGTAGAAGTTCATGAAGACCATCCTGTCTCTCAAGGCTTGCAGCTACTAGAGTTGTCCTTCCTTTGGGTCCAACTTGCAGAAAATCCTTGATGCAGAAGTCCTTACAAATGATGCACGACTCCATCTCCAGCTCTGAAAAGACAAACAACATTGTATTGTGCATGTCAGCCATATTAAATATGTAATAAGTTGATTTTATCTTAACCCGCAGAGACTCAGCGTCGCACGTGTTGCGTCGGCAGTCTTTGATCACCAACTCCCAGCGACGCATCACGTGCGTCCGACATATAAAAAACACTTACGTGGCTCGTAAGGTAGGAAATGGCGGGAGAATAGGAGGGGGAGGTACCGTAGTGTGTGTGGGAGCCGGGCCAGTAGGTGTGAGCGGGCCGAGAGAGCCGCGCGGCTGGTGGTGGTGGGCTTAGTGGGGATAGTTTACACCCCTAGTTCACCGCCACTTTGAACCTTCATTACTCCGGTCGTATGGGAGCTAGAGGCTTGAGATTTATGTGAGATACTCCTTAGGATGTATGCCGTACAATGCCATACTCAGTTTTTACCCTAGTGCTCCCGGGCGGGTGGTCATGCGGGGGAGACGAACTATTGAAACCCCCCCAAATGACCGAAATGAGTTTTTTTTTATTTTTGTCTTCATTTCTCACCATTCTCTTCCATTTTGGCTCAACAAATTTTGTTGAGGCTCCCCCCCCCCCAAAAAAAAAATGTCAGAGGTGATTTTTTTTTTTTTTTTTTCATTTCTCATCCTTGTCTTCCATTTTAGCAAACAAAAAAAATAAGTTAAAATGGCTTGGGACTGGGGTGAACAAAATATTATAACTAGCCGGGGCTCAACGGGTTAAAATAGCCATAGTAATTGATTCTTTGTAACTTAAAATCTATGTTTTGACCCATTATTTTTAATTCTATGATAATTCTATGATGAAATATGAGAAAATCTCAAGCCGGCGGCCAGAGAGGGTTAAATGGATTTTTGGTAGTCTAAGTTGGTTGTGACTGCCAAGACTATTGCTGCATTTTGTGTCACCCCAAAGTCTGATAACCCACTCTCATTAAAGTGTGGTGGCACAAAATGACACGGGGCGATCCAGACTTTTAAATATATACATTATATGGACAACCTTTCCTGACTATTTTTAAGAATGAAAGTAAATATGCATTGCAGAATAATTATTACAAAGCAAATAAAGAGACAAAACAAAAACGAAATAGCGTAATATACCAAATATCATGAGGTATGTCAGGGACTGGAATAATCGACAACAGAACATATCGGCAATAAATTTGAATATATACAATTTAAGATGTGTTGTGACATTACATATTAGGCGAAATTATAAAACATTTTTATTTGTTTAATAGTAGAGCAAGAAATATTCGCATACATAGACATTTCAATAATTCTGAGTGACGGATTAATTACCGTGACGAACACTGATTTTCTGAACTTGACTCTTGGTCAAGGTCACGAGGCTAGATACCCCACCCACCCCTCGATATATCTACGTTCCTACTGGCCCTCACGCAGCCGTGGTGCTTAGCGCGGTCGAACCTATATTTCACAAATGTTATGATATTTATATATATGCGTGTACTGTTACTTAGTAATATTGTATTGTGTAACCTAATCAACCCGAATGATATACATTTAAGTAAGAATACACCGAAATATAATCGTGATTAGGCTCGAATGGAGTGGCACCGCGGCTGCGGCCAATGTTTATAAACAACCTGCTTTAGGCCTACATATCAAGATCAATAATTAATGATCCATCATTTCGATATTATTTTGATCTAGTTGAATTTGTAAAAAATTGTGATGACTATTCCTATAATATAATCGCTTACTTTGAGGTATTATATATAATAACTACGGTAGGTTATCGGCCTTCTATAGGATTATGACTCTTCTTTCGGATATTCTGAGGATATAGCTAGGTACATTTATAATTATCACATCCAAATCGATTATTTGTATATGGATATATACACAAAGTCTTAAAACTGTTATCAAGTTCCGAAAGTCTGAATCGGGTTGAGTTTAGACCCTGTGGAAGAGCAGGGTTGAGTTGGCTTGATATTGGACACCCTTTTATGGCATTTGGGTGTGAAATACGACACTATTTCCAGTCTATTGGAGATAGTGGTGGTAAAGGAAAATGCGGTATATGTATTCACCTGGTTGTAGCATATAGGATTTGATCTAGGCTCGTATTGTCCCCTCTCCAATTCAACTTTCATCAATTTCTACTTTAAAAGTATTGATATTTGTTGCTCTCACCACCTCCCCATCCAAATTATTCCAACCTTCTACACTCCTATATGGGAAGCTAAATTTATTCATGTTTCAATTGACAACTTGCAGGTTTCAGGCTATAAGGAAGTTGGAGCCGTAAACATCGATATAAAACAGATATACTATACAATACAGAAGCTGGGTGTGCTCAACAGCCTCAAGGGGTTCTTTACCCCTGCACAGCTTCTTGCTCTGTACAGGGGCACAGTGCGTCCTTGTATTGAGTATTGTTCACATGTGTAGGAGCATCCTCTCACACCGCACTCCTAGATAAAGTAGAAAGGAAAGCCTTTTGTATCATTAACTCCCGTCCACTCGCCAACTCTCTGTCCAATCTCTCTCTCTCTTCGCCGCAATGTTGCATCTCTCTCTATTCTATCGCTACTACAATAATCAGTGTTCCTCGGAGCTTTCCCAGTGTACACCACCTCCTCTACGTAGGGTATGTAGTACACGCCTTGCAACACAATCCCACCCCTACTCTGTGCAACTCTCCAACACAAGAGTGAAACGCTATTCTCAGACTTTCTTCTATTCAACTGCTGAGCTCTGGATCTCTCTCCCAGAATCAGCCTTTCCCTCTTCCTATGACTTAAATTGCTTCAAACTCTGTGCGTCTAGGCATTTTAGCTCGAACATCCCTTGATTTCGGCCCTGTCACTCTTTGAAATCTGGGGGAGGCACTCGTTGCAGGCAGTTATGCCTTTTGTCTCCCTCATTCACATAAAAAACAAAAAAAACAAAAAACAAATTGCCGACTAAGGCTGAGTCCCATCCACCCGGATTTTTATAAGATTGTCTCCCCTAGATGGGTTGCCGACCAAGGCTAACGAGTCCCATTCACCTATCCACCTCTCATTCTGGTTGAAATTAGATGATCTCATGCAGTTTAACCCTCCAGCCCCGGCTATGTATTATATATATATTCCTCGAAACCCGGGTGTTTTGGCCGAAAAACGTCTAGGCTAGGCTACCGTATATTCGTTAATCAGACTGCTTCCCGCATTCCCGCGCATCCCCAAGCGTAGCTGTGTTATTTACCTGTAGAATGGCATTAAGTAGAGCTCTCTAAGTCAACTGGTTGAGCTGTGATGATGATTTCATTGGAGATAACTTTATGGCCAAAACAGCCACTTTACACCACTTTTCGATACTTAACAACAACATACAGGCACACACGAACAAGCGACGCTCTCCTTCTTGTGGTCGGAGATGCGGGGCGTCGGTCCAGCCGGCTGTTGTTTACATGCGTCGGACCGACGCCTCGCACACCAAGCTCACAGGCTTTCAACCACTGGGCGTTCAAGAGGCCTTCCGGGTACCTGTTATATGCTTTTTTATGGGCGTTCAAGAGCCCTTCCTTGGTGAGAGGGTTAAGAAGGACTTATGTTAATACCCTATGTGGTGGATTGTGTTCTTTTATTTATAAATTATTATTTTGCTTAAGCGTTGTTTCCACATAGCGATTTTGATAAGTTGTTTAGTCTTTTTACTGTGTTCGTCCAAGTTTTGGTTTGTTTATTTTGAAAGTTTTACATTATAATTCGGAGGTTTTATGGAGATCATATTTACCCCTTTGAGTCCTACAGTTAGATTATATTAAATGATCGGAATTTTTTTATTTTAATACCACAAATTTTCCGAGTGTTTTTTATAAACAAATTTGTTCATTTGCATCAATATATAGTGTTTGTAATTAACCCTCCAGCCCCGGCTACGCATTACATAAATATTGCACGAAACCCGGGTGTTTTGGCCGAAAAACGTCTAGGCTAGGCTACCGTATCATTGTTATGCTGACTGCTTCCCGCATTCCCGCGCATCCCCAAGCGTAGCTGTGTTATTTACCTGTAGAATGGCGTTAAGTAGAGCTCTCTAAGTCAACTGGTTGAGTTGTGATGATGATTTCAGTGGAGATAACTTACGGCAACAACAGCCACTTTACAATACTTTTCGATACTTAACAACAACATACAGGCACACACGAACAAGCGACGCTCTCCTTCTTGTGGCCGGAGATGCGGGGCGTCGGTCCAGCCGGCTGTTGTTTGCATGCGTCGGACCGACGCCTCGCACACCAAGCTCACAGGCTTTCAACCACTGGTACAATGTTGTACCACCCGGGTTCCTGGGGGCAAAACATAATGGTACACACGTGTACCATCCGAGTTTGAAGGGTTAATTAGAAATCTCGGGAAAACCTATTTTCCCCATTAGGCCTATCGATCAATGTTGAGACACGCCCCCAGATAGTGATTTGAAAAGACATTAGCCTAACTTAACAACCTTACCTAACCTAACCTAGTATTATGGGTGGGGGCTGCCGCGCCCACACCCCCGCTGGTTGAGTACTAATCCCTTAGTAAAAAAAAAAAAAAAAGAATGGCTGTCGATTATACTAAGGTGAAAGAAATTCGATGAAGTCTACGGTGTTTACTCTGCAATGTTCAGCTTTGATTGTACATTGATAACGGGAAAGTACGTATTGACAACCTTGTTACGAAAATTAAATTTTAGTAGCATACTTTTTAGGTTTTTCCGAGGGTTTAACACATTTTCATATGATCTTTAGAGCTGCCGATAACTGGAAGTACCGTATTGACAACCTCGTTACGAAAAATAAATGTTAGGCCTCGTACCATACTTTTTTATTAGGTTTTGCCGAGGGTTAAAACAAATTTTCTTATGATCTTTAGAGCATATAGATTCAATATTAATCTTCAAATATATCAACAAAATTTGTGGTATTAAAAAAACATTGAACCAAATGATCTTATGCAGTTTAAAAAGGACCTATGTTATTCGGAGGTTTTATGGAGATGGTATTTACCCCTTTGAGTCCTACAGTTAGATTATATTAAATGATCTTATGCAGTTTAAAAAGGACCTATGTTATTCGGAGGTTTTATGGAGATGGTATTTACCCCTTTGAGTCCTACAGTTAGATTATAAGTTAACCCTTACTGTACCGGTGCCATAATTATAACTTTACTCTGGCTACTATTTGACTATTTTATTAATTTAAAAATGATTATGAATGTAAAATGTAAAAATATATTGTAACATTACCAAATTATTGAGATATATGAAAAAAAAAAAAAAAAAAAAAAAAAAAAAAAAAAAAAAACATGTTAAAGGTACCTTGGTGTTCTGGGGATTTCCACAAAGTCCACTTTTTCTCCATAGAAGCCTATGTTATAATAATTAAATCAATTATAAAGGTTATTTGACATGTGCAATGAGTTGATTTGCCCATTGCAACAACTCTTACCTCTGAACAAGAGCTGACCGGTCTTCTTTCTTGGAATGTATAAGTGTTGGGTTCTTCCCTCTTCCCAGTGTAACCATGGCATTGGGCATATTCTCTTGGATCTTCTTCACAGCTGCCTTGTAATGAAGACTTCTCTCCTCTATGCTGTGATCATGCATCATTCTGTTGTACAGTGTAGAGGTTTCTTTCACTGTTAGAAATTCGCCATCATCCAGACGTTCCTCTAGTTCAGCAAAGTATTCGATTTCAGCAGCTATGAACTCTACGTTGTTCAGTTCAGCATCGTCATCATCTCTGCTGAGGCTTCTGGGCCTCTGTACATAGTGGCGCCAGTGAGTTGCGTGACAGCTTTTGTGGTACTTGATGTCTCTGGACAGGAAGTCTCCCTCTGCAATGATATCAGCCAGGTGCACCTTCCACACTTCATTGTCACTGGCATTAACGACTTCTTGAATGGATTTCCCAATGTTTGAAGTACTACACTCGTGAAGCACTTCTTCTTTTTTCTTTGCCTCATATTTGACTGTCTGACAGAAGAAGCAGTGATCTCGGTTGAATACCTGGATGCAGGATCGTGTGACCCTCCCAGCAGAAGGTGATGGTGTTGTCCTGTGAAACAGATGTCATTGATGCAGGATGGCCAGCTCCTCTGGAGGATAATATGCTGGAGTCCTTTTCAGCAAGTGCTTTCGTCCACCTGGCTTTGTCTCTTTCAGTATGCTGCTTATGGGTGATTTCTCCATAGCAGGATCTGTGCCACCCTGCATGGTTTTGTTCCAGGTCTTGAGCGGACATACCATGCAGCCGCTGATTCAGTTGCATAAAGTTAAGATTCCCATACTCGGCTCTTTCCCCGACACAGTCTAGGAATTTCTCATATGTAGGAAGGCCGATATGCTGTAGAACCAAATTTCCTGGCTTTTGGCACTTTAAGCAGAGGTTGAAGTCTAAGGTTTGCTTTTTGGTTGGCGGTTCTTCAGATGCAGCCATTCCGACCTGAAACAAAAGAGACTACTATTACTACTACTACATACAGACATCTTATTTGATTTCTATTAACAACAGACCTTTATCACTCTACTTGCACTGTTAATATTCAGTACTTATGGAGAATTCCTGAAACATGCCCAACATTTGGGTACAAGCTTGTAACAAAAATCCAGCAATAATGAGTTACACATAGTAACAGTGTTACCCGTTAAAACATAGCCATAGCTCCACAGGTACTGTTGATCTTCACAGAGCAGGTGGTATTCTAGTGCTGTAACATTGTGTAGTCTGTATTTAACTGGAAACATGCCCAGGAACTTTTTTGTGTGGTCATTTTCAAATATATCATTACAAATTGCCTAAATTCATAGTTTACAATACCCCATCTCTGTTTGGTCCCAGAAAACCATCTAAACCATGACTGAAAAATTGGCAACAACCTATTTTGCATTCAGTATACTCCAGAGATATATTTTGGTCATGTTGCCAAATTTCTACCCGAAAGTCATATAACCCAGATTTTTTTAACATTACCCGATGGACTAAGTAGCCGACATTTTTCGATCGAAGCTCTGAAATCCCTCCATCAGATTTCTCACCTCACACAATAACTACACAATGTAGGTTCTAGTCTTCACCCAACGCACTGTGACAACCATATCTTCATCTAGTATGCATAAACACTTGGTTAGGCCATTTATTTGCAGAGATATGAGCATCGGTAAATTACGAAAGTCGTGAGTAAAGATTCGGCGACCGAGATAGCCTAGCCATGTTTTCCACACAATGACAACACACACACACACACACACACACTCACTCGACAGCCAAACAATAACATAAGTGTGTTTTGGTAATTATTCTCACCTCGCACATTAACTACACAATGTGGAGTGTTCTAGTCTTAACCCAATGCACGGGAACGATCATATCTACCTCTGGTAGGCATAAACACTTGGTTAGGCCATATATTTGCAGAGATATGAGCTACGAAAGTCGGGAGTAAAGGTTCGGCGCCCAGCTGGACTCCGCGCCAGTGTAAGTATTGACCGTGTTAGCAACATTTTGGATATTTGGGGTGTACCGCGTGCCACCAAAACCGCGTTTCCCAAACACGCGTTCCCGGAGGACCAACTGTAATTTAATAATTTTCATTAATTATTAAAAAATCAGTTGCAAAGAGATGCGAGATTACCGTCAGTTTAAATAGCTAGTGTTTATTACCGGTACTTCGGGAATTATTAATCCAATGCATTTATGATTCGTACATAGCCCATGTATTAGGATGACTGGAGAACGATGATATTTTCCCACCTATAAACCTCGTCTTTATCTATTGGGGCTTTTATTTGATTTATTCATGTATTTATTATTACTTTTTTGTCTTACAAATAAAGATAGTGTAGCTGTAGGCCTAAGGAACTATTCTGTGATCTGTATTTTATAGATGAACAGCAAAACTGATTTTTCTAGGTACCGGTACCGGTATTTTGGAAAGAACTGTAAAGTGCTTGGTATCATTTTAAACCTTAACAAATTCTGCACAATCTAGTCATAAAAAATCCAAAGAAATATATAGGCTAATGGATGATGATGATGATGATGACGACAACGATAATTTACCATAGCATAAGTGATTATTATAATAGATTATTGAGATGAAAAATTCATACAACCAAAAGATAGAGTTAATTTTGCTGGAAAAAAAATAATTATAGGGAATAGGCTCGCAGCCTTATTATAGCCTACGTAATTTATTAGGGACAATGTAGGTCTATGGAATCCTTATACGGTACTGTACTCATGTATAATCCAATGTGGGAGAATAATTTGGACCACATTTATAAACCCCGATATTAATAGAAAAAACGCCCATTCTAATCAATCTCAGAGCTCTTTTGGACATCCTCACTGTTTACAAATGCCTATTTTAAGCAGTATAATCGATATTTACCCCCTGCTTGCAACATAGATGACGATTTAAATAATTCATGGGGGGGGGGGGGGGGGGGGGGGGGCAAAGCCCCCCCCTAAACCCATCGTGTATCCCACATTGGAATTATAACTAAGACCATGAAAACACTTATTTCTCAAAATCTGGAGGAAAAAAACATGATAAATAAGGGTGCGAGCCTATTCCCTATAATTACCAAATTCATAAAAACATGATAAATAAGGGTGCGAGCCTATTCCCTATAATTACCAAATTCATAAAAAACATGATAAATAAGGGTGCGAGCCTATTCCCTAAAATTACCAAAATCATAAAAAACATGATAAATAAGGGTGCGAGCCTATTCCCTATAATTACCAAATTCATAAAAACATGATAAATAAGGGTGCGAGCCTATTCCCTATAATGACCAAATTCATAAAAAACATGATAAATAAGGGTGCGAGCCTATTCTATCTATCTATCTATTGCTGGAATCCGTGATCTCCGAAAGGGTGGCCACAAACGAAACGCCGCCATGCACCTCTGTCCCCAGTCAGTCGACGCCCCTCCTCCCATCCAGCGCCGCTTTCACGCATAGCGTATACTCCTTAGCTTATTCCGTACGATAAATACTATCAAAGTATATATAGCCTAGCCTATACACAACACTTACACTAGGCCGACTCTCCTCATGGACCACGAGCCATCATAAAAAATATCACATTCAGCACTTAATTTGCAGTCCATCTTTGTCTCAACCCTTACCCATAGACATAGTCATCATCATCATCATCATCATCTCCGACGCCTTGCTTCCCCCTGGGAAACCCCCACTAGAGGATGGCCATGACAGAAACGTCTCCAAGCTACTTTGTCAAGACATGCCTCCTTTGCCCGTGCCACAATGCCCCTTCCACTACGTGGAAGTTTTCTTCAATATATTTTTCCACTTTCTTTTCCCATACCATAGGTGGTCTTCCACTACTAGCGGTTCCACTCACCTGACTCCCATATATCTTTCTTGGCATTCTGTCTTCATCCATTCTCTGAACATGACCATACCACCTCAAAGTACTTCTCTTTATCCACTCAACCACACCACAACCAATGCCCAAAGCCTGCTCTTCCATTCCAAAGGACTCGTACACTTCCCTATTACTTGGCCCATCTAGCCTATTCATGCCAGCTGCCATTCTGAAAAAGCTCATCTCCACAGCTCTTAGTTTGAAGAGGTCCTCGTCACTTGCCGTCCATGTCTCGCTTCCATACGAGAGTGTTGGGAGCAGCACTGTTTCTCAGTGACTTTTTGACTTCCTGGCTAACCATTCTTCCTTTGAGAATACTATCAAGTTCTCCAATTACTTTTCTCCCTTGAATTTTTCTCTCTTTTATCTCACTCTCCATTTTACCATATTTGCATAGTACAGCTCCCAAATACTTGAAACTTTCAACCTCTTCTAGTACTTCACTTTTCAATTTTATTTTACAACTTTTCTTGTGTTCTTTCTTGATTCTATATTTTTCCTTAAAATCTATAGTTTCATGCATTCTTCTCTCAAACACCATTACCTTATATTTCCCTACATTGACCTTTAACTTTCTCTTTTCACATACCCTGTCAAAGTCAGTGACCAATCTCTGAAGTTCTTCAGCATATTCCGCCAACAGGACTGCATCGTCCGCATATAGGCATGTTAAAATCTTCCATGTTCTTCCCTCTGATTCCAGTCTAGCTCCCACACCCATTGATACAGCCCTACATTCCCTAATCACTCCATCCATGTATACATAGTCCCATATTATCATAGGCTAGTGTTTGAACACTACTCACTAGGCCAGTGGCTACTGTACTGTTACCGTTCTACCATGTACGTACAATACCCCCGTGCCAAGTGGTTATATACTTAGGCACCCAGAACCATTTTGAACATACTGCTGGTAGTATCCACTGAAAATCTAGCTTTTTTTATTTTTCTGTGAGGGAGGCAAAAGGCAGAACTGCCTATAGCGAGTGCCTCCCCCATAGTTGAAAGAGTGACAGGGCCAAATTGCCAAAATCAAGGGAAGTTTGAGCCAATATGCCTGGACACACAGAGTTTGAAGCAACTTAAGTCATAGGAAGAGGGAAAGACTGATTCTGGGAGAGAGTTCCAGACCTCAGCTGTTGAATAGAAGAAAGTCTGAGAGTAACGTTTCACTCTTGGGTTTGAGAGTTGCACAGAGTAGAGGTGGGATTGTGTTGCAAGACGGGTACCATGTGCCCTACGTAGAGGAGCCTATCATGTAAACACTCAGAAATATATTTATATAGAGCCTAGGCCTAATGATTTACACTGCTTACAATGGCACTTATATTTATAAGCCTACATACTCACAGATACTCACAAACGATGATCTGGAAGAGGCTTATTCAGAATTTTAGCCTGTGTCTTCAGCGGACCAGCTCTATATTAAACTCACTAGCCAGTACCGGGGTGGTGGGGTCACTGGGGTGGTCGATGTGTTATTTGGGTAAGTTTCTATGTAGCGGTAGGAACCGTATTATATATTCCCATTTACCTAAGAATCTTTATTTATATCCTCATATATCTTACTTATTTTCTTCACTTACCTCAACAATACTAATCCCGATAGCTGGGGAGGGTATGAAATATATCAGGGAAAGAGAGGGGTTGAATCACGGCGATTAACTAGAATATAGCCATGTTGATTAACAAAGCCAAGACGTTGTGTATCTTTGCTTGTGATTGGTTGTTGACTATCGTGACGTCATCAGCCAAGGCGGGCCTCAGCGATGACGTCATTCCAGCCCTCGGCCAACATGGCGTCATTACACCCGCGTATTTTAAAGCCCGCTTAACCCTTGGAATCCGGGAGGCCTCATATGAGGCAAAATGCGTGGCTAAAAAGTCGCCGATATAATCATCAGAACTCGGCAACCACGCAACGTAGCGATGTCATCTCAAGAGCAGTCTACAGACAGGAAAACGTTCTACAATTTGCAAAAAAATTGACTGCTCTAGGTGGTGTCAATCAGTAGCTAGGCCTACTGAATTATGAAGTTTGAAAATACCAAACTTCATATGAGGCCCCCCGGATCCCAAGGGTTAATCTTACACCCGCTTAAATGTACATCAGCGGTGTACCTGTTTCACACAACGTGTATTATAATGTCATTAGTGCACTGTGTAATTTGCGTCTTGATATTCAGTGTTTCTATTTATCAATACTAATTAGTATTCACCCCCCCCACCCCCCCCCTGTATTTGGCTCGTGAACGGTAAGGTTAATCTGCGAGAGCGGTATCGTCCCAAGATGAACTGATATATTGGTAATTATAGGGAATAGGCTCGCACCCTTATTTTTCATGTTTTTTCCTTCAGATTTTGAGAAATTAGTGTATTCATGGTCTTAGATATAATGCCAATGTTGGATACACGATGGGTTTAGGGGGGGCTTTGCCCCCCCTCACCCCCCCCATGAATTATTTAAATCGTCATCTATGTTGCCAGCAGGGGGTAAATATTGATTATACCGGTACTGCATAAAGAAGGCGTTTGTAAACAGTGAGGATGTCCGAAAGAGCTCTGAGATTGATTAGAATGGGCGTTTTTTCGGTTAATAGGAGACGGACCACAGCTATTTTCAAGGATTTTATTTTTGTGGATTTGTTATTTATATGATTTATAAGGTTTCTATACTAAAATTTGTTCATGGAAATTAGTATTTACCCATTATCCAAGAAACTACTAATCTTGTTTCTGAGACCTAGTATATTAACCTAACCAAACAACCCAACATAACATAACCTAGACCCAGTACGTGGGATACTAAACTAGCCCTTGCATGCCAGGTACAGCGGATTCATAGTACCCAGTACGTGGGATACTATACTAGCCCTTACATGCCAGGTACAGCGGATTCATAGTACCCAGTACGTGGGATACTAAGCTAGCCCTTGCATGCCAGGTACAGCGGATTCATAGTACCCAGTACGTGGGATACTAAGCTAGCCCTTGCATGCCAGGTACAGCGGATTCATAGTACCCAGTACGTAGGATACTAAGCTAGACCTTGCATGCCAGGTACAGCGGATTCATAGTACCCAGTACGTGGGATACTAAACTAGCCCTTGCATGCCAGGTACAGCGGATTCATAGTACCCAGTACGTGGGATACTAAGCTAGCCCTTGCATGCCAGGTACAGCGGATTCATAGTACCCAGTACGTAGGATACTAAGCTAGCCCTTGCATGCCAGGTACAGCGGATTCATAGTACCCAGTACGTGGGATACTAAACTAGCCCTTGTATGCCAGGTACAGCGGATTCATAGTACCCAGTTTGTGGGATACTAAACTAGCCCTTGCATGCCAGGTACAGCGGATTCATAGTACCCAGTACGTAGGATACTAAGCTAGCCCTTGCATGCCAGGTACAGCGGATTCATAGTACCCAGTACGTAGGATACTAAACTAGCCCTTGCATGCCAGGTACAGCGGATTCATAGTACCCAGTACGTGGGATACTAAACTAGCCCTTGCATGCCAGGTACAGCGGATTCATAGTACCCAGTACTGTACGTGGGATACTAAACTAGCCCTTGCATGCCAGGTACAGCGGATTCATAGTACCCAGTACTGTACGTGGGATACTATACTAGCCCTTGCATGCCAGGTACAGCGGATTCATAGGCCTAGTACTCAGTACGTGGGATACAAATTAGACTAACCTTGGAGGATTCATGGTCAGCAAATAGGGATTTTTTTTTATTTTAATATCACAAATTTTCCGAGTGTTTTTTATATAAAAAAAAAATCATTTACTACATCAATACCGGTATATAGTGTTTGTAATTAATTAGAAATCTCGGGAAAACCTATTTTCCCCATTAGGCCTATCGATCTATGTTGAGACATGTCCCCCGATAGTGATTTGAAAAGACATTAGCCTAACCTAACCTAACCTTGTATTATGGGTGGGGGCTGCTGCTACCACACCCCCGCTGGTTGAGTACTAATCCCTTAGTAAAAAAAAAAAAAAAAAAAAAAAAATTGGCTGTCGATTATACGAAGGTGAAAGAAAAGTCTATGAAGTCTACGGTGTTTACTCTGCAATCTTCAGTTTTGATTGTGCATTGATAATGGGAAAGTACCGTATTGACAAACCTTGTTACGAAAATTAAATTTTAGTACCATACCGTACTTTTATATTAGGTTTTTCCGAGGGTTTAACACATTTTCATATGATCTTTAGAGCTATCGATAACTGGAAGTACGGTACCGTATTGACAACCTTGTTACGAAAAAGACATTTTAGTACCTGTACCATACTTTTTTTATTAGGTTTCGCCGAGGGTTAAAACAAATTTTCTTATAGGCCTACTCTTTAGAGCATATAGATTCATTATTAATCTTCAAATATATTAACAAAATTTGTGGTATTAAAATAACATTAAACCGCAAATAGGCCTAGGGCCTACATATTAGACTAACCTCAGAGGTAAAAAATACCGCGAGTTTAGTCAATATAAATCAGACTAACCTCAGTCATTCAATTACTGTTTGAATATCAATATGCGAATTACAGTGCATTAATTATATATGTCATAATACTAGTTGTGTGAAAAATATACAAATCCACAAACGGAAACCACCTCCTAAATACCGGTACAGTAGATCTGTTCCACAATATTATATGAAGTGGGCTAAGAGTTGATCAACATGGCTAAATTGCAGAAAATGTTTCAACATCACTTTTTCTTTGATATAATTCAGGCCCTCTGCACCTATATGGGTTATTATTGACAAGGTAAGTGAAGGAAATAAGTCTGTATTGAGAATATACATTAAAGATTCCGTGGTAAATGTAGCCTAGGCTTGGACCCAAAGAACGACGGGGTATAATCCTGTGTAGCGGGTAGACAGTACCAACTTTTACATATATCTCAATAATTTGGTAATTTTACAATATATTTTTACATTTTATTCATAAATAGGCCTAGTCCACTAATATACTAGGTTAGGTTAGGTTAAAGATTTTGTTCAATGTTTCTTAGTAAATAGGCATCTGAAAAACAGTTCCACCCGCTACACAGGATCTTGCCGTGTTTTTTTATCACTTTTCAACCCAAGACCAGTGGGGGTCTGGGGGTGGCAGCCCCCAGGATGCCCAGGTTAGCTTAATGACCAGCTATGTAAATACAGTAGCCGGCCTAGTGTATTTTTGGTTTAGTCTGTGCTCAAAAATCTCTTCAAAAATCCATGTTCTTTAGGAGAAGGCCATACACTAAATTTTTACCTTTAGGCCTAGGCTATTTCTTGGTACCGGTAACTTGGTTAGGCCTAGCCTATGCCACGTTTGATCCAACCTTTTTTTAAACTTTTGATAAATCTAGTTATATTACCCCTATTTTGTCGCTATTCTGTTGGTACTAATCGGTTAATATTATTAGTAGTAGACTTAGTATGGTTTGATGATTATTTTTTTTTTTTTTTTTTTTTTTTAAGAGACAATGAACGGAGGAAGGAAAAACACAGATAAAACAAAAAGGTCCATGTGCCTAAAGGCATCCTCCATTCATAAAATGTTTGTAACAACTGGATTTAAACTTTTGTAGATTGTAACTTTGTGGAAAGCAACTCGAGGGAAGTGAATTCCAAATAGTAGTTGTTGTTGTTGTTGTTCCCAAAGCTGCCTGGCTGAACAGCCCCGAGTCCCTGAGAAAGGCCATGGCCACAATCGGGCTTTCCCACAGAGCTCTCATTGAGTGTAGATTGTGTTGTTGGCGACCAGTGGAGGAAAACCGGATGCCGGCCGCGGGGAGCAGTTTCGGGAGCCAAACCGTCACAACCATCCCCTGCCCCCTCCCTGGGGGCACGGGTCCTTGGAGCGGCTTCGGTCGCGCCGGGAATTTCCAAAGAGTAGTAGTTCTAGGGACAGGGTGCCAAAACAGAAATTATCCAGTTCTGGATCATTTTTCTAAGCTTACAAGGATCAACTTTGCGCGGCGTCTGCGGGGGGCACAGCCCCCCGCTACACAACAGGGGATCTGGGGGGCGTAGCCCCCCTGCCGCCGGAGACATTTTGAGATGTGAAGGTAAATATACGCACAATACATGCTCAAAATTTATTAAAAGGAATTAATAATATTGTAAGTAAAAGGGATGTTATGTATGTTTACTGGTGTTTAATCAGGATACTAGGGGAGCTGGCTGCCTGTACTTCAGTCTCAAAGAGATTCACTTCAGGTCCACTAATATAGGCATTGAAAACAGGTTTTTAAATTATTCTTAGCAGTCCCTGTTTTAGTTTTGTAACTTTTGTCCAATAAAGATTTCATGTATATTTGTTGTTGCATTCCAAGAACTATTACATACTTAATTTATATCCTTTCATAATTATGATACATGAGTTACTATAGAGTACTGGTTAAAATACATACCGGTACCAAGTTTCAAGAATAAACTTTGATTAGAACATTTGTTTGTCTATTATTTTCCCTGGGCCGAGTAAAAAATACCTGGGTAGGCTATTCCCATCTCGGGTTAAGTACAATCAGTAGGAACATAGAAACTTACTTTAATTTTCACAACTTTAAAAGACTCAAGATTCTGCGAGGCTAATTCCGAAAATATTCAATCAAGTCTCCGTTACCCCCATGAAGTCAGGTTATAGTAATGACAAGACATACCAATAATATATGTTAGTTAGCAGGTGTGTGGACTGTGGGGATAGTGGCAGCCCCCACTTTGGACACTAAGACTAAGTAAAGTTAGGTTAGGGTAAGGTAATCCAAATTATCTACTCATAACATGATAAACAATTGAACAATTTGTTAGTAGTCTTGGCAAATCCAACGTCAAGGCTATTAACCTAATTGCAATGACGACTTCTATTTTGACTGCTATGTCGTCATTCCAACCGCGGTTAAAAAGAAAACGTCTAGAGTCTACTCCTTATCTTGCTCTAGGAGACGTTGTACATTAACCAAAACTACCACCGAAGGTGAAAAAAGTATAGAAGAGAAGAAAAAGGGGTTTACCTTAGTTACCGCTCAAGGCCCATCCCGTGTTCCGTCATGCGCCGATCCCTGTCGAACGTGCGCATGAGCGACCCTCTCTTGTTATCATTTTTTCACGCGTCGCCATTGTTGAGTCCGCTTTTGTTGTGCTCCTTCAATTCACCCTGTTTTAGGTTCGTTTCGGCTTTTCTGGCCTTCTTTTTGTTAGACAGATGTTACGTGATCTAGGACACACGTAAATGGGCTCCTCAGTGTGTTTAATGGAGACGCGTGTGGAAATAGCTACCGAAGGTACGGGGGCGCCTGGCGTTCCTCGTATGTGTTTTTCATTCCTTTCTCTTTTCATATTCTTTTTTCCTGTTAGTCTGGGCATAGTTTAGCTTATTTTAGCCTAGCTTGTTTCTCATTCAGGAATTGCTATGCCCTATGAGTTTTCATATTTTCATAGCCTAGGTGTACAGTTGGTTCACAATCTGAGATTTCGTGGTGGCGGTGCTGTTTGTAGGGTTTGTGTTGGCCGCATTATTAGCGTTATTCCCGAGTCCCCCCTTACGAGCCTTCACTGTGTCTCAAGGGCCTGGGCGCTTGGTGGTTCGTGATATCCAGGGGTACCCTACGGGGGCCTCTCCCTCACACCACAGGGTTTTTCGCCCCTGACACATTCTCTCCTCACGGCTAGGCCACCCTTTTTCTCGCCAGTTTCATTTACTGGTTTTTGTGTTCCCTTACTGTTTTCACCTCCATCCTTTCATTCCCTTTTGCCCAATCCTGGGGTACCCTACGGGGGCCCCTGTTTGTGCCGAACCACCCTTCCTGCCACTTCTCCTCATGGGCTTTGCTCTATCTCTGTGGGTGGGGTGGTTCCTGGGGGATGTGCCTCCTCTCCCCTGGTGTGTCTTCCTTGCCTCTCCCTTGACCGGTTGAGTCAGGATATTCAAGGAAGACACTGCTCAGCTTGATGGCCATCGTCGCTTGGAGTCATAAGGAGTTGACGCTTTTTTCTGGGCCTGTGTTGGTATTACCTAGACGCTCCTCTCGCTTTTTCGGCGCCGGACCATCTCGGCCGGTCCCGCAAATTTGCGGAGTGCTCGATTCGGTCCACGGACGATTCGGCTCCCCGCAAATTTGCGGAGATCGCTGGGGGGTCTCGCGGTGAGGCGGGAGGGTTGTGTCGGTACGGTTATGCCTCCATTGGCTCGCAAATTTGCGGTTATAGTTGGCTTTCCCGGTGACCCTTTTTTGTGTCATCTTGTTGCCTGGTACTATATTGGTGTATGCACTTGCCTGGTGTTATGGACCCTGCATGTGAGGTGTTGAGTGGTGGTTAACACTTTCTCCATCTTTGCAGGTTTCTGCTTGTGCTCTTCCGCCTCACCCGCCCTCCTCACCTCCATCGGTGCTCCCGGTTTAGAGTGAGTACGACTTCCAGTTTGCATGTGTGTTCCTGTTTACCCATGCTCATTCCCTGGTTTTTATTGGACATTATCTTCACTTACTCCGTCAACGTGCTGCTTATGGTGTGTGTTCTTCCATTGCAGGTGGGATGCCTTGCTTTCGCCAGGGCTGTGGCTCCCCGTGCTTGGACTGCCACAGGTCCTGCTTGCGGCATTCGCAATGTGTGTCCTCTACGGCCTACCTCCCGGCTTTGTGTGGCCCGTGTATGGACCTGGTGGATGTGGTGGACCATCACCCTGGTTCCTCTGATGCGGCGGTGGCCTCTGCATCCCTTCAGTCTGTGTGGGCGGTGGTCTCCCACCACATCAGGACTGTGGGCCACCGTTCCCCGGCCTTTGTTGACGACCGGATCCGCGTCGCCCTGGGCATCCCTGACCCGTCTGAGGGCCGTTTACCTGGCCCTCTCCCTGCTCGGGCCCTCCTCCCTGGGTCCCGTGGTCGGTCGTCGCATCGTCGGGTGGATCCCCAGCTCCGTCCACGCTCTCGCTCTCCTCGTCGCTCGTCCTCTACTGCCCCTCCTCGTCCTCCTGCTCACCTTGACTCCGCCGTTCGCCCTCGTCATGGTTCTCGCCCTGAGGCCGGGGTTAGCGTCTCTGCCCCTGTACGCCCTCCCCTGGCCTCTCCGGATAGGGGCTCTACTACCTTCCGCCCGCTTCCCCTGCACAAAAGACGTCCTCTTCATTTGTCCTCTACGCGCGCGGATGTTCATGCTGTAGCTGGCCCTCTGCTCCCTCCTTCTACTCTGTCCAGGAGGGTCCGCCAGGATGTAGTTGCTTCTCCTCCTACTTCTCCTGCTTCGGTGCCTCTTCTTCCTTCTAGGTCTCGTCCCAAGGTGGAGGTTCCTCCCTCCTCCGCCTCGGTGTCGGGCCGCCCTGTTCTCTCAGCCCCGGGGATCCTTGCTCTGTTTCCCCCCGCGGCTCCTTCTGACCTCCTTTCACCCGGCCAGCCTTCCCCCTCCCGTCATCCTGCTCCTCTTCCTTCTTCTATTCCTGATCTTCGCTTGCCGGCTCCCCGTGAGGGTACCCCGCCGCTTGACTCGGTAGAGTATAGCGAGGTTTCGGGGTCCCCTTTCTCGGGGGCTGACGTGTCGCTGGAAGAGGGGGATGGTGATGTTTCCCCCTCGGGCGTTAGTGATCGGGAACGAGACCCTCAGGACCGTCACGGCCGTCGTCGCTCGCCTTCTTTGGGCCGCGACGCTGCTGTTTCGTGTCATGGGTCTCGCTCTCGCTCACGCTCGCCCCTGCGGGCCGAACTATCTTCGGGGGGGTCGCCTCTCTCGGATCGATTTTCGGCTATGCAGGGGTGGGTTGTGTCACACTTCGACGCGCGCTTGGAGGCGATGCAAGAATCCCTCTTATCGCGCTTCTTGGCGGTGACACAACCTCAGCGCCTCACCCAACCTGCCCCTGCTTTGGTCCCCCTCCCCTCTGCGGTGGACCACATTCCTTCTCGCCCTGCTTCTCCGCCTGCCCGGTCGTCGGCTAGTACTGCTCCTGCCCTGGCTCAGGTGGTTGCCCCTACTGTCTCACATGCGGGGGTCCTCCGTCTGCTAGGGCAGGGTCCGCGCTTGCCCCCCATCCAAAAGGCCAAGGTCCCGTCGCGGACTATGCCGCTCCTCTATGGCTCCTTGGCTGTTTGGAAGGGGGTGCAGGCCTCCCACCCGGAGCGTGCTACCGACTTCCCGTCAGGTGAGAGGGCCCTACCTTTGGACTGGTCGGTCCAAATAAATGATAAAATGCAGTTCAGGGCGATCAGGGTGGATGGTCAGGTGGCCGACGTGGAGGTGCGGGCGTACCCGACAAGGACTGACCTTCAGTACTTCTCGGTGAAGCCCAAGCCCCCGTCTGCTCCTCGGACTAAGCTCTGGTCAGACTTCAGCCGCCAGGACATCCTTCAGGATGTTCAGTCCCTGGCTGTGTTAACGGGACTGTCCTCCTATGGGACGGGTTTGTGCAACGACGGTAAGCCTGGCTTGGCCGTCGTGCTCGATAACCCTCTCCCATTGGAGGCCTGGTTTGCTGAGGCCTTAGACTTTGCCAACCGTTCCGTCGACAGATCTATTTCAGTCCCTCCCCCAGAGTCGTCACTGCTTTTGCCTCCTCTGGTATCTGTCGGCGGATTGGATGGCAAGTTCTGGTCCTGGATTAGCGCTCCCAAACTTGAAATTTGTGCTATTGCTAACCCGTTCTTCTCCCACCCAGATAAGTCCTTTGTCGACAGGGATTTTACCTTGCGGCAGAGGGTGGCGAACTTATTGTCTTGTCTTCTAGGTTCCCTCCAGACGTCTGTTCACCACCTGCGACTTATCGAGGCGACTGCACCTGGCGATCTTCGCGAGGGCTTGGACCACGTTCGGCGGATCCACCTTCAGCTCGCGGTGTCTTTGGTTCCCGAGCTGAAGGCGGTTTTGTGCGAGGCAACTCGACAACGCCAGACGGTAAGGTCCTCGTTCTGCCGGAAGGCCCCTTTGGATATTCGTCAGGGTCTATTATACTCTGAGCTATATACATCGGGGCTTTTTGCGCAGGATGCTTGGGAACGCTACGCTTCTCTGTCAGCGGACCCTGCTTACGACACGCAAAGACGCGCTGTGTCGCGACCAGGGTCTTCGCAGTCCCGTCCTTCTGCCGGTCCCCTTCGGGGTGCTGCCGCCACTGCTGCCGCCAAGAAAGGGCGCAGGAAAGGGAAGTTGCCGGCCAGAGCGTCGGTTCCGCCTCGCACTTCTGCTCCTGCTCCCTTTCATCCCCGCCGAGAAGGGGCTGGCCAGCCTTCCACTTCCGGCCGCACTTCGACGGGGTCTGACACACGACGGACAGGGGATGGGGTGACCCGCCCTTTTCGGCGAGGTGGGGGGGGGTGGGGTGGTCAACGTGGCTCTTATGACCGCAGGGACCGTACCGGGGGACCCTCCACGTCAAAAAATGTGTAGGTTCTCCAGGTCGGTCTCCTCCTTGTTCTCCTTCTCGCCTCGCAGAAAGGGTCGCTCACCTCATCTCGGGGGCTCCCACAGGTTATTTTCGCCCTTGCGCCCTTCGGTGGCCACGAGGGACGTGGGGGCGGAAGATTGCACGGAGGGGTCTAACCTGGAGATGGAAGTCCAGACCCCCACTCAGCTCTTGTCAACGAAGCCGGCCTGTCTCTTCGGAGGTGGCCGACGTGATTACATCCATGCACGAGCAGGGAATCGTCAAGGAGGTGAAAGCCGGTCTACCGGTTTTCCTCTCCCGTGTTTTTCTGGTACCAAAGAAGGACTGCGACGCGATGCGACCGGTGGTGGATCTGTCGGCCCTCAACGGGCACATCGTGAACACACGGTTTCGGATGCTGACGGTGCACCAGGTACGACTGGCCCTGCGACCTCTGTCGTGGGTAGTGTCGCTGGACCTCAAGGATGCGTATTGGCACGTTCCGATCCATCCTCGTTTCCAGCGATTCTTGGCCGTTCAGACTTCCGATCGTGTGTTCATGTTCGACAGACTTCCCTTCGGTCTCAACATCGCGCCGCGGATCTTCTCGAAACTGGTAAAGCAGGCTCTGGATCCTCTCCTCAGGGGCGGCCTCCAGATCCTGTTTTACTTGGACGACTGGTTGATAGTTTCAGACACCCTAGAACAGTGCGTCCGCGACACCCTCACAGTAGTTCAACACATCACACAGTTAGGGTTCAAAATCAATATTCCCAAGTCGCGCCTGACCCCGTCGCGTGTCGTGACGTGGGTAGGTCTCGAATGGGATCTGACCAACGCTACAGTGACCCAGAGTCAGCCAAACGCGGTGAAACTTCGCAGGAAGGTCTTCGCCGTGTTGCACTCGGTCTCCCTCACGAGGAGGATCTGGGACTCGTTAGTGGGTTCGCTGAATTGGGCCGCTCTGACCATTCCCTTAGGGAGGCTCAGGCTGCGCCGCCTAATACTCATGGGCAACAAGGTGTTTCCGTTGGCCCCTATGGATCGGCTCATGCCGATCCCGCGTACCATTCACAGACACTTAGGACACTGGGTTGCTCGGGGCACGCTCTCTGCGGCTGTGCCCTGGACCGCCCCCCCGCCGACGATCTGGGTAGATACAGATGCGTCGAGCGAGGTAGGGTGGGGTTACCAATCCAACCTGGGACATCAACATCACGGAAGATGGGTGGGACACACACACCTACACATCAATGCCCTCGAACTGTTGGTTCCCTTGTTCTTCCTGAGGGACCACGCGCTGGCCCTTCGGGGAAAGTCGGTGGCCTTCAGGATGGACAATCAGACGGCTGTCCACTGTATCCAAAAGCAGGGGTCCTCCAGGTCTTTGACTCTGTTGGGGATCTCAGAGAAGTTGTTCTTCCTCGCGAACCGACACAACATCTCCCTGCACGCCTCCTACCTGCCCGGGACTGCCAACCTGTGGGCGGACGCCCTGTCGCGAGGACGGGGCGTTCTTGTAGAATGGGCAATGAAACAGACTGTATTCGACGACCTCGCAGCTTCCTGGGGTGTTCCGGAGGTCGACTTGTTCGCATCGAAGGAGACGCGCAAGTTGCCTCAGTACCTGTCCCTCCGGACTCGCACTCCGGAGGGGGGTCCGGACGCTTTCATGGAAGACTGGAACAGGTGGCAGTCGATATACATATTTCCGCCACCAGACGCACTGTTGATGTGCAAAGTCCTCGCGCGGCTGCGGCTGTACCGCGGCAGAGTCTGGCTAATAGCGCCTCTGTGGCCAGCCCAGGCTTGGTACTCCCAGTTGAAGCGGTGGTGCCCGAGTCCGGTCCCTCTCCCTCTCTCAAACTTCCACTTGAGCCAGGTTGGCGACCTGCGGACCTCGTTGGCCTTCGCATCGTGGATGTTCGTGAGGCACGGTGGCTCCCAGTCCACGGACGGGACCTGACTGACTTCCTGAAGCGTTCATGGACGTCTTCGACTTGGGGGACTTACGAGTCCCACTGGAGGTCTTTTACTAGGTGGATACAGGACACTCACCAGACTGTTAGCTCTCCTTCCCTCGTCCTACACTACTTGTTTCACCTCTTCCGTACACGTCGCTATCAAGTCAACACTATACGTAACCACTTGTCTGCCATCCGGGAGGTCTTTGAGTCCGTCACTGGGCTGGTCGTTCCACCGAAGGAGCTGGATTCCTTCATGAAGGCTGCCTTCAGGGAGCGACCGCCTCCGCGCCAGATCCCTCCTCAGTGGGATCTGGGGCGTGCTCTGGACCTTCTGGCTTCACACACATATACACGGGACACTACACCGGTTCAGTTGCTCGAGCGTACACTCTTCCTTGTCGCTCTGGCCACTGGGGATAGGGTGTCTGAACTAGCTGCCATGTCGCGGTCCCAGGAATGCATGCGATTCTCCCCGTCCTTGAATGTCGTCACGTTAGCCCCCTCCCCTCATTTTGTTGCCAAGAATGAGAGAGAGACCCACGTTTTCAAGCCTTTCACCATCCAGGCTTTAAAGCGTGGGCATACTCACCATGTGTTGTGCCCGGTGCAGGCCTTGCACTCCTATGTTGAGTCTGTGGCTCCGACTTCGGGTACTGCTGTGTGGGTGGCTCCTCGGACTGGTAGGAGGCTCTCGAAGGTACAGATAGGACGCCACATTTGTCGGGTCATTCGTGCCAGTAACCCTGCTTGTCGGGGTTCTGCGCACGATGTGCGATCCTTTGCTGCCTCCTTACGGTTCCTGCAGACTCGTTCGTTGCCTGACGTCGCCTCGGCAGGTTTGTGGTCTTCTGTCCATACCTTCGTCTCCTCCTACCTCTCCATGTCCATGGTTAGACCCCCTCGGCATGTGATAGCTCTCGGGAGTCGTGTTTCCTAGGGCTCTCGCGAAGTTGCCTGGTCTTCCCCCCTCGTCACTTTTTCTTTTCCTTTGTTTTCTTTCGAAATGGGGGGGAGGGAAGTACGGGTGTGCAAGACTGGATTACAAGTTTGGGGTTATGTTATATGTATACAGTACATAAGTGTTTTTGCCTCATTGATAATTGTGTTTTGTTTTTGTGATCAGTGTTTTTGTTCGTTTTGGAAGAAAAGGGATTTTGTGTACAGTACTTTTTGGTTTAAGACAAGTCTATGGTTTTGCATTACTATGAATGACGGGCACGTGTTAAAACTGCTCTTTTTAGCTACTCCTCAGTTTTTCACTCTTTTATTAAACTCTCTTGTTTAAATTGTGTTTCTTTTGTCATTCATAATTTTGTCTTATGCATTGGTTTTTTTGGTAGGTTGGGCTTGGATGTCCTCCTCCTATCTGTTATGCAGCCTTGACGTTGGATTTGCCAAGACTACTAACAAATTGGGAGGTTTGACGTACCTCCCAACCTACCAAATAGGAAAACCTACTATTTGGTAGTAGTCTTGGAAAATCCAACGTACATAATACCCTCCCTCACGCCGGACCCCTGCCCATCCGCGTTCTTCTGCTGACGTGAGATGTGATAACAAGAGAGGGTCGCTCATGCGCACGTTCGACAGGGATCGGCGCATGACGGAACACGGGATGGGCCTTGAGCGGTAACTAAGGTAAACCCCTTTTTCTTCTCTTCTATACTTTTTTCACCTTCGGTGGTAGTTTTGGTTAATGTACAACGTCTCCTAGAGCAAGATATGGAGTAGACTCTAGACGTTTTCTTTTTAACCGCGGTTGGAATGACGACATAGCAGTCAAAATAGACAAGTCGTCATTGCAATTAGGTTAATAGCCTTGACGTTGGATTTTCCAAGACTACTACCAAATAGTAGGTTTTCCTATTTGGTAGGTTGGGAGGTACGTCAAACCTCCCAATAAACTACTGTACTATATTCCTTGAAGAAATAAAAACAAACAATTGTACATAAGGCTGCGGAAAGATTCTTTAGTGATACCCAAGTCATGGCCGGGATTCCGGGAAATCTATAAATGCACTGTAGGCGGTAGGCCTAGCTGCTGGCTGTACACTTATTAAATTGTACCGGTAATCTGGCTAAAAAGTTACCGGTACAAAATGAGAACATAGAGGCAGGGTGCAGATCCCACTTTGGACACTAACTTTGGACTTTGGTTAGGGTAAGTTATTGCAAATCTTCCACTCATAATATAAACTACAATAAAATAAGATACCAGTAGATAAGATACTACTGTAGCCTATTCTGCCTATAGCCTATACCTTGAAAACAAAAACAAACGGTAAGACTGCGAAAGTATTCTTCAGTGACAGGTCTACCCCTATAATCCCAAGGCATGACGGCAAACTGTTATTGTCATAGGCTATAGCCTAGCCAGGGTGTCGAATGACGCTGTTTTTTTGAGTGATACAACTTTCTGTATAATGATAAAAAAAAAAACCTAGCCTAGGCCTAGCCTACGTATTTTTATATTATTATTTTAAAAGTTAGACATCTAAAATAGGCCTAGGCTTAGGCCTACTGTGTTCCAAAACTCAAGAGTAGCCTAGCATTACAAAAAAAAAAAAAAAAAAAAAAAATACAGGAATGTTGGTCTAGGCTAAGTTTAATATACACTTCCCAGGTCATTTTAACAGTTCTATTGCTTCTATATATCATATAATACACCATAGAGTAAGTTTTTAATAACTAGAAAAAAAGGTCATCTTCTAAATAATTACCATAATTGAGGACCTTCGCCGTTCCCGGGTTAAGAGCCTAGCTAACCTTATTTTTTACTGTCTTTAACCTCAAATCTACCTTGATCTTCATTAGCCTATCAATACATTATACATAGCCCCACTAGTGGGGGCAGTCCTAAGATTGTTGGATAATGGGTTATCCTAAGCCTAATACGCCTAGCCTCAGCCTAGGCTACTCATTTCTGCTTCAAATCATCATTATCATCATAGGCCTAGGCTAATACAAGTAGGCCTAGGCTTATCTGAAAAAAATAATATGCTTGGCTACTTACAAAATCGCTGTTTGGTGCTTGCTAGAAGTCAGGTTTATCCAAAGTATCACCTTGAACTTATACCTTATATATAATGAGTTCCCCAAGATTAATATGCACAATTTTAGAATGTGTAGGGCACTCGCACTTCACATTTTTTATTTTTTTTTTTCTATATTCCAACTTACTTCCTCTCGGGCATAGGCTGAGAGCCTTAACATTCACCGCTTTACAATGAACAGTGAAGCCCGTGAGGTCTTGTTCCAGTCTAGGGAGTGAGACATGTGAAGCACGTAGAGTACAACGAGCACCTGCCATCTTGCCTTCACATGAGGCACGGTGCTCACTCATGGCCCGAAACGACCCCATCTCTGAAGCCATCTCGTTCCCGTGCTTCACTGTCTCACCCCCTACACTCGGACTCTCACACTTACACACACACAACGCCACCTGTTGAGCAGATAACTCACCAGGCATTGCACCCCTATAGCATATTTTGAATATGGGAATATTCATACACTGCCATTTAATCAGGGAACAATGAGGGTATTTTATTGACGTTTCGGTGGGCTTGTGGTAATGCACTGATACTAGGTACAGCACAAATTCCATCCCAATAATATCTTCCCATTGATACATCGGGATTTGAACCCGGGACCTTTGGATTACCAGGCCAGTGGCAAGACCACTCCACCACACCTCCCCTAACATGAAGTCAATGTTATATTCCAGCCCCTTAATTCACTCTATTTTTCCACAAATATATCGGTAAATATCAGCTAACACATTTCCAAGTGTTCCACAGTTGATTGGCGGCAAGCTAATTTGACGTCATCATTGGATTATTCTCGGAAACACCACAATGGAAAACATAGCTGATATTAGTTCGTTGTTTTCCATTGATCCAACCACATATATACCCCTGAAAAACCAATAATTCATCATAAAACGTACTAATTTATAGCTTACCTTATGCCTCAAGGTATTGCGCTCTTTGTCAAACACATAAAATTTATATTCATTCACTATTTTTAAGAAATTAGAGACCCCATAAAATTAACACATACGAAAAAATATCGTGTATTTTGTGGGAGTTTAATTGGGATCAGATCAGATCAGAAAACTAACATTCAGACTTAAATTAATATTTTACATTATTCATTTCAGTGAAATTCAGTCAATATATTAAACACATGGAGTAGTTTAGTTAATATATACATCTATCTATCTATCTATTGCCTGACGCCGTGATCCCCGAAGGTGTGGCCACGAACGAACCGCCCCCATGCACCTCTGTCCCCAGTCAGTCGACGCCCCTCCCCCCAACCAGCACCGCCTTCGTTCATGTAGTTCCTCACTCCATCCTTCCACCTCATATTCGGTCTACCTCTCCCCCTCTGTCCCTCCACCTCGCTCTCGTACACCCTCTTAGTCATTCTCTCGCTTTCCATACGTTCCATATGGCCGAACCATCTCAAGTTGTTCCTTTTCACACTTTCCAGCACATCTACCTCCACACCACACCTCCTTCTTACTTCCTCATTAGTCTGTCTATCCCTCCATGTAACTCCGCACGCACTCCTTAAGTAATTCATTTCCACTGCTCTCACTCTTGGTCTGAGTCTCTCAACCAACGTCCATGCTTCGCTTCCGTAAGTCAGTGTCGGGATTACCACACTGTCATGCAAGGACTTCTTCACTTCCATACTGACCACCCTATTTCTTGTTACTGCTTTTAGCGTTCCTACAACCCTCTTCCCCTGTTGTACCCTCTCCCGCACCTCTTCATCCATAGTCCCATCTTTACTCAACACACTGCCCAGATACTTAAAAGAGTTGACGATCTCCATAGCCTGACCGTTCAGCTTCACCTCACACTCTGTGACTTCACCCCTTTCGAAGACCATAACCTTGCTCTTCCCCGTATTTACCTTCAAATTCCGTTTTTCGCACACTGTTCCAAACTCATTTACCAGACCCTGCAACTCCCATTCATTATCACTCATCAGAACTGTATCATCCGCAAACAGCAGTATAGGTAGCTTCCACTCAATTCCCTCCCTTTTCAGCGATACACCAACATCCACTGCTCTTGATAGTATTTCTTTCATAACTCCATCCATATATACAGTAAACAACCACGGGGACATCACACACCCCTGTTTCAAACCAACTTTCAGGTCAAAGAACTCGCTCTGCTCACTCTCCACACGTACTGCCGCCTTTGCACCCTCATACATGCTCTTCACTGCTTTCAGCAACTTGCCCTCTACTCCGTATATTCTAAGTACTTTCCACAAACCTTCTCTATCCACTCTGTCATAGGCCTTCTCCAAGTCCATAAAGGCAACATACACCTTTTGTTTCTTCTCCAGATACTTCTCCACAACACAATTCAGGGTAAAAATCTGATCTACACATCCTCTTCCCTTCCTAAAACCTCCCTGCTCGTCGCCTATCCATTTCTCCGTTCTCACTCTCACTCTCTCAATCACTACCCTACTGTATACCTTCCCTACTACGCTTAGAAGACATATTCCTCGGTGGTTCCCACACACTCCTCTTTCCCCTTTGCCCTTATATAGGGGGACTATTATGCCAGTCTTCCAGTCATCGGGTGCACTCCCCTTCTCCCATGCTAGTTTGCACATTTTCCATACCCATTCTATCACTATCTCACCACCATACCTCAACATTTCCCCACACACTCCATCTGTTCCTGGTGCTTTCCCCAACTTCACTCTTTTCATGGCTTCCCACACTTCTGACCTCCTGATCCCCACCTCCTCCACTACTTCTCTTCTTCTCCCTCCCATACCATATCCAGCTATGTTTGCTGGCTCTTCATTCCTTTCATTTAGCAACTCACTGAAGTACTCCCTCCATCTTTCGACTCTCTCTTGCTTCTCGGCTAGCATTCTCCCATTCTTATCTTTCACACCCTTACTGTTTCCCTTGCTACCTTCCCTAACTTTCTTGACTTCTTTCCAGAACAGTTTCTTACTCTCCCTCCATTTTACACTCAGATTCCTTCCAAATTCCTCATCTACTCTTCTCTTACTTTCCTTCACTACTCTCTTCACCACCCTCTTACTCTCCACGTACCTTGCTCGTTTCTGTCTCTCGGAATCTTCATTCCCTCTACTACCCAACCACTCTCTATATGCTTTCTTCTTTTCTTCCACAGCTATTCTTACCTCTTCTGTCCACCATGCTGTACCTTTCACTCCCCTCCCTCTTCTCCTCACTCCACACACCTCCTCACATGCTGCACAGATCTCATCCTTAAACACCTTGCTCATCTCCTCCACTTCCTCCATAACTTCCAGGTCGAACCCACCTAGTCGTCTTTCCACTGCTCTCCTGTACTCCTCCCTGACTTCCTCCTCCTGCAACCTCTCCACCCTCCTCACCATTCCACCCTCCTCTCGCCTCCCTCCCGCTCTCCTCACCCACTTCTTTTGTATCCTAACCTTAGCTACCACTACATAATGATCAGACAGACCCCCTCCAATACCCCTATACACCCTAACATCCATCACAGATTTCTTCATTCGTTCATCCACACATACATAATCAATCAATGACTTTCGTTCCACCACTGTCTTATCCTTCATCGTCAACATCCGTTTCCATAATATATACATAGTTTTAGATAAATACCTATTATTATCCTTTAATCTACATATTATTGAGCATTCGAGTGCCAATAAAATTACGGTAGTTGTGTTCGTCTTGACTCAGCCTTCGGCGCAATATAACATCGGAGTGTACGGGTACATTGGTTGTTTGTTTGTTTGTTTGTTTTAGCGGACTCTCCCATCCAGGAGTTCGTTCTATGAACGATGGCTGTTTCCTTATTGTAATATATATTTGTTATATTGGTGCTAAAGTCAGTCACCTCATCCGAACCGAACAAGTTGTGTTTTCACAGTGTAAACAAATAGCTTTCATGACTCGAGCTCTGGATTTATCCGTCTATATTTACATTAGTAGCTGCATTTGGACTTCAATACAGGTGATATATAATAGTTCTAAGATCATAGCCAATGTAGAGTACAGTGTAGAGCAAAGCAACTATTGTTTGATGAGTGTAATGTAGAAATAGAATGGCAGGTTTAGCGGGGCTCCCGGCCGCCCCGGGAGTCACAGGCTCTTAGCCAATTTCAGTATCAATATTTTTTTCAGATGTTAGGTTCGGGATCACGAAGAAAATGGGCGAATTTTGGCACACTGTCTAGGGATAAATGAATTTTGATAAGCAGAAGTTCTGCATTGTGGAGGAGAAAGTGTAAATTCATGGGCGCTCTCAGCTGCCCTAGTTCTACGGGGAAAGATGTGGAGAGGCGGCACAATTGAAGCAAGTTCCTCGGAACAATTGCTGTGAAAATATCTGTAGAATAATGCAAGGGATGCAACGTTTCTTCGTATGGATAATGTAGGAAGGTCCTGTGTGATTGCAGGGTTATTGATTAATCTAATAGCTTTATTTTGAATTTTGTCCAACTGCCTCAATGCAACCACTCCACAGAGGTGAACAGTAATCCATCTGAGAACGCACATGACTTTTATATATTACGGCCAACTGCTCGTCAGTGAAGAATTCTCGAACTCTGTACAGGAGTGCGGATATGTATATTTGACTTGAAATAGATACATTGAAGTACAGTATTACAAACTTTCACGAACCCATAAACAGGGAACGTGAGCTGGGTTTAGACCGTCGCGCACCCATAAACAGGGAACGTGAGCTGGGTTTAGACTGGTCAGTTTTCGGGGTAAACCTGACTTTTTGGACCAACAGCGATTTCAGTAAGTTTTATTTTGTTTTTTGTAATTTTTCCTTCAGATATAGTGTTGTTTTATAATTTATACTGAAGAGGAGCTGAAATGAGTATTTACCCATTATCCAACAATCTAAAAACACGCCCCCCACTAGTGGGGAGGGCTATGATGTTCAGGGAAAATGAGGGGTTAAAAGTGTAAAAGTACAATAATATAGCGTTTTGTATCAAAACTTGGCTCGGGTTTTCCCAAATTGCAAACCCATAAAACCCAATTTTGTGAATACCCGAGCCAACTTTTGACGAAAGCTGGCTCGGATTTCACGGGGTGGAGTGGGTAGCCTAATATCTTAGGTTATAAAAATAGTCAACTTTGGGAAGACATTAGCCTAACCCAACAACCTTACCTAACCTATCCTAGTATTATGGGTGGGGATTGCTGCCCCCACACCCCCCCGCTGATTGGGTACTGGCTGAAAAAGTTATTGTTTTCCGATAACATTCAAGACCTCTTTCGCCGCCTTATTAGAAATAATTTATTAGGGAAAATAGGGACCAATAGACTCGCCATATTTTTCTCATTATAGTCCGCATGGAGGAATTTCGTTATCGACACTTGAAAAAACCCGATTACACCGAAAAATAACACGAAAATAATATCCCGAACGTAAACAAAGCATTGCACCCAATGAATCCTTCGACCTGGGTCCTCTTCTTCTTGTTTTGAAAGATGCGGTGAGTGCGATTCACCCAATAAATGGCTTGAACGTTACTCACAAAACGATATTATATTATATTATATTAGGGTTAGATTAGGTTAGGTTAGGTAAATCTAATCTAATATAATATTGTACATTTTGGAATTGTGCATGGCCTCCCCACAATTTTCCTTACCTACTGTAAAAGCGCGATTCACCCAATAAATGGCGCCATTTGACGGAGTATCTTCAGATTAATGAATAATGGTAAGTTAATGCAAATCCTCCACTCAAACCATGATAAACAACAATTAAACACTATATTCCCTGGAAAAAATATATAAAGAAACTTGGTAAATAAGGCGGCTCTAGCTGTCTTGAATGTTACCTGTTTTCCTACAGTATAGCCTAGGCCTAGCCTACTGTATGTATTTTATATATATTTTTTTTTTCTCCCTTAGCCTAGGCCTAGGATATAATACATTTCAACTCTTAATGACATAGGCTATATAGGCTATAGCCTATAGCAATGATGTATATGCTCTACCGAACCTATTAGGCCTAAAAAGATCGATGGGCTAATTGTCGGTCCAAAACATCAGTAGGCCTATAACCGTTTTCGGTTAGGTTAGGGTTAGGTTAGGGCGTTAGGCTAATGTTAAAAATACTAAAATGCGACGGTCCTCGGTATTAAACAACACTGTCTAGGCTAGTCTATCAAATAAAAAATAAAAAACAACAAATTACCTGAAAAACTCGTAGGCCTAGCCTATCTGGTTGATGATAATTTTGTTTTATCAAAATAGGCCTAGCCTACGTTTTTTTCCAGTTTCCGCATCTGCTGAACCATCCAAAAACACGCTAAAAGGCGTGCTTTGAAGGGGGGAGGTGGTGGGGGGTAGTGGAGGAGGGGTAGTAGGCTATAACTGTAGATTTACCAAACTTTTTTACAGATTCTGAGGCAACCACATGTTCTGGTTACTGGTAGTCTGGTAGATCATTTAGTAAATTGATACGGTGTGACAGTCACGAGTTTTAGCCTAACATGTGTTTTTTTTTTGTTTTTTTTTTGCATTTTTTGGGGGGATAGGCCTACCCGGTATACAGTGTTGTTTTACCTAACTAAGAAACCTAACCTAACCTAAAAGTAATACGTGGATAGGCCTAGAAACTAACCTAAAATGTACGCAATTAACAAAGCAGCACTGGATCGCCCAACTGTAAGGTCCCCCGAGTAAGGTAGGAGGGATTGGGTTCTAGTCATGTGGTGATGGGCTGGTCTATCCGAGTGAGAACTGAGCGATCTCTGCCATACCCATAGCTTACTCTGACTGTTCCTTTTACTTATATATCTTCTAGATCTCAAGTGACGGCGTCTTTTCCGTGGATTGACCTCCCTACTGCGGCACTGCCAACCTAGAAGTTGGCAGATTGGGAGCCAAAGTGTCACATTTTTCCCTTACTTCTCAACTTTCCCTTCATAATTGCTGAGGGGCACAGGGCCTTGGTGGGGCTTTGGTTTCCCGGGCATTTACGCACCCTCCTCAGCTCCCTGCCTTGGAGTGGCTTCGGTCACCCGGGCTTTGCTAGTGGTAAGCAGGGAGGATTTTGTGGGGGCGCTCGTTTATGGCCTTGGCCTTGCTCGAGACCTTGGGGCTGTTCGGCCAGACAGCCTGGGGAACAACAACAACAACAACAACAATGTAGGAGGGAAAAAAAAAATTATAAAGCAGAAATCCCGTAAAACAGGACTTGTCATTATGCAGACAAGACTCTGTGTTTTACCCTATATCTCCCTTATAATATATTTGCGACGGGAAGGACATACAGTATATAGGACTGAAGCTATTATATAACATACCTATAGGCTACACAAACATCGATGGGGCTTGTAACTGTCACACCGTAAAATCTTACCCACATTCCCAGGCGAGTCCCCTTACTGAAGTGTCTGCAACTCGATTCACTAGCCTAGCCTATCTCCCAGACTGCCATCTCGTTCAGTCACTTTCAGCCATAGACCCCTTGCTTTCAGCATAATATTCCTGTAATAGGGCCTAGCTGTTCACGAGTCAACAATGTCCCTTTATTTGTTGTTTTATGAGTTTTTTTGTTTCATTGAAAGAGTGTAGAGAGGGGAGAAGGGGGTGTTGGAGAGAGAGGAAGCTGTTGGAGTGGCTTTGTTATGTGTGTCTAGTCTGTATACGTCATCAGGATGTCTCCTGTCCCTATGGTTTTTCCGTATCATAATGTAAAACGTTCAAAATAAACAAAACAAAAAAGGGACGCCACTGGGGAAACTGAGGAAGGTCAAGCCACCCCCGGGCCCCATTGTTTAGCTCAGTCACCCCTAATCTTCTCACTTATTTCCGCTTCCTAGGACTCTCTATGTTTCAAGGCACACTCAGCCTGGTGTAATTTAGGCTTATAACGTCTACTAATGGCTAATTAGTACAAAAAACTGGCCATTAAAGCACCCGTGCCACTCACTTCGTTATGCAATCAAAATACACCGAGGCTTGAGGTTCGTTTTCTAATTTGCCTCTGTGCGGATTGTAAGAGAAAACCTGCATTTTAGGGTTCTATCTATCTATCTATTGCCTGATGCCATGATCCCCGAAGGGGTGGCCACGAACGAACCGCCCCCATGCACCTCTGTCCCCAGTCAGTCGACGCCCCTCCCCCCAACCAGCACCGCCTTCGTTCATGTAGTTCCTCACTCCATCCTTCCACCTCATATTCGGTCTACCTCTCCCCCTCTGTCCCTCCACCTCGCTCTCGTACACCCTCTTAGTCATTCTCTCGCTTTCCATACGTTCCATATGGCCGAACCATCTCAAGTTGTTCCTTTTCACACTTTCCAGCACATCTACCTCCACACCACACCTCCTTCTTACTTCCTCATTAGTCTGTCTATCCCTCCATGTAACTCCGCACGCACTCCTTAAGTAATTCATTTCCACTGCTCTCACTCTTGGTCTGAGTCTCTCAACCAACGTCCATGCTTCGCTTCCGTAAGTCAGTGTCGGGATTACCACACTGTCATGCAAGGACTTCTTCACTTCCATACTGACCACCCTATTTCTTGTTACTGCTTTTAGCATTCCTACAACCCTCTTCCCCTGTTGTACCCTCTCCCGCACCTCTTCATCCATAGTCCCATCTTTACTCAACACACTGCCCAGATACTTAAAAGAGTTGACGATCTCCATAGCCTGACCGTTCAGCTTCACCTCGCACTCTGTGACTTCACCCCTTTCGAAGACCATAACCTTGCTCTTCCCCGTATTTACCTTCAAATTCCGTTTTTCGCACACTGTTCCAAACTCATTTATCAGACCCTGCAACTCCCATTCATTATCACTCATCAGAACTGTATCATCCGCAAACAGCAGTATAGGTAGCTTCCACTCAATTCCCTCCCTTTTCAGCGATACACCAACATCCACTGCTCTTGATAGTATTTCTTTCATGACTCCATCCATATATACAGTAAACAACCACGGGGACATCACACACCCCTGTTTCAAACCAACATTCAGGTCAAAGAACTCGCTCTGCTCACTCTCCACACGTACTGCCGCCTTTGCACCCTCATACATGCTCTTCACTGCTTTCAGCAACTTGCCCTCTACTCCGTATATTCTAAGTACTTTCCACAAACCTTCTCTATCCACTCTGTCATAGGCCTTCTCCAAGTCCATAAAGGCAACATACACCTTTTGTTTCTTCTCCAGATACTTCTCCACAACACAATTCAGGGTAAAAATCTGATCTACACATCCTCTTCCCTTCCTAAAACCTCCCTGCTCGTCGCCTATCCATTTCTCCGTTCTCACTCTCACTCTCTCAATCACTACCCTACTGTATACCTTCCCTACTACGCTTAGAAGAAGCGTTGACTATGCTATAAAATATTTAGTGAATGTCTCATACTGTATATTGGGGGGTTGCTTTCCTGAATAGTTCTCCATATATTTTGATTGACTATGTACTATAAACTCTGTTATATTGTATAACATGATGCATGGCCTTCAGCAACAACGTTCCCCAAAGTGTTGGGGCTTGTACCGAGTGGTAAATAAAGAATAGGCTATGAAAAAAAAGTGAATGTCAACAAAATCTGTTTCCAACTTTCCACACTTTATAGCCATGCCATCTACTTTAAATGGACGCCAAATAAATGCTGCACAAGTCATTTATACTTACAGTTTCTTCTTACAATAGATCCTCTGGAAAAAAGCAAACTAGGCCTGTGTATCCAGCTCAGTGCCAGTACTTGCAGTGCTGCGGTCGTTCACGGTGATATAATATGCATTTATTAGTCATCCTAATCCAAACCCGAAGCCTCGGAGAGCAATAACTCGTCCCCACAATTTGAAACATTTTAGGTACCAGAAATCTCACTTAGCCAGACCACCGATTTACAAAATGAGACTAGGCTATTGGGGCTTGTGGAGATTAGTTCCATTGATGAAGATGAGGTCGAGGGATAGCGATAAGATAATGTTCTCCAATCATTCTCTTACACACATACGCTGTATAAATTCAATGGAATTTAAACTTGTAGGTTCACAATGTCAGATGCAAGCAAAACCCTGTACATTACATCAGACCTACTTGTTAGTATGATGGGGTGATATCTGACAGTTTTGAAAGTTTGAAAATCCACTATTATATAGGGCCTACCGGAGGGTTCCATGTCATCTCAACCAGTGCCAAATCAACCAAGACCAACCAAACCATTGCCAAAATATAGTACTAACCTAACCTAACCGTATTGGTTGATTTGGTACTTGTTGAGAGCTACTGGTTGAAATGGTCTGCTGGTTAAGTTGACCGGTCACCCTACCGGAGATGTATTTTTCATTTTATTCTAGCTAGGCCTACTGTATGTATAAACGATTTTGTGCAATGTAAGAAAGATCTGGGGTAATCAAAATAGTTAAGCGAGATATTTCGAAGCTTGTTAATTGCTGGAGGGCCTTATTATTAAACTGAATAAAATAGTCTAATAGTAACCAGAGTAAAGTTAAAAAGACGTCGCCGCTACAGATGGGGTTAAGATCATGAAGAAGGATCTGTACTGTGGTTACTCTTAACCCTTTTGCTGCGGCTATGTTTGGGCTATTTAGGGCATATTCAGGCACTCCTGAATGATAAATCAAGCATCTGCATTAAATGAAATGTATTCTGCCGAAAACTAGACGAAAATAGCTTCAAAATGAGACCAGAACGGGCCCCGTACGTGGTCTGGTTAACCCGCAGACTTGGTGCCAGTGAAACACGGGAAACCCGCTATTTGGTAGCATACGCTCGCTTGGCTACACTGCTGTGAGACACAGAGAGAGACCCGCGCGAGACACAGTGTGCCTCAGTGAGCCGCTCGTTGCTCTGAGGGTCGGAGGTGGGCCCCTCAACTTTTATTACCAAAGCAAGTAATACAATGGGGTAAAGTAGCGGGGCAATCCATAAAGATGTGACGAATAGTAAGAGGGGCGGTACATGAGGGGCAGACTGGTGCTTGGCCATGGGGGGAGACGGGAGAGATATCAGATATCCATGAGTTAAACGGGAATGTATACTGAATAGGCTATGACTTATCAGGGTTGGCAAAGCTCAGGTTTTGCAGACTTGCCAAATCTGATAATTATTGGACATGTTACATAGGCTTGGCTTATTATAAGAACATAAGAACATAAGAAAATGGGAGTCTGCAGAAAGCCGATTGGCCTAAGCAAGGCAGATCCCTGTCCCACACAACCCCAATTACAAAGCCCAATTATAGGCTCAACACTCTAATACCCTGAGGATCATCTTACCAAAACGGTTAGAGATTAACGCAGGATTACGGGGGTCTGCAGAGCGCTGATTGGCCCAACCCTGCTGATCCCCCTTCACACCCAACCCTTCTCGTCCATATGCTTATCCAATTTTATCTTAAAGCTCCCTATCGTTTTTAATCCCACTATAGCACTTGGTAGTCCATTCCACCCATCTACAACTCTGTTACCAAACCAATATTTGCCTATATCTTTTCTGAAACGAAATTTATCTAATTTGAAACCATTGGTACGAGTTCTTTCGCTATCACTGAGCTTTAGTACATTTGTCATGTCCCCTTTGTTAATCCCACTAACCCACTTGAACACCTCATATCATATCCCCTCTAACTCTGCGTCTTTCTAACGAATGTAAGCCTAATTTCTTCAACCTTTCTTTATATGGAAGATTTCTAATATTATGGATAATTTTTGTCATTCTACGTTGTACTCTCTCCTATGAATCTATGTCCATTCTGTAATAAGGACACCAAAATTGAACAGCATAATCCATATGGGGTCTCACTAATGACAAGTAAAGTTTTAAGATAACATCAGCAGTTCTGTTACTCACACTCCTGGAGATGAACCCGAGAATCCTGTTTGCCTTGTTTCGAACGCTTATACAGTACACTGTTGTCTAGGCTTCAAATCATTGCTAACAAACACACCTAGATCTTTCTCACAATTCGAGTTTTCTAATTCCACATTAGCTAGTTTATATTTAACATTTGTATGCATCTTCCCTATCTTTAATACCTTGCATTTGTCAATGTTAAACTTCATCTGCCAATTTACTGACCATTCGTGTAAGGTATCTAGATCCCTTTGGAGGCACTCTATATCTCTATCTGAATCAATTGTTCTCCCCATTTTGGTATCGTCTTCAAATTTACTTATCCTACTAGTTATACCTAAATCAAGGTCATGTATGTATATAACAAACAACAGAGGACCTAATACAGATCCCTGGGGGACACCACTTTTGACTGCTCCCCATTCTGACTTCGTACCATTTATGCTGACTCTCTGCTTCCTACCAATTAGCCATGACCTAATCCATCCCAACAACGCCCCACCTATTCCATGCGCCTCAACCTTTCTCATCAATCTCTCATGGGGGACTCTGTCGAAAGCTTTACTGAAATCTAAATATATTATATCATATGACTTGTCATTATCTACTGCTTCATATACCTCTGAGAAAAAACTAAGCAAATTAGTAAGGCAAGAACGTCCCTGAGTGAATCCATGCTGAGAAGAATTTATTAAATTAAATGTATCTAAGTGGTTTCTAATTTTACTAGCAATAATTGACTCTAGTAGCTTTCCTATGATTGATGTAAGACTAATGGGACGGTAATTGGATGCTATTGATTTGTCACCTTTTTTGAAGATCGGAACTACGTTTGCAAGCTTCCAAGCTTCTGGAACTATACCTGTCTCCAATGACTTGTTAAATAAAAATGTTAATGGGTAACTTAACTCATCCCTACATTCTTTTAATACTCTAGCATATACCTCATCAGGACCAGGCGATTTATGAGGTTTCAGTCTGTCAATTTCCTTAAGCACATAATTTCTACTTATAGTAACCGTACTTAACCTATTTTCTATACTATCGCTATATACCTTACGGACTTCTGGAAACTGTGCCAAATTTTCATTAGTGAAAACGGAAAGAAATTGACTATTTAATGTACTGCACATTTCTAAATCATTTTCTGTCATTTCTCCTATCGAAGTTTTAAGGGGACCAATTACATCTCTAACCTTGGATTTATATAGTTGGTAAAAAGCTTTAGGATTATTTTTTGAGTCATTGGCAACCTTAATTTCATAATTTCTTTTTTCTTTCCTAATATCCTTTTTTACCTGTCTTGATAGATTCTTATAGTAAGCAAGTAGGTGAATTTCGCCTTTTCTAAATTTTCTATATATTCCTCTCTTTTGTCCTAGAAGATCTAATAGTCTATTATTCATCCATTTGGGTTGGTTCTGTGTTGATCTAAATTTTCTTTTGGGGATGTATTTATTTTGTGCATTGAATACTGACTTGATAAAATTATCGTATGTATCTACCAAGGTTGACGTCTCTTCCTGACTTAAGATGACAGGTGCCTGAGAAGGGGTACACTCATTTGGACACCTGGATCGACTTAATTTTTTGACCATAGGGTCAGCTAATAGGGCTCTTCTTAACCCACCATAATTGGCTTTTCTAAAGTCAGGTATTAATGTTGTATTCTCTCTGGTATTACCTTTCCATTGTATATTAAAATACACAGAATTGTGGTCACTATTTCCTAGGTGGTCCCCTATCTCTACATTATTTACCATATGTTCATTGTTACTGAAAACTAAATCGAGAATATTATTACCTCTAGTCGGCGTATCTATGAATTGAAATAAAAAACTATCTTGTACTACCTCTATAAACTCCTCAGAATCAGAGTCTCCTATTTGATGCTGCCAATCTATATTCGGAAAATTAAAATCCCCCATAATGCATTGATGCCATTTTATGCCATTTTAATTTCCTCCCATAATGACGTTCCGTCATTTCTACTCATATTTGGCGGTCTATACATAACTCCAATAACTATGGTCTCACTACCTTCGTTAACCTCTACCCAAACACTTTCATTATCGTTATTTAGTCTAATACCTGATTTAATACAGCTTTTTAATGTACTCCTGACAAACACTGCTATACCGCCACCCCTCTTACTTGTTCGGTCATATTTAAACAAACTATATCCTGGTATATCAAATTCTGCTAAAAAATGCCTGGTTTCTGTATTAATCCACGTTTCAGTTAGCGCTATTATGTCTATATTTTCTTTGCTAACAAGGGCTCTAAGTTCGTTCATTTTGTTACATAGACTCCTACAGTTTGTGTAATATACTCTCAATTTACTTCTTTTCTTTATACCTAATTTACCTTTGTTTCTAACGACATTTCCATCTTCCGTTGCACCATCACTACTATCATTTGCATTATAGTCATCATTTTTAGCATGAGACTGAATATCCTTATCGCTTTCGCCTGACGCTAAAATTGTTCCATTTAACCTCTCATTTACACTCAATATTTCTGTTCAAAACCCCACAACCACCCTATCTAAAGAACTAGCTAATGTAGAAACCCCTAACCGTGAAAGATGAACCCCATCCCTTGCGTACATCCCATCTCTCCCATAGAAAATATCCCAGTTATCAATGAATGGTATTGCTTTTTCTTTGCAATATTTCTCCAAACGGCAATTGACACCAATCGCCCTGGATGTCCATTCCTTGGGAACTCCTCTTCTGGGTAGGATACAATGTACTACAGGGATCCCTCCCTTCATCCTAACTTTATCTAACACATCCCGATACTGCTGCAGCAGTTCCTCACTTCTACCCTTACCAACATCGTTACTCCCGGCACCGAGACAGATAATGGGGTTATCTCCACTATCTTCCAAGATGTGGTCCATCTTCTCTAAAACCCTCCCAACTCCATGGCCAGGCAGACACACAACCTTCCTAAGTTTAGTGCGGGTAGCCCTAACTAAATGTCTTACCATGGAGTCGCCCACAATCGACACAGACTTACCTTCTCGGGACACAGACTTACCTTTCCCTCGGGAGGATCCAGCAGCTGCAGTTGGAGAACCCCTGGTGGTGGCAGAAGCTCCCTTGGTGGTGGTGGTGGTGGGGGTAGTGGTGGTGGTAGGTAGCACAGCGACAGAGGTTGGAGCTGAGTCGGCGGCAGGCACTTCGGTTATCCCTCCCTTATCCTGACTATCTTTTCCCTCACATTCGTCTCGCAAAGGAGAGAATGTATTTGTCACACTCATACCTATTCTACTATCCTGCTTCTTGAGTGTGACTTTCCCACCCGTATTTTTAACAACCTGCCATGAATACAATTTTTCATCAACTTCCTCCCTTTTCCCCTTACTTGACTTTATTTCCTCTTGGCTAAGCTTGAAAGCTAGATTTTCGTCTTTAACCTCTGAAGTGCGCATGGGGGTAATTGGAAACGTCCCCCTGTGCTGACGTATTTGAGGTGTTTCCGTCACTAAAATATTCATTGTGCCATTAATAGCATTAATACTTATCCATATGCGCCTATTATGGGTTGATTATAAAGGTATTAACCTGAAACAACAATAAAACGAGTGAAAACAGCGTTTGGATGGTCAAAATCGGAGATATAGCCCGCGAGTTGTATAATGTATGGGTGAGGCAATCTGCTTTCCCGCCAATTTCCCCCAAGGCCACTGAGACACAGTCGATCGATACTCTCTCTCTCTTGCACTCGCTTGCTATCAGTGATGACCACACCCTCCAATCGGATTTCTAATGTTAGCACGAAAATATACCTCAGAATAAGGGAATAACAGGGAAAATAGGTGATAACTGAAGGAGAGGAGGAAAGTGGGGAAGGAGGGGAGGTAGAGGACTGAGATTTTGCATGGCCCAGGGGCCAAAAAAAAATTTTTTTTTTTTTTTTTTTTTTTTCGATGTCAAAAGTTGATTTTTTTTTCTCTGACTCTTAAGAGTCTCCCCGCAGCTCCCGGGTTAATCAAATCCACTTCCCTCTGAATTTTAACATTAACCTCCCTTAGAGCCAAGACCTCTTCCTTCACCACAACCATCTCCTCTCTTACCTGGAGAATAAGATGATGCAGATCAGTTAGAGACTCGCACTCCATACCTGCCATGATCCCAATAAGCTTAGCGAGGAGGAAGAAACTAAGTACAGAAAAACAAAAACAAGTAAACTAACAGCTAAAAACTGAGCTATAACACTTTTATATAACACGAGTGCACTGCCCCCAAACACAGGTAGGTGTAATGGTCACTAAAGGTCACTGGTAAGTGGTCCGGGCAGGAGCTCAGATTAACACAACCTTCTCCTGTCACTGACTGAACTAGACTGTTATTATAGACCTACTATTATAGGGCTTAATGTAAAACTTGCAAAATAAACAAACCAAAACTGGGACGACACAAGATAAAAGCAAAAGAACTAATACAAAATCGCTATGTGGAAATAATGCTTACAGGTCTCCCTCCCTCAGGAGTCAGGACCCTCACTATCTGATGGCCCGATTTATGATACTGTATTATTATAGGTCTTTAGGTGTTTGTGTTTTAGCTTGTCCGAGAACGCATCCCCATAATTTACCCCATTCATTTTAGGGTTCGCTAGGCCTAGGCCTAAACAATTTTTCCATTTAAGATCGGGTTTTCAGGAACGCAACCCAATCGTATATCGAGGGAGACCTGTACTGTATAATAAACCTTCGGAGTATGATTAGCCTAGGCCTATTCCTTGAAAAAAGTAAAGAAAACTTAGTAGGCTAAATAGCCTACTCTAGGCTGCTCTAGCTGTCTGGAAATTTTGAATGCTACCAAATTCTGTATTTAGCCTAATCCTTGCCAGTTTGGTGGTAGGCCTACCTGTCAAATCATTCAAATGCACGCCCCTAGTAGCCTAAAATCGCACGGAAATCTTGAACCGTAACGGCCCAACATCTGTAGGCTAGCTTAACTCAAAAAGGGTCAGAGCAAATGAGCTGTAGCCTGTTGGCCTAGACAGTGTAGGCTAGGCTAGTGGCTACGCCTAGCCTATAAATCTCCACATCTAGCCTAGGCCTATTCCCTGGCTGACCCTTCCCAATCCCAAATGTTAGAAATAATAGGCCTAGCCCTATCATTCTAGTCGTTTGTGAGTTATAGAGGTTAATGCTCAAGAGTTTTGGCCTAAATATTTCAAACAGGGTAGGTATAGGCCTAGGCGGCTAGGCCTAGATAGCCTACTTGACAAATCCTCCCAAAATCCTTATAGCCTAACCTAGGCCTTATTCATATAGCCAATCGTCAGGGATATTTACCAGGCATAGGCTATGTATCATTAACTAACACATAAACTATACTCACAAACAGTGTACACGGAGTATCTCTCTCCCGATAGTTGCACAAGCGTTATTGGCGGCCATGCGCGTTTCAGCTGGCTGAAAGTTGTTGGATATTGGACTTTGGACATTGGACATTCGGATGTAAACAAAGCGACGAATCTCAAGCGATCTTGAACGAAGCAAGCTGGTTTGCTTAGATACGTTTAGTATGATCAATACGTATATTATTTATGTTGTATTTAATATTTATTGGCAAATCTATTATCACACAATTAAAATTCATATTATAAGTAATGTTAACCAGAAAATACATAATTTTATATACCGGTAGCCTATTGTTATGGAATAACAAGCCATAGTAAATAGATGTAAACAAAGCGACGAATCTCAAGCGATCTTGAACGAAGCAAGCTGGTTTGCTTAGATACGTTTAGTATGATCAATACGTATATTATTTATGTTGTATTTAATATTTATTGGCAAATCTATTATCACACAATTAAAATTCATATTATAAGTAATGTTAACCAGAAAATACATAATTTTATATACCGGTAGCCTATTGTTATGGAATAACAAGCCATAGTAAATACCGATGATCCCGAAATTCCTGAATATCCAATAGAATCCTGAAAACTGTTGGATATTGGACTTTGGACATTGGACATTCAAACATTACTGGATAGTGAATAACCTATTGAATATCCAATCAAACCCTGAAAACTGTTGGATATTGGACTTTGGACATTCAAACATTACTAGATATTGATTAGGCTAGCCTAGAGTTGAATATCCAATAAAAACCTGAAAACTGTTGGATATTGGACTTTGGACATTGGACTTTGGACATTCAAACATTACTAGATATTGATTAGCCTAGAGTTGAATATCCAATAAAACCCTGAAAACTGTTGGATATTGGACTTTGGACATTGGACTTTGGACATTCAAACATTACTAGATATTGATTAGCCTAGAGTTGAATATCCAATAAAAACCTGAAAACTGTTGGATATTGGACTTTGGACATTCAAACATTACTAGATATTGATTAGCCTAGAGTTGAATATCCAATAAAAAACTGAAAGCTGTTGGATATTGGACTTTGGATATTGGACTTTGGACATTCAAACTGAAAAAAAAAATATATATTAAACTACTAGATATGGACTTTGGACATTCAAACTGAAAAAAAAAAAATTCAAACTACTAGATATTGATTAGCCTAGAGTTGAATATCCAATAAAAAACTGAAAGCTGTTGGATATTGGACTTTGGACATTAGACTTTGGACATTCAAACATTACTGGATATTGATTAGCCTAGAGTTGAATATCCAATAAAAAACTTAAAACTGTTGGATATTGGACTTTGGACATTCAAACTGAAAAAAAAAAAAAAAATTAAACTACTAGATATGGACTTTGGACATTCAAACTGAAACAAAAAAATCAAACTACTAGATATGGACTTTGGATATTGGACTTTGGACATTCAAACTGAAAAAAATAAAAAATAAATAAACTACTAGATATGGACTTTGGACATTGGACATTCAAACTGAAAAAAAAAATGTTTTTAAAACTACTAGATATTGATTAGCCTAGAGTTAAATATCCAATAAATAAATGAAAAGTTTTGGATATTGGACTTTGGACATTGGACTTTGGACATTCAAACATTACTAGATATTGATTAGCCTAGAGTTGAATATCCAATAAAAAAATGAAAACTGTTGGATATTGGACTTTGGACATTCAAACATTACTAGATATTGATTAGCCTAGAGTTGAATATCCAATAAAAAACTGAAAACTGTTGGATATTGGACTTTGGACATTCAAACATTACTAGATATTGATTAGCCTAGAGTTGAATATCCAATAAAAAAATGAAAACTGTTGGATATTGGACTTTGGACATTCAAACATTACTAGATATTGATTAGCCTAGAGTTGAATATCCAATAAAAAAAATGAAAACTGTTGGATATTGGACTTTGGACATTGAACCTTGGACATTCTAACATAACTGGATATTGAGTAGCCTAGAGTTGAAAAAAAAAAAAAAAAAAAAAAAAAAAAAAAAAAATATATATATATATATATATATATATATATATATATATATATATATATATATATATATAATTTATTTTATATAGCCTATTATTTTATTATTTGTATTATATTTGTTTTATTTACTTTATTAGGCTTTTTGTTTTCCCCTTCCCTGTTGTGTTGTTGTTGTTGTTCCCCAAGCTGTATGGCCGAACAGCCCCAAGGCCCCGAGCAAGACCAAGGCCATAACCGAGCGCCCCCACAGAACCCTCCCTGCCGACCACAATAAAGCCTGGGTAACCGAAGCCACTCCATGGCGGGGAGCTGAGGAGGGTGCGGAAACGCCCGGGAAACCGGGCACCCAGGGCCCTGTGTCCCCAGCAATTATGAAGAGAAAGTTGAGGGGCAAAGGAAAAATGTGACGCTTTGGCTTCCAATCTTGGTAGATTGGGAGGTCAATCCACGGAAGAGACGCCGTCACTTGAGATCTAGAAAATATATAAGTAAAGGAACAGTCAGAGTAAGCTATGGGTATGGCAGAGATCGCTCAGTTCTCACTCTGATAGACCAGCCCATCACCACATGACTAGAACCCAATCCTCCCAGTATCAGCTAGGAAAGGCCCTAGAAAGCCGCCTTTGGCGGGGGGATAGCTCCCCTATTTCAACCCCTTTCGGGGTTGGGCACCCACCCTGTGTACCAATGTAACCAATGTAACAAAGATTAGCATTAAGCCTGAACAAGTAGATGTGGTGGAGGATGTTAATGCTGTGAGAAATTCTCATGCTTCCTGGAGACCTAGGAAAAATTTAAATTTTTCATAGCAGGGTACTGGTAATCTGTATACTGTAAGTCTGAGTCATCAGGTTGGAGACAGGATAATGTTGCAGCTGTGGGACCTAGGAAAGGTAACCCTTTAGATAGAGATGCTAATCCCACGAGATGTAGGATTTGTGAGTCAACCATGCACTATGGCTCTAACTGTCCTCATAGAAGAAAATTTAATCAAGATAGACAAGAACAATCAAGACAAATAAATGTGACAGAGTAAGTGCAGAGAGGATGTGGAAGATATTGTGCTAATGGTTGGTGATGGTATGAAAGATGATCAAATGAGAGCATTTGTAATTGAATCTTTCAACAGTGCAGTACTTGACTCTGCATGTACTTCAACTGTATGTGGTAAAGACTGGATAGAGGGTTTGAAGAGTCTGAATGCACTAGAACCGATTCTCTCACAGTAAGTAAAGAGGTCCTGAGGATATTTTTTAGCAGTCATGGCAACTAATCAGTGGCAGTGTAATTCCAATGATGTGAAGGCAGTTTTCTTGCAGAGTGAAGATTTCCACCGAGAGGTTTACTGAAAACCACCCAAAGAAGCAAACTCTTCTGATCAAATTTTGTGGAAATTAAAGAAATGTGTTTACGGTCTGAATGATGCCTCGAGAGAGTGGTATCTTACTGTAAGAAAGTTGCTTCACACTCTGGGTTGTACTCAAGTCAAGGCGGACCCTGCTGGTTTTTACTGGTATAATAACAACAAATTATCAGGTGTTCTACTTATGCATGTGGATGATTTTATCTGGGGAGGAAGACAGTTGTTTGAGAAGGTTGTCATCAGTAGAATTAAAGATAAGTTCAAGATAGGGCAACAGTCAGCGGAAGCCTTCAGGTATATTGGACTAGACCTAAGGCAAGGTGAAGAGGGCATTTCTCTTGACCAAAATGCTTATCTAAATTAAGTAAAGCCCATCACAGTAAAGAGTGGTAATAAAGATGACAATTTGAATGAAACTCAAACTGAAGAACTGAGAAGTCAGATAGGGAAACTAGGTTGGATGAGTAATCACACCAGACCTGATATTAATTATGATGTCCTATAGCTCACTTGCAATATGAAGCATCCCAAGATTGAAGATGTAATGAAAGCCAATAAATGTGTAAGGAAGCTGAATAATGAAGATTGTAACTTGCTGTTTCCTGTTTTATGGGACTTTAAAAAATGTAAACTTGTGACATATAGTGATGCTTCACATGCAAATTCACCTGATGGGTCATCCAGTGCAGGGGGTCATGTACTATTTCTTGTGGGAGAAAATGGGAAAACCTGTGTCTTATCATGGGAGTCCAAATAGATTAAAAGAGTGATTAAAAGTACTTTGGCAGCCGAGACTCTCGCAGCTAGTGAAGCTGTTGATGCAAGTTACTATCTCTGTCAAATACTCTCTGAAATTTTGTATAATGGAAGTTTTGTAAATAAGTTTCCAATAATTTGTAATGTTGACAACAAATCCCTCTATGAAAATGTACACTCAACAAAGAATGTCGCAGAGAAGAGGCTGAGAATAAACTTAGCCATGATAAAACAAATGATTCATAAGGAAGAAATGTGTATGAATTGGGTAGAATCTAGTTTTCAGATGGCTTAACAAAGAGAGGAGCCAATGTAAACCCTTTAATTCATGCTGTATCAAGGGGTTTGTTGTGTACAAATATGTAATTCTGAAATATATATATGTATGTACAGCATATACTGTATATGTGTAATTTTGTGCTTTTCTATATTTTTTAGTATTTTCTTTTTCTTTACATTATATACTATATAGGCTACCATTTGTAAATGTTTGATCTACAGTATATATTCCTTTTTTTGTAATAGTATAGTTAAAGTGAAATAAGAGTATTTCGCAGAACCTTATGGTAACAATTTGGGTACAATACCAGTACTGTATTCTGGTACAATACCGGTACTGTATTTTGTATCATACTTTATATTTTCTTTCACCAGAGTTTGAAGAAAACACCTTTGTACTGTATCGATAATCTTCAGTTATTCTCATTCTTTGAGTAGGATATGTGATTGATTTTTTTATTTTTTTAAATAATAGGGAATGTGTTAAATATAGCCAACAGTTAATATATTACTGTACACTATTATCATATTGGGCATGCTTATCGCAGCGCCATTTTTTGTTTACTCTGAGGAAGGGGGAACCGGGTTGGGACCGGTGTTTGGGAGCGGGTTCAATAAACTGTTTTATCTCTGCACCAGCGTATCTGTCAACCCTCTATGTTTGCTGGATATACTGTTTATCATTAAGGATTTATGAAATTGGAGGAAATTTGTTAAAAGCAGTTAAAGACTTTTTATATAGGGAGCAGAGCGTGTTTTATAGTAGGAAATGGTGAGTTGAGTGAATGGTTTGCGGTAAATGGGGGTTTGCGACAGGGTTGTGTAATGTCACCATGGCTGTTTAATATGTTTATGGATGGTGTGGTGAGGGAGGTGAAAGTTAGAACTATGGGAAGAGGATTGGGTTTAGTAGGAAAGAATGGTAGAGATTGGAAGTTGAATCAGTTGCTGTTCCCTGATGACACAGTGTTGGTGGTGGATTCTGAGGAGAAACTGCAGCGGGTAGTCAAAGAGTTTGGTGTGGTTTGTGGGAGGAGGAAACTGAAGGTGAACGTCAATAAAAGTAAAGTACGGTAATTGTGTGTAATAGGGGTGATCGTAGGGTGAATCTAGATGGGGAAATATTGGAACAAGTAGTGTCTTAAATATCTAGGAGGAACAATAAGCAGGAGTCGAGGTGTGGAAATGGAGGTAAAACAGAGTGTGTGAAGGAAGGAAGGTTTTCGGAGCAATGGGAAGTACTGTATGTGGAAGATGAGAAATCTCGGAATGGAAGTATAAAGTGCAATGTAGGCTATCAAGGAATTGTTGTGCCAACAGTGATGTATGGGGCTGAGACATGGGCTCTGAAGGAAAAGGAGAGAAGAAAGGTGGATGTGATGGATACAGGAAAACTTAGTCACAAGAGTATTAAACTGAATTTAAAATAGAGTATTATATTGAAAGTAGTGTACATTACCGTATCATAAAGTGCAGTAGGCCTACCTGTAGGCCTACTACAATAAAATTGCACCAAGAATTGTAATAACCTCAGACATTGTGCCCTGATGTGATGTAAGTGTAAGTACTGTACCTCCAAAAATACCCACACCATCTGAACCCATCAGCGTTGCTGTCAGAACATTGTAAAAACAAAAAAAATTGCGTTGGAAAGTTCAAGAAACTCAACACTATTGTACAGCGAGTCTCGTCTGGGACCATAACCTAGTCACTCCAAAGGGAAATGAAGGTTACTGCTTTTTTTACAGCCTGGTTGGCTGAATGGTTAATGCAGAATGTATTGGAATCCCTATGACACGGGTTAGAATCTGCGCCAGGACCCAACATTTTTTAGAGTGAATTTCCCTTCACCGTCCCACTCGCAACACTTCAAGAACATTATGAATGAACACAAAGTAAAAGAAATTGATCTCAAGTAATACCCATAAATATTGCAGATATTTGCTGTGTGACATGCGTGATGCGCAAAGCAATAACAATCATAATACATAACACTCATCAGATAACAGGACACAATAAACACCTCACACATTGGACACAGAAGAGCAATTACAAGTGCTAAATACACAAATTGACAACAGAATATTATAACGGCAGATACTAAACCTGAACAATTACCTATCTATCTATCTATTGCCTGACACCGTGATCCCCGAAGGAGTGGCCACGAAAGAAACGTCCCCATGCACCTCTGTGCCCAATCAGTCGACGCCACTCCTTCCAACCAGCACTGCCTTCATCCATATACTTCTTCACTCCATCCTTCCACCTCTCTTTCAGTTTATGTCTCCCACTCTGTCCTTCCACCTTGATCTTGTACACCCTCCTAGTCATTCTCTCGCTTCCCATACGCTTCATATGGCCGAACCATCTTAAAGTCTTATTTTTTACACTTTCCAGCTCATCTACCTCCACACCACACCTTACTTCCTCATTCGTCAGTCTATCCCTCCATGTAACTCCGCACGCACTTCTCAAGTAACTCATTTCCACCCCTCTCACTCTTGGTCTGAGTTTCTCCACCAACGTCCATGCTTCGCTTCCGTAAGTCAGTGTCAGGATTACCACACTGTCATGCAAGGACTTCTTCACTTCCATACTGACCACCCTATTTGTTGTTATTGCTTTCAGCGTTCCTACAACCCTCTTCCCCTATTGCACCCTTTCCCGCACTTCTTCATCCATACTCCCATCTTTACTCAGCACATTGCCCAGATACTGAAATGAGCTGACAATCTCCATAGCCTGACCATTCAACTTCACCTCACACTCTGTGGCTTCACCCCTTTCGAAGACCATAACCTTGCTCTTCCCCGCATTTACCTTCACATTTCGTTTTTTGCACACAGTTCCAAACATATTTACCAGACCCTGTAACTCCCATTCATTACCGCTCATCAGAACTGTATCATCAACAAACAGCAGTACAGGTAGCTTCGACTTGTTTCCCTCCCTTATCAGCGATATACCAACATCCACTGCTCTTCCTTGTACAGGTCTCCCTCGATTTACGATTGAGTTACGTTCATGAAAACCTGATCTTACAATAGAAAATTCATATAGCAAACCATAAATTTAATGGGGTCAATGGGGATGCATTCTTGGACCAGCCAAAACCCAAACCGAAACACCTAAAAACCTATAATATTCTCGTAGAATGGGGCATCAGATAGTGAAGGAGACCTGTATTTCTTTCATGACTCATCAACATATACAGTAAACAATCAAGGGGACATCACACAACCATGTTTCAACCCAACATTCAGATCAAAGAACTCGCTCTGCTCATTTTCCACATGTACTGCTGCCTTTACACCCTCATACATGCTCTTCACTGCTTTCAGCAACTTGCCATCTACTCCGTTTATTCAAAGTATCTTCCATATACAGTACCTTCTCTATCCACTCTGTCATAGGCCTTCTCGAAGTCCATAAAGGGAACATACAGTAGCCTACAGCTATTGTTGCTTCTCCAGATATGTCTCCACAACACATTTCAGGGTAAATATCTGATCTACATATCCTCTTCCCTTCCTAAAACCGCCCTGCTCGTCACCTATCCATTTCTTCGTTCTCGCTCTCAACCTCTCAATCATTACCTACTGTACACCTTCCCTATTACGCTTAAAAGTCATATTCCTTGGTGGTTACCACACACTCCTCTTTCCCCTTTACCCTTATATAGGGGGACTATTATGCCTGTCTTCCAGTCATCAAGTGCACTCCCCTTCTCCCATGCTAGCTTGCACATTTTCCAGCCCCATTCAATCACTATAGCCTAGCTCACCACCATACCAACAGTTTTCAGGATTTTGTTGGATATTCAACTCTAGGCTACTCAATACCGTATCCAGTAATGTTTGAATGTCCAAAGTCCAATATCCAACAGAGTTTAAAATTTTATTGGATATTCAACTCTAGGCTACTCAATATCCAGTAATGTTTGAATGTCCAAAGTCCAATATCCAACAGTTTTCAGTGTTTTATGGGATATTCAACTCTAGGCTAATTTATATCCAGTAATGTTTGAATGTCCAAAGTCCAATATCCAACAGTTTTCAGTTTTGTATTGGATATTCAACTCTAGGCTAATCAATATCTAGTAGTTTGAAAAAAAAAAAAAAATTCAGTTTGAATGTCCAAAGTCCATATCTAGTAGTTTTTTTTTTTTTTTTTTTTTCCCAGTTTGAATGTCCAAAGTCCAATGTCCAAAGTCCAACAGTTTTCAGGGTTTTATTGGATATTCAACTCTAGGCTAATCAATATCTAGTAGTTTGAAAAGTTTTTGTTTTTTTTTCAGTTTGAATGTCCAAAGTCCATATCTAGTAGTTTATTTTTTTTTATTTTTTTTTTCAGTTTGAATGTCCAAAGTCCAATGTCCAAAGTCCAATATCCAACAGTTTTCATTTTTTTATTGGATATTCAACTCTAGGCTAATCAATATCTAGTAGTTTGATTTTTTTTTTTTTTTTCAGTTTGAATGTCCAAAGTCCATATCTAGTAGTTTAATACTTTTTTTTTTCCAGTTTGAATGTCCAAAGTCCAATATCCAACAGCTTTCATTTTTTTATTGGATATTCAACTCTAGGCTAATCAATATCTAGTAGTTTGATTTTTGTTTTCAGTTTGAATGTCCAAAGTCCAATGTCCAAAGTCCATATCTAGTAGTTTAATATATTTTTTTTTTCAGTTTGAATGTCCAAAGTCTAATGTCCAAAGTCCAATATCCAACAGCTTTCAGTTTTTTATTGGATATTCAACTCTAGGCTAATCAATATCTAGTAGTTTGATTTTTTGTTTTTTCAGTTTGAATGTCCAAAGTCCAATGTCCAAAGTCCAGATCTAGTAGTTTAATTTTTGTTTTTTTTCAGTTTGAATGTCCAAAGTCCAATGTCCAAAGTCCAATATCCAACAGTTTTCAGGTTGTTATTGGATATTCAACTCTAGGCTACCGTAATCAATATCTAGTAGTTTGATTTTTTTTTTCAGTTTGAATGTCCAAAGTCCAATGTCCAAAGTCCATATCTAGTAGTTTAATATTTTTTTTTTTCAGTTTGAATGTCCAAAGTCCATATCTAGTAGTTTAATATTTTTTTTTAGTATAACTAAATAAGTTGGTCACCAATTATTTTGCAATATTTGAACACACATGGATTTTATATGCTCTAAACATAATATGAAAATGTGTTTTAAGCCTCGGCAAAACCTAATAAAAATATATGGTACTAAAATGGAATTTTGTCGAAACATGGTTGTCAATACCTTCCTATAGACGGCACCGATTCGTACACACGCTATTTTCACCTGTCTCCCGAGGTCTGTCCACCAGCTTTTTAGTGCACGCCACCTGCCCATCTCTGTCGATAGGTTGGGTTGTTTGGTTAGGTTAATATACTAGGTTTCAGAAACAAGATTCGTAGTTGCGGTAGTATTTACGGTATCTGGACACTTCGAGCGAAATCATATTCGAGCGGAGGCGCATTTAGGTTAGGTTAGGTTAGGTTAGGTTAGGTTAGGTTAGGTTAGGTTAGGTTAGGTTAGGTTAGGTTAGGTTAGGTTAGGTTAGGTTAGGTTAGGTTAGGTTAGGTTAGGTTAGGTTAGGTTAGGTTAGGTTAGGTTAGGTTAGGTTAGGTTAGGTTAGGTTAGGTTAGGTTAGGTTAGGTTAGGTTAGGTTAGGTTAGGTTAGGTTAAGTTAAGTTAAGTTAAGTTAAGTTAAGTTAAGTTAAGTTAAGTTAAGTTAGTTAGGTTAAGTTAGTTAGGTTAAGTTAAGTTAAGTTAAGTTAAGTTAGGTTAGGTTAAGTTAGGTTAATTAGATTGGATTGTGCATCCGCTTGATCAGGAATTCGCTCGAAGTTCCTCGCATTCGTATTTACAGATACGGCCGAATACCGGTAGGCTACTAAATGGGCGCCGGCCCAACCGCCATGTTGTATCCCACGTAGGCCTACTAGGTACTACGGACACATTGTAGGCGTTAGGTGTGGATTAGGCTTGTATCCAATGTACTAGGTCTATGTTACTGGATATTTATGATTTAAATAAGTGCTACGTTTTCGATAAATCTGGTTATATGGCTTTGCAATTAGGGAAATCATGAGCCGATTTCCGACATGTAGCCTAGTTAGTTTTTTTCGATTCTCAAAATACGATCCACGTTTTGCCAAAAATTGGCTCGGGTTTTCCAATATTATGCTTTTTGGGGTTTGCAATTTAGGGAAACATGAGCCAAAATTCTAAATTAGGTTACTGTAAATGGTTTACTCTTAAAATTCGCGAAATCCGAGCCAAGTTTTCTCAGGTTTTCCAAAATTAGGGTTTTATGCCTTTGCAATTTCGGGAAACCTGAGCCAAATTTCTAAATGAGGTTACTGTCATTTTGTTGTCTACAAACTCTCAAAATCCGAGCCAGCTTTGGCCAAAACTTGGCTCGGGTTTTCGAAATATTGGGTTTTAGGCCTTAGAAATACCTTAAAACCCGAGCCAAGGTTTGCTAAAATACGTTTTAATCGCCGTTTTACGCATTTAACCCCTCATTTTCCCTGTACTTCATAGCCCTCCCCACTATCGGGTGGCGTGTCTTAAGATCGTTGTATAATGGGGAAAACGGTTTCGCCGAGGGTTGCAATGATTTCCAAACCCTATATATTGATGAAAACTAACAGGGAAAAATAAAAAAATCCATGGAAAAATTGGTGACCATCTTATTTAGTTTTTCCTTTTTTTTCTTCAGTTTGAATGTCCAAAGTCCAATATCCAACAGCTTTCAGTTTTTTATTGGATATTCAACTCTAGGCTAATCAATATCTAGTAGTAACGTAGTTTGATTTTTTTTTTTTTCAGTTTGAATGTCCAAAGTCCAATGTCCAAAGTCCAATATCCAACAGTTTTCAGGGTTTTATTGGATATTCAACTCTAGGCTAATCAATATCTAGTAATGTTTGAATGTCCAAAGTCCAATGTCCAAAGTCCAATATCCAACAGTTTTCAGGTTTTTATTGGATATTCAACTCTAGGCTAGCCTAATCAATATCTAGTAATGTTTGAATGTCCAAAGTCCAATATCCAACAGTTTTCAGGGTTTGATTGGATATTCAATAGGTTATTCACTATCCAATAATGTTTGAATGTCCAATGTCCAATATCCAACAGTTTTCAGGATTCTATTGGATATTCAGGAATTTCGGGATCATCGGTATTTACTATGGCTTGTTATTCCATAACAATAGGCTACCGGTATATAAAATTATGTATTTTCTGGTTAACATTACTTATAATATGAATTTTAATTGTGTGATAATAGATTTGCCAATAAATATTAAATACAACATAAATAATATACGTATTGATCATACTAAACGTATCTAAGCAAGCCAGCTTGCTTCGTTCAAGATCGCTTTAGATTCGTCGCTTTGTTTACATCCGAATGTCCAATGTCCAAAGTCCAATATCCAACAACTTTCAGCCAGCTCAAGCCACCCCCGGGCCCCAGCCTCATTGTTTAGCTCAGTCACCCCTAATCTTCTCACTTCTTTCCGCTTCCTAGAACTCTCTATGTTTCAAGGCACACTCAGCCTGGTGTAATTTAGGCTTATAACGTCTACTAATGGCTAATTAGTACACAAAACTGGCCATTAAAGCACACGTGCCACTCACTTCGTTATGCAATCAAAATACACCGAGGCTTGAGGTTCGTTTTCTAATTTGCCTCTGTGCGGATTGTAAGAGAAAACCTGCATTTTAGGGTTGACTATGCTATAAAATATTTAGTGAATGTCTCATACTGTATATTGGGAGGTTCAAGAGTTGCTTTCCTGAATAGTTCTCCATATATTTTGATTGACTATGTACTATATACTCTGTTATATTGTATAACATGATGCATGGCCTTCAGCAACAACGTTCCCCAAAGTGTTGGGGCTTGTACCGAGTGGTAAATAAAGAATAGGCTATGAAAAAAAAGTGAATGTCAACAAAATCTGTTTCCAACTTTCCACACTTTATAGCCATGCCATCTACTTTAAATGGACGCCAAATAAATGCTGCACAAATCATTTATACTTACAGTTTCTTCTTACAATAGATCCTCTGGAAAAAAGCAAACTAGGCCTGTGTATCCAGCTCAGTGCCAGTACTTGCAGTGCTGCGGTCGTTCACGGTGATATAATATGCATTTTTTAGTCATCCTAATCCAAACCCGAAGCCTCGGAGAGCAATAACTCGTCCCCACAATTTGAAACATTTTAGGTACCAGAAATCTCACTTAGCCAGACCACCGATTTACAAAATGAGACTAGGCTATTGGGGCTTGTGGAGATTAGTTCCATTGATGAAGATGAGGTCGAGGGATAGCGATAAGATAATGTTCTCCAATCATTCTCTTACACACATACACTGTATAAATTCAATGGAATTTAAACTTGTAGGTTCACAATGTCAGATGCAAGCAAAACCCTGTACAGATGTCAACAGGAATCAAGCCAAATACCCTGCACCTCTCTGAAAGATCTCAACTTCTACAGCAAAGATATAGACTGGGACAGACTGAGAGCAGAACTGGCAGGAACTGATTGGAGGGCACTATTCGAAGATAAAAACGTCGACGAAACTCTCAGTATCCTCCAGAAACAATGCCTGGAGACCTGTAAAAACACCATACCACCCAAATCAAGCAGGAAGCAGATCAAGCAGATTCCCAGAGATAGAAAAATACTAATGAAGAAAAGGACGTACTTGAGAGCCAAGCAAAGGAAGACCAGCTATGCGCACAATATCACCAAACTACAAGAAGAGCTCGATGAAGTTGAACGTAAACTCATCCAGTCACACCAAGAGCAAAGAACACGTGAAGAACTCCAAGCAGTTGCAAACGAGTAAATAGCAAATTCTTCTATGCATACGCAGAAAGGAGACTCAGGAACACCTCAACAATAGGACCACTTGCAAAACCTATGGGCGAACTTGAGAGTGACCCAACCGAAATGGCCAAGATACTCAAACAGCAGTACGAAAGTGTCTTCAGCCCGCCAAATGAAGACAAGAAAATCGAGAATGCAACGACTTTCTTTGGCAACGCTCCAGGGACACCACATCAACTCTCCTCAGTAACAGTATCAACAGAGGACATAATAGCAGCCATCGACAAGATTGGACCAAACTCTGCGGCAGGACCAGACGGCTTTCATGCCCAACTGCTAAAAAACTGCAAACATCAGCTAGCCTTGCCTCTAAAACTGCTGTGGAGCAAGTCCCTCCAAACTGGATATGTACCACAATCCCTAAAAGAAGGTAATGTCACACCAATACACAAAGGGGGTAGTAAAGGCATAGCCAAAAATTACAGACCAGTGGTGCTGACGTCACATCTTATTAAAATCATAGAAAGAACAATACGAGCTAAGATGGTCAGCTTCCTGGAAGATAACGAGGCGTTCAACGAGGGGCAACATGGCTTTAGACAAGGCCGCTCCTGCCTCTCACAACTACTATCACACTACAACAAAATCCTACAGGATATTCAAGACGGAGAAAATGTAGACGTCATATATCTAGATTTCGCCAAAGCTTTTGACAAGGTGGACCATGGGATCCTTCTACATAAACTCAAATCACTGGGAATAGGGGGAGACCTTGGAAGATGGCTCCACAGCTTCATCACCAACAGAAAACAAAGAGTCACGGTTCAAGGAAGCCTATCAGAAGCAGGTGGGGTCATCAGCGGAGTACCACAAGGATCAGTACTGGGACCTCTCCTATTCCTCATCATGATAGGAGACATCGACAGGGACCTGGAACACTCAACAGCCACATCGTTTGCAGACGACACCAGACTCATGAAGAAAATCACCTCACAACATGATGCTCAGCTACTACAACAAGACTTGGACAAAATCCTGAAGTGGGCAGAGGAAAACAACATGGCCCTAAACGGAGACAAGTTCGAGCTTCTAAGGTACGGGAACAAGAGAGCACTACAAAACGACACCAACTACAAAAGTGGACAGCAAGAAATTACCGCCAAGGACACAGTGAAGGACTTGGGAGTAAATATGAGCAGTGACGCCACTTTTTCCCAGCATATTACCAAAGCCACAACAACAGCAAAACAAATAGCAGGCTGGATCCTGAGAACCTTCCACACAAGAAATGAGAGGTGTATGCTAACACTGTGGAAGTCACTGGTCCTACCACGACTGGAGTACTGCTCCCAGCTCTGGTCTCCCCAAAAAGTAGGAGAAATAACAGAAATTGAAGCCACCCAGAGGACATTCACCAGTAAAATCCATGGGTTTCAACACTTTAACTACTGGGAGAGACTTAAGGAGCTGCAGCTGTACTCACTTCAAAGACGTAGGGAGAGATACATCATCTACGTCTGGAAGATTTTGGAAAAAAAGGTACCAAATCCAAACATCCAAGAGACTCAGCACCAAAGGCGAGGGAGGCTGTGCTATGTGAGGACTACGCCGGGATCAACACAAAAAATCAAATCCCTGATCCATCACAGCTTTACATACAATGGAACCAGACTGTTCAACTGTATACCAGCCCCTCTCAGGAACATGACCGGGGTGTCTCCAGACACCTTCAAGAAACACTTGGACATGTGGCTGGCCAAAATACCGGACCGGCCACCAACACCAGGATACCCCAGCACCAACTCCAACCGACTTCTGGAATGGAGAGTGGAAGAAAGGGAGCTGCCTGGTCGCAGTGGAGCCCCAGCTCAACTGTGTCACTAACGGACGGAATACAACTAAGTGTAACTAAGTGTAAGTATTACAGCAGACCTACTTGTTAGTTGTTGTTGTTGTTGTTGTTCCCTAAGCTGCCTGGCCGAACAGCCCCGAGTCCCTGAGGAAGGCCATGGCCACGATCGGGCTTTCCCACAGAGCTCTCATTGAGTGTAGGTTGTGTTGTTGGCGTAAGTGGTTGTGTGAAATGCAGTCTTCTATGATGTGTTTAATGGTATGGGGTGCTGTGTTACATCCCGGGCAGGCGTTGACAACGGAGTCATCCAGTCTCTTCCGATAGCTCAGGAGAGCTGGATGGTGTCCGCATCTCAGCCTGGCCAGGTGGACTCTGTCCTCGCGAGGGAGGGAGGATTCGGAAGGATGGATTTCGGGAGGTCGTGCATGCAGCTGCGTGTTGTCTGTGAGTGAGTGGATGGATTGGCGAGAGATATGAGTATGGATGTGCTTCTGGAAGTTGGTTCGGGGTGGGCAGGGAGGGAGAGAGGACAATAATTGTGTGTGATACCGTGTGCTGGGTGTTGTTTTAATATTTCTTGGTGTCTGTGGGTGTGTTGCCATGTAGTTTAGTGGGTGGTCTTGGTTCATGGAGGCTGCTGCCAGGAATTGAGTGCCTCTCATGTCCAGATGGTCTTTGACTTTGAGGATTTTGGTTTCTTGATGTAGATGATCTGTGGGTGCAGTAGCTGTGCAGCCTGTAATGATCTTCAGGGCTTTGTTTTGAATAGTCTGTAAGGTCTTATGATGTGTTTCAGCTAGGTTAGAAGCCCAGGCTGGGCTTGCGTATTCCATTACTGATCTTATGTATTGTTTATATACTGTGGTGGTAGTTTCTTTGTCGTGTCCAAATTTTGTGTGAGCAAGTGACCTGAGGGCGTTAAGTCTGGGTGTCAGTTTCTTTTTAATGTTTGTGGTGTGCTGTTTGAATGTCATATGAGTATCATATGTTACTCCTAGGATTTTGGGTGTGTGTGTATGTGTCAGGGGTGTGTTGTTTATGGTGAGTTGAGGGATGTATTCGTGTTCACCTGTCCAGCTTGTGAGCAGGGTTGCAGTGGATTTGGCTGGGGCTAGATTAAGTCTGTTTGTAGTGCACCAGCCATGTAGTGTGTTGAGATAGGGTTGAAGGAGATCTGTTGCTCTTCTTGGGTCATGGTGTGTGCATGTGAGTGTTATGTCATCTGCATAGGAGGCTAAGTTTATTTGGGGAGTATTGGGTGTAGTTATATCGTGCATGTACAGATTGAAGAGTGCGGGCGATAGGACGGATCCTTGTGGGACTCCGTTTGGAAAGTTTCTGATTTTAGATGACTGACCGGCAAAAGATACGTGTGCACATCTGCCTGCTAGGAAGTTGGCCAGCCACCTTTTTGTGTTGTTGTGCATGTTTGTGTTGTAGATTTTGTTTGTTAGGTTGTGGCGGGGGATGGCATCGAAGGCTTTACTAATGTCGAGTGTGGCTAATAGTGATCTGTGTGGTGGTCTAGCTGAGTTGATGCCGTCGAAAGCTCTTTGTGTAAGGTCTGTGAGAAGAGTGTTTGTGGAGTGCAGTGGCCTAAAGCCATGTTGTGTTGGAGCTAGGGGTAGGTCGGGTGTACTGTAATTAGTTGTAATACTAGGCGTTCCATGACTTTGGAGGGGGAGCAAAGGAGTGTGATGGGGCGGTGCGAGGAGGGTAGCGTGGGGTCTTTGTTGGGTTTGGGGAATGTGATGATGATACCATGCTTCCAAATGTCTGGTATTGTGTTGTGTGAGTAGCTGTAGTTTGATATGTTAGTGAGTGTGGTAATATCCTATGTAGCGGTAGTCACCGTATTTTGTTTGCCCATTAACTAAGGATCCTTATTTATATCCTCATATCTCTTAGTTATTTTCTTCACTTACCTCAACAATACTAAACCCCGATAGCTGGGGAGGGTATGAAATATATCAGGGAAAGAGAGGGGTTGAAACACGGAGATTAACTAGAATATAGCCATCTTGATTAACCGAGCCCAGACGTTGTGTATCCTTGCTTGTGATTGGTTGTTGATTATCGTGACGTCATCAGCCAAGGCGGGCCTCAGCGATGACGTCATTCCAGCCCTCGGCCAACATGTCGTCATTACACCCGCTTATTTTTACACCCGGTTAATTTAACATCAGCGGTGTATATGTTTCACACAACGTGTATTATAATGTCATTAGTGCACTGTGTAATTTGCGTCTTGATATTCAAACCGTTTCTATTTATCAATACTAATTAGTATCCCCCACCCCCGTATTTGCCTCGTGAACGGTAAGGTTAATTTGCGAGAGCGGTATCGTCCCAAGATGAAGTGATATATTTGTAATTATAGGGAATAGGCTCGCACCCTTATTTGTTATGTTTTTTCCTCCAGATTTTGAGAAATGAGTGTAGGCCCTATTCATGGTCTTAGTTATAATGCCAATGTTGGATACACGATGGGTTGAGGGGGGGCTTTGCTCTCCCCCCCCCCATGAATTATTGAAATCGTCATCTATGTTGCCAGCAGGGGGTAAATATTTATTACACTGCATAAAGAAGGCGTTTGTAAACTGTGACTGTCCGAAAGAGCTCTGAGATTTATTAGAATGGGCGTTTTTTCGGTCAATATTAAGGAGACGGACCACAGCTATTTTCAATGATTGTATTTTTGTGCATTTGTTATTTATATGATTTATTAGGTTTATATAGGCCTATTACAATTTGTTCATGCAAATTAAGGAACATATCCAGGAACCTGGCCAACTTTTATTTCGTGAGTTTTTTGGGGGGTTTTAGCTAGTTTTTATCATTATACAGTGGTTGTCATTAATTAGAATCTCCGGAAAAAAAGTTGGGTTATACTGATGTTTTGGACCGACAGTTATCCCATCGATCTGTTTAGGCCTAATAGGTCCGGTAGAGCATATACATCATTGCTATATATGGCATTAAGAGCGGAAATGTATTACAAGGGAGAAACAAAAAAATAAACTCTAAAATACATGTATAGGCCTAGGCTACTGTAAAACAATAAGTTTTTCAGCCAGTACCCAACCAGCGGGGGTGTGGGGGCGGCAGCCGCCACCCACATACTAGGTTAGGTTGTTGTTGTTGTTGTTGTTCCCTAAGCTGCCTGGCCGAACAGCCCCGAGTCCCTGAGAAAGGCCACGGCCACGATCGGGCTTTCCCACAGAGCTCTCATTGAGTGTAGATTGTGTTGTTGGCGTAAGTGGTTGTGTGAAATGCAGTCTTCTATGATGTGTTTAATGGTATGGGGTGCTGTGTTACATCCCGGGCAGGCGTCGACAACGGAGTCATCCAGTCTCTTCTGATAGCTCAGGAGAGCTGGATGGTGTCCGCATCTCAGCCTGGCCAGGTGGACTCTGTCCTCGCGAGGAAGGGAGGATTCGGAAGGATGGATTTCGGGAGGTCGTGCATGCAGCTGCGTGTTGTCTGTGAGTGAGTATTTTACCTAATTGTATTTACCTAATTGTAGTTTACAGGAGTTGAGCTAAGCTCGTGTTGTCCCGTCTCTCAGTCTACTTTTTATCCAATTTTTTCTTGAAAATATGGATGTTCCTTGCCCCCACCACCTCCTCCTCCAACCCATTCCATTTGTCAATACATCTATAGGGGAAGCTAAACTTCCTGATATCGTTCTTGCAGGTAGGTCTTTTTACTTTGTAGCTGTGGCCTCTAGTTATTCCTGTATCCATAATTAATATATCCTCCCTATCCAGCCTCTCCAGCCCCCGGGTACATTTGTACATCATTATCATGTCTCCCCTCTCTCTCCTCTCTTTTAGACTCGGTAGATTTAATTTGTCTAGCCTCCCTTCATATGGCAGTTCTCTGAGACTTGGAACCAATCTAGTGACTGCTCTCTGGATTCTTTCTAACTTGTGAATATGCTTCTTTAGATGCGGGGACCACACCACTGCTGCATACTCCAATCTTGGTCTAATCATACTCTTCATAATTTTCGCTACCATGGTCTCATCCAAATAGTTCAGAGCAACTTTCATATTCCCGGCCATTGCATACATTCCGCTAAAGAGCTTGTTAATATGTTTCTCCGGCGACAAAGTATCTTGTATAATCAACCCTAAATCTTTTTCTTTTTCGGCCTTGCTAATTTTATTATCTCCCATCCTGTACTCCCAATTTGGTCTATTCACACTTCTTCCCATATTTAACACATGACATTTACTTATATTAAATTTCATTTTCCACTTGGTGCTCCATTCGTATATTTTATCTAAATCCCCTTGCAGCTCCTCACAACTACTTTTATTTGTTATTTGTCTCATAATTTTTACGTCATCTGCAAACATTGACATGTAAGAGTTTATGCCTATCGGCAGGTCATTCACGTACATAAGGAACATGAGAGGTGCCAACACAGATCCCTGCGGCACACCACTCTCAACTTTCCGCCACGATGAGTAAGTTCCTCTAATGTTGGTCCTCATTTCCCTATCTGTTAAATAGCTCTCCATCCATTTCAGCAAACTCCCCCTGACACATCCTAGCGTCTCAAGCTTAGATAACAATCTCTTATGTGGTACCTTATCGAATGCTTTGGAAAGGTCTAAGTAGACGCAGTCCACCCATCCGCCTCTTTCTTGGAGTACATCTATCACCCTACTGTAATAACATAGCAAACTGGTAACACAAGATGTCCCTTCTCTGAATCCAAATTGCTTTGGGGTTATTATTTTCTTTCTCTCCAACATTTTCATCCATCTCTTCCTAATTAGCTTTTCACAAATCTTGCATACAATACTAGTAAGTGAAACTGGTCTATAGTTTAGAGGGTCCTCAGGGTTTCCATTCTTGTATATCGGAATGATATTAGCTCTTTTCCATTCAACAGGAACCTGTCCTTTATCTAAGGAAGCTTGAATTATGTCCCTCACTGGCTCCACTAATTGCTCTGCACACTCCTTTAAAACCCAGGCAGACACTTCATCCGGTCCCATAGCTTTCCTTACTTCAAGTCCTCTCATCGCAGATAACAGCTCATCTCTAGTTATTTCAATCTTACTAAGACCACTCTCCAGTACTCCCGCCTGTGGTTCGTCAAAACCTTCCTCTCTAGTAAAAACTGACCCCAATTTGTTATTCATTCAGTGGATGAATCGGTGAGAGATATGAGTATGGATGTGCTTCTGGAATTTGGTTCGGGGTGGGCAGGGAGGGAGAGAGGACAATAATTGTGTGTGATACCGTGTGCTGGGTGTTGTTTTGATATTTCTTGGTGTCTGTGGGTGTGTTGCCATGTAGTTTAGTGGGTGGTCTTGGTTCGTGGAGGCTGCTGCCAAGAATTGAGTGCCTCTCATGTCCAGATGGTCTTTGACTTTGAGGATTTTGGTTTCTTGATGTAGGTGATCTGTGGGTGCAGTAGCTGTGCAGCCTGTAATGATCTTCAGGGCTTTGTTTTGAATAGTCTGTAAGGTCTTATGATGTGTTTCAGCTAGGTTAGAAGCCCAGGCTGGGCTTGCGTATTCCATCACTGATCTTATGTATTGTTTATATACTGTGGTGGTAGTTTCTTTGTTGTGTCCAAATTTTGTGTGAGCAAGTGACCTGAGGGCGTTAAGTCTGGGTGTCAGTTTCTTTTTAATGTTTGTGGTGTGCTGTTTGAATGTCATATGAGTATCATATGTTACTCCTAGGATTTTGGGTGTGTGTGTATGTGTTAGGGGTGTGTTGTTTATGGTGAGTTGAGGGATGTATTCGTGTTCTCCTGTCCAACTTGTGAGCAGGGTTGCGGTAGATTTGGCTGGGGCTAGATTAAGTCTGTTTGTAGTGCACCAGCCATGTAGTGTGTTGAGATAGGGTTGAAGGAGATCTGTTGCTCTTTTTGGGTCATGGTGTGTGCATGTGAGTGTTATGTCATCTGCATAGGAGGCTAAGTTTATTTGGGGCGTATTGGGTGTAGTTATATCGTGCATGTACAGATTGAAGAGTGCGGGCGATAGGACGGATCCTTGTGGGACTCCGTTTGGAAAGTTTCTGATTTTAGATGACTGACCGGCAAAAGATACGTGTGCACATCTGCCTGCTAGGAAGTTGGCCAGCCACCGTTTTGTGTTGTTGTGCATGTTTGTGTTGTAGATTTTGTTTGTTAGGTTGTGGCGGGGGATGGCATCGAAGGCTTTACTAATGTCGAGTGTGGCTAATAGTGATCTGTGTGGTGGTCTAGCTGAATTGATGCCGTCGAAAGCTCTTTGTGTAAGGTCTGTGAGAAGTGTGTTTGTGGAGTGCAGTGGCCTAAAGCCATGTTGTGTTGGAGCTAGGGGTAGGTCAGGTGTAATTAGTTGTAATACTAGGCGTTCCATGACTTTGGAGGGGGAGCAAAGGAGTGTGATGGGGCGGTGCGAGGAGGGTAGCGTGGGGTCTTTGTTGGGTTTGGGGAATGTGATGATGATACCATGCTTCCAAATGTCTGGTATTGTGTTGTGTGAATAGCTGTAGTTTGATATGTTAGTGAGTGCTTGTATGCCTTGTGGTCCCAGGTGTCTGAGGTGTATGTTGCTTATGTTGTCTAGGCCACAGGCGGGTGAGTGCTTGAGATTGTTGATGATATGCTTTGTCTGGTGATTGGTGAAGGGTGTATAGTCAGGGTCTGTGGGGAATTGTCTCTTACGTCGGATGACACGTCGGTCGTCTTTGTGAGGTTTTAGGTGGCTGACATGTGAAAAGTGATTGATGAGAGTGTTTGCTTGTTGTTTACATGAAGGAGTAGAGTCTGTTGTTGTGATTGCAGCATGTGATTGTGTTGTGTTGCTGTTGGAAAGTGTGATGCTGTTTAGTGTTTTGTATAGTTTTTTGGGGTTTGTTTTGTGATCAAGTGTTTGTAGGAAGTTATTCCAATTTAGTTTTTGTTGCTCTTGTATTTTGTTGTTAGTTTGGGTGTTGAGTGCTTGAATTTGTTGTGTGATGTCTTGTGTGTGGGGTGCTGGGGAGTGTTTCAGTATGTCGCGTTGTCTGATGAGGTTTTGAATTTCTGGTGTGAAGTTGGGGTTGTGTCTTTTTCTGTTACCTCTTGGAATGTGTTTCTTGTCAGCGTTTTGGATAGTTTTATTGAGTATGTGTACAGCATTGTTGATGTTAGTGATGGGTGTACTGTTTAGAGTTGTGAAGTGTTGTTCTGTCTCATTTGTGAATGCTTCCCAGTTAGCTCTTTTATAATTGGTGTATGTGTGTTTGTGGCTAGCTGGGGTGAGTCTGGTTTTTGTGGTGATAATGATCGGGAGGTGGTCAGAGCCTAAGGTTCTGACCACCCTCCAGGATGTTGTGGGGGCGAGTTCTGGGGAGCAAAAGGTGATGTCTGGAGATGATGGGTTATAGAGGGCTTGGTGAGGAATATGGGTATGTTGATGGATGTCGTTAAGGATGATGAGGTTATCGGTTTGGTTTTGTAGTACCAGCCCTCTGTCTGTGTCGGGGTTGTCGACAAACCAGGCCGACGTCTTGGCGTTGAAGTCACCACCCAGGATGATGTGTGGGGTGTGTGGGGTGTTTGTGATGTGTTGTAAGTGTGGTTTGTATTCATTTGGTACTGTAGGGGATGTTTGGGGAGGGATGTATGTGTTTATGATGGTTATGTTGGAGTTGTTGCCAGTGCGTATTTTAATTGACTGTATTTCTGTTGTGTTATCATTTGGGGGGAGGAGTGATTTGGTTTGTACACTGGTTACTATGTATGATATTTCTTTGTGTACCAGGGTGATGAGTCCACCGCCCCCGCCGACAGCCCGGTCTTGTCTGATGGTGGTGAAATTATGAAATGTGGGTGTTTTTTGTGTTGTGCGGAGTTTTGTTTCTTGTAAGATGGCAATGTGTATGTTGTGTTGTTTGATGAAGTGTGAGAGTTCGTGTTTCTTTGTGTTGATGCCATCTATGTTCAGTTGAAGAATGTTAATGTTATGTGCACGATGTATGTTGGGTGCTGCTGCACGAGGATGGGGTGGGGGTGGGGGTGGGGGGGGGGGGGGGGGGGGGGGGGGGGGTGGGGGAGGGGCTGGGGGTTGGGATGGGTGAGGTGGGGGTGGGGATTGGGGAGCAGGAGATGGGGGTTGGAATGGATTAGGATGGGGTGTGGTGTGTTGAGTGGAGGATGTGGATGGTATGGGAAGGTTAGGTGGGTTAGGGAGGAGAGGTGGACGGGTTTTAGGGGGGGAAGTGGATGATATGGGAAGGTTAGGTGGGTTGGGGAGGAGAGGTGGACGGGTTTTAGGTGAGGGATTTGACTGGGAGAGGGAGGGGCATGAGGAACAGGTCCAGGTGTTTGTGTAGTGTTTCTTGGAGGCAAGTGTTGTGCAGGTGAAGTGGGTCCAGTTCCCGCATGAATTGCAGAGAACTGAACCCTTAGTATGGCGACTCGAAGTGATGGGTTTTGAGCAAGTTGGACATATGTATGTGAACGTGGGTCCTGGGTTGCTCTCAATGTCTCCGGCTAGAAGAAGTCTTCGAGAAATGACAGCCGGAGAGTCATTTCTCGGTGTAGGAAAAACTATGTGATGTGTGTGTGGTGTGAGAGGTGTGGAAATTCCCGGCGCGACCGAAGCCGCTCCAAGGACCCGTGCCCCCAGGGAGGGGGCAGGGGATGGTTGTGACGGTTTGGCTCCCGAAACTGCTCCCCGCGGCCGGCATCCGGTTTTCCTCCACTGGTCGTTGAATTTGTCTTCGGCCGTGGAGGGTCGGCAGCCATCCGCGGTTGGCAGCCTCGGGAGGTGGCCCCACGGCGTAGACGCCTAGGTTAGGTTGTTAAGTTAGGCTAATGGCACAGAAAAAAAAAAAGTAACCCAACCAGCGGGGGTGTGGGGGCGGCAGCCCCCACCCATATACTAGGTTAGGTTAGGTAAGGTTGTTAGGTTAGGCTAATAGCCTAGAACATTAAAAAAACAAAAAAATAGTCTAATAGGGGCGTGTTTTTAGATTGTTGGATAATGGGTAAATACTCATTTCCGCTCCTCTTCAGTATAAAACAACACTATATCTGAAGGAAAAAATACAAAAAACAAAATAAAACTTACTGAAATCGCTGTCGGTCCAAAAAGTCAGGTTTACCAAAAGTTGTCCCCATTATCCAACAATCTTAAGATACGGCCCCCGATAGTGGGGATGGCTATGAAGTACAGGGAAATTGAGGGGTAAAAGACGAAAATAAGGGGTAATATTAGCGTAACCTAACAACCTTACCTAACCTAACCTAGTATATTAGGTGGGGGCTGAAGCCCCCACACCCCCGCTGGTTTGGTATTTAGCCTAATTCATAAAAGATTGACGGTCGGCAAAAGAGTTAATTATAAGAGTGAGAGAACTCTATTTCTTATTCCTAATCTGCCAACCTCTGCATCATTTGAGTCTGAAGGGGTTAAGTGGGCTAAGAGTTAATCAACATGGCTAAATTGCAGATAATGTTTCAACATCACGATAATTGTTTAGTGTATGGCCTCCTCCTAAAGAAAATGGATTTTTGAGCACAGACTGAACCAAATGTTCACTACTGTATTTACATAGCTGGTCATTAAAACCTAACCTAATCTAACCTAACCTAACCTAACCTAAGGTAACCTGGGCATCCTGGGGGCTGCTGCCCCCAGACCCCCGCTGGTCTTGGGTTGAAAAGTGATAAAAAACACGTAGCCTATCTCTTACCTCATTATTCAAAGTTTTGTATTTTGTTTAATATACACTTCCCAGGTAATTTGAACAGTTCTATTGCTTCTATATATCATATAATACACCATAGAATACGTTTTTAATAACTAGAAAAAGAGAAGTTCGATTAAACAATTACGATCTTAAGATGCGGCCCCCGATAGTGGGGAGGGCTATGAAGTACAGGGAAATTGAGGGGTAAAAGACGAAAATAAGGGGTAATATTAGCGTAACCTAACAACCTTACCTAACCTAACCTAGTATATTAGGTGGGGGCTGCCGCCCCCACACCCCCGCTGGTTTGGTATTTAATTCATAAAAGATTGACGGTCGCCAAAAGAGGTAATTATACGAGTGAGAGAACTCTATTTCTTATTGCTAATCTGCCAAGCTCTGCGTCATATGAGTCTGAAGGGGTTAAGTGGGCTAAGAGTTAATCAACATGGCTAAATTGCAGATAATGTTTCAACATCACTTTTTCTTTGATATAATTCAGGCCCTCTCCACCTATATGGGTTATTATTGACGAGGTAAGTGAAGGAAATAAGTCTGTATTGAGGATATTCATTAAAGATTCTGTGGTAAACGTAGCCTAGGCTTGGACCCAAATAACGACGGTATAAAACCCTTACCCTTGGTGTACTGGACAATAATGGTCTGCAGCCAAATTAACACAATGCCGCTGGAAGCTCCGTTGGTAATCCCGTTAAATAGAAGATGTTGTAGGTGTTTTCATAAAGCAAAAACACTTCACTATTCATTGAACAGCAGTTCCACCATTTCAAATATGGCCGACTGGCCCGAATCCGAGATTATAAACACCAAGGATAATAAATGAATCAATGTGACGTCGTAGAGGGATTGAGAAACAAAAGAGGCTCATTATATGGACTGACGTGTATTTCTACACCCGTTAAAATGTTGCGAGAATTTGTGACGTCACCGTCTAGACAGTGACGTACTCCCACAACAACCATTCATATACCATCATCGCTCGTGACGTCACACCCAGTTTATTGACCAATAGAATATCAGTATACAACTCGACTCACCTCCACTCGTCGCCCACCAGCTGAGCTGGGAAATTGTAAAAGTGAGTCCACAGATGCCCTCTAATTATTCATTTACCAAGTATATTTTCCATTTATAGTATACTACGAAGCAACATACATAATACATATATATGTACAAACAACAAATATGCTATAACACTGCCCAGTTCTTGAGATATAATGCATGCCGTTTTGCAGGAATATACCGTGAGTGTTTGTATGCCTTGTGGTCCCAGGTGTCTGAGGTGTATGTTGCTTATGTTGTCTCGGCCACAGGCGGGTGAGTGCTTGAGATTGTTGATGATATGCTTTGTCTGGTGATTGGTGAAGGGTGTATAGTCAGGGTCTGTGGGGAATTGTCTCTTACGTCGGATGACACGTCGGTCGTCTTTGTGAGGTTTTAGGTGGCTGACATGTGAGAAGTGATTGATGAGAGTGTTTGCTTGTTGTTTACATGAAGGAGTAGAGTCTGTTGTTGTGATTGCAGCATGTGATTGTGTTGTGTTGCTGTTGGAAAGTGTGATGCTGTTTAGTGTTTTGTAGAGTTTTTTGGGGTTTGTTTTGTGGTCAAGTGTTTGTAGGAAGTTATTCCAATTTAGTTTTTGTTGTTCTTGTATTTTGTTGTTAGTTTGGGTGTTGAGTGCTTGAATTTGTTGTGTGATGTCTTGTGTGTGGGGTGCTGGGGAGTGTTTCAGTGTGTCGCGGTGTCTGATGAGGTTTTGAATTTCTGGTGTGAAGTTGGGGTTGTGTCTTTTTCTGTTACCTCTTGGAATGTGTTTCTTGTCAGCATTTTGGATAGTTTTATTGAGTATGTGTACAGCATTGTTGATGTTAGTGATGGGTGTACTGTTTAGAGTTGTGAAGTGTTGTTCTGTCTCATTTGTAAATGCTTCCCAGTTAGCTCTTTTATAATTGGTGTATGTGTGTTTGTGGCTAGCTGGGGTGAGTCTGGTTTTGGTGGTGATAATGATCGGGAGGTGGTCAGAGCCTAAGGTTCTGACCACCCTCCAGGATGTTGTGGGGGCGAGTTCTGGGGAGCAAAAGGTGATGTCTGGAGATGATGGGTTATAGAGGGCTTGGTGAGGAATATGGGTATGTTGATGGATGTCGTTAAGGATGATGAGGTTATCTGTTTGGTTTTGTAGTACCAGCCCTCTGTCTGTGTTGGGGTTGTCGACAAACCAGGCCGACGTCTTGGCGTTGAAGTCACCACCCAGGATGACGTGTGGGGTGTTTGTGATGTGTTGTAAGTGTGGTCTGTATTCATTTGGTACTGTAGGGGATGTATGTGTTTATGATGGTTATGTTGGATTTGTTGCCAGTGCATATTTTAATTGATTGTATTTCTGTTGTGTTATCATTTGGGGGGAGGAGGGATTTGGTTTGTACACTGGTTACTATGTATGATATTTCATTGTGTACCAGGGTGATGAGTCCACCGCCCCCGCCGACGGCCCGGTCTTGTCTGATGGTGGTGAAATTATGAAATGTGGGTGTTTTTTGTGATGTGCGGAGTTTTGTTTCTTGCAAGGTCCTGATGTGGCGGCGTCTACGTCGTGGGACCACCTCCCGGAGCTGCCAACCGCGGATGGCTGCCGACCCTCCACGGCCGGAGACAAGATCAATCGACCAGTGGAGGACAACCGGATGCCGGCCGCGGGGAGCAGTTTCGGGAGCCAAACCGTCACAACTATCCCCCGCCCCCCCCCCCCCCCCCCCCCTGGGGGCACGGGTCCTTGGAGTGGCTTCGGTCGCGCCGGGAATTTCCACACCTACTTGTTAGTATGATGGGGTGATATCTGACAGTTTTGAAAGTTTGAAAATCCACTATTATATAGGGCCTACCGGAGGGTTCCATGTCATCTCAACCAGTAGACCATTTCAACCAGACTCCAGTAGCTCTCAACCAGTGCCAAATCAACCAAGACCAACCAAACCAGTGCCAAAATATAGTACTAACCTAACCTAACCGTATTGGTTGATTTGGTACTGGTTGAGAGTACTGGTTGAAATGGTCTGCTGGTTAAGTTGACCGGTCACCCTACCGGAGATGTATTTTTCATTTTATTCTAGCTAGGCCTACTGTATGTATAAACAATTTTGTGCAATGCTGCTAGAGCCACCTTATTTACCAAGTTTTCTGTATATTTTTCCAAGGAATAGTGTTTAATTGTTGTTCTTCATGGTTTGAGTGGAGGATTTGCATTAACTTACCCATTATTCATTAATCTGAAGATATGGCGTCAAATGGCACATATTTATTGGGTGAATCGCGCTTTTACAGTAGGTAAGGGAAATTGTGGGGAGGCCATGCACGCTTCCAAAATGTACAAATATTATATTATATTAGATTAGATTAACCTAACCTAGGCCTAACCCTACTAGGCTATAGGCTAATATAATATAATATCGTTTTTGTGAGTAACGTTCAAGCCATTTTTAGGTGAATCGCACTCACCTCATCTTTCAAAACAAGAAGAAGAGGACCCGGTATATTCCTGCGAAACGGCATGCATTATATCTCAAGAACTGGGCAGTGTTATAGCATATTTGTTGTTTGTACATATATATATGTATTATGTATGTTGCTTCGTAGTATACTATAAATGGAAAATATAATTGGTAAATTAATAATTAGAGGGTATCTGTGGACTCACTTTTACAATTTCCCAGCTCAGCTGGTGGGCGACGAGTGGAAGTGAGTCGAGTTGTATACTGCTATTCTATTGGTCAATAAACTGGGTGTGACGTCACGAGCGATGATGGTATATGAATGGTTGATGTGGGAGTAAGTCACTGTCTAGACGGTGACGTCACAAATTCTCGCAACATTTTAACGGGTGTAGAAATACACGTCAGTCCATATAATGAGCCTCTTTTGTTTCTCAATCCCTCTACGACGTCACATTGATTCATTTATTATCCTTGGTGTTTATAATCTCTCGGATTCGGGCCAGTCGGCCATATTTGAAATGGTGGAACTGTTGTTCAATGAATAGTGAAGTGTTTTTGCTTTATGAAAACACCTACAACATCTTCTATTTAACGGGATTACCAACGGAGCTTCCAGCGGAATTGTGTTAATTTGGCTGCAGACCATTATTGTCCAGTACACCAAGGGTAAGGGTTTTATACCGTCGTTATTTGGGTCCAAGCCTAGGCTACGATTACCACAGAATATTTAATGAATATCTTCAATACAGACTTATTTCCTTCACTTACCTCGTCAATAATAACCCATATAGGTGGAGAGGCCCTGAATTATATCAAAGAAAAAGTGATGTTGAAACATTATCTGCAATTTAGCCATGTTGATTAACTCTTAGCCCACTTAACCCCATCAGACTCATATGACGCAGAGCTTGGCAGATTAGCAATAAGAAATAGAGTTCTTTCACTCTTACAATTACCTCTTTTGGCGACCGTCAATCTTTTATGAATTAAATACCAAACCAGCGGGGGTGTGGGGGCGGCAGCCCCCACCTAATATACTAGGTTAGGTTAGGTAAGGTTGTTAGGTTACGCTAATATTACCCCTTATTTTCGTCTTTTACCCCTCAATTTCCCTGTACTTCATAGCCCTCCCCACTATCAAGGGCCGTATCTTAAGATCGTAATTGTTTAATCGAAGTCCTCTTTTTCTAGTTATTAAAAACGTATTCTATGGTGTATTATATGATATATAGAAGCAATAGAACTGTTCAAATTACCTGGGAAGTGTATATTAAACAAAATACAAAACTTTGAATAATGAGGTAAGAGATAGGCTATGTATTTTTTATCACTTTCCAACCCAAGACCAGCGGGGGTCTGGGGGCAGCAGCCCCCAGGATGCCCAGGTTACCTTAGGTTAGGTTAGGTTAGGTTAATGACCAGCTATGTAAATACAGTAGTGAACATTTGGTTCAGTCTGTGCTCAAAAATCCATTTTCTTTAGGAGGAGGCCATACACTAAACAATTACCGTGATGTTGAAACATTATCTGCAATTTAGCCATGTTGATTAACTCTTAGCCCACTTAACCCCTTCAGACTCATATGACGCAGAGGTTGGCAGATTAGCAATAAGAAATAGAGTTCTCTCACTCTTATAATTAACTCTTGCCGACCGTCAATCTTTTATGAATTAGGCTAAATACCAAACCAGCGGGGGTGTGGGGGCGGCAGCCCCCACCTAATATACTAGGTTAGGTTAGGTAAGGTTGTTAGGTTACGCTAATATTACCCCTTATTTTCGTCTTTTACCCCTCAATTTCCCTGTACTTCATAGCCATCCCCACTATCGGGGGCCGTATCTTAAGATTGTTGGATAATGGGGACAACTTTTTTTTCCGGAGATTCTAATTAATGACAACCACTGTATAATGATGAAAACTAGCTAAAAACCTCCCCAAAAAATCACGAAATAAAAGTTGGCCAGGTTCCTGGATATGTTCCTTAATTTGCATGAACAAATTGTAATAGGCCTATATAAACCTAATAAATCATATAAATAACAAATCCACAAAAATACAATCATTGAAAATAGCTGTGGTCCGTCTCCTTAATATTGACCGAAAAAACGCCCATTCTAATAAATCTCAGAGCTCTTTCGGACAGTCACAGTTTACAAACGCCTTCTTTATGCAGTGTAATAAATATTTACCCCCTGCTGGCAACATAGATGACGATTTCAATAATTCATGGGGGGGTGAGGGGGGCCTCAACCTATCGTGTATCCAACATTGGCATTATAACTAAGACCATGAATAGGGCCTACACTCATTTCTCAAAATCTGGAGGAAAAAACATAACAAATAAGGGTGTGAGCCTATTCCCTATAATTACTAATATATCCGTTCATCTTGGGACGATATCGCTACTAATATACTAATTAGTATTGATAAATAGAAACGGTTTGAATATCAAGACGCAAATTACACAGTGCAGCTAATGCCATTATAATACCGTACACGTTGTGTGAAAAATATACACCGCTGATGTTAAATTAAGCGGGTGTAAGATTAAGCGGGTGTAAAAATAAGCGGGTGTAATGACGACATGTTGGCCGAGGGCTGGAATGACGTCATCGCTGAGGCCCGCCTTGGCTGATGACGTCACGATAATCAACAACCAATCACAAGCAAGGATACACAACGTCTTGGCTTGGTTAATCAAGATGGCTATATTCTAGTTAATCTCCGTGTTTCAACCCCTCTCTTTCCCTGATATATTTCATACCCTCCCCAGCTATCGGGGTTTAGTATTGTTGAGGTAAGTGAAGAAAATAACTAAGAGATATGAGGATATAAATAAGGATCCTTAGTTAATGGGCAAACAAAATACGGTGACTACCGCTACATAGGATCTTACCGAGGACCCAGGTCGAAGGATTCATTGGGTGCAATGCTTTGTTTACGTTCGGGATATTATTTTAGTGTTATTTTTCGGTGTAGGCTAATCGGGTTTTTTCAAGTCTCGATAACGAAATTCCTCCATGCGGTGCGGACTAGGCTATAATGAGAAAAATATGGCGGGTCTAGGCCAATTGGACCCTATTTTCCCTAATAAATTATTTTGGATTTTTTTTATTTTAATACCACAAATTTTCCGAGTGTTTTTTTATAAAAGAATTTGTTCATTTGCATCAATATATAGTGTTTGTAATTAATTAGAAATCTCGGGAAAACCTATTTTCCCCATTAGGCCTATTGATCGATGTTGAGACACGCCCCCCGATAGTGATTTGAAAAGACATTAGCCTAACCTAACAACCTTACCTAACCTAACCTAGTATTATGAGTGGGGGCTGCTGCCCCCACACCCCCGCTGGTTGAGTACTAATCCCTTAGTAAAAAAACAAAAACAAAAATTGGCTGTCGATTATACGAAGGTGAAAGAAAGTCGATGAAGTCTACGGTGTTTACTCTGCAATCTTCAGCTTTGATTGTACATTGATAACGGGAAAGTACCATATTGACAACCTTGTTACGAAAATTCAATTTTAGTACCATACTTTTATATTAGTTTTTTCCGAGGGTTTAACACATTTTCATATGATCTTTAGAGCTATCGATAACTGGAAGTACCTTATTGACAACCTTGTTACGAAAAAGACATTTTATTACCATACTTTTTTATTAAGTTTTGCCGAGGGTTAAAACAACTTTTCTTATGATCGGTATATATTAAGCAAACCACCCACCAATTTTCATGACAATTTTGAAATGCATGTTGGAATCCCTATAAACTGTACTTCATTTTTATGTAAGTTTGATAATTTGGAAAAATCGATTAAGGGAGAAAATTAACATTGAAAATGATGTGTAAAAAGTCTCCCATAAACGGCGGCCCGCTATGTTATTGTAATTTGCGGCCTAATTTCGTCTGTTAATTAACTTTCTCCTTAATTGGACCCCCTATGAAGTACAACAGATTATGATGACATAAGTGACGGGTGTTTAGAGGGGGCAGAGCTCCCCCTTCAACATATTATGTGTCTCACAGTAACTTCTATTATATAAACAACCCAAGAATTTTCACAAATTTTTAAAATTTAATTTAGGATGTAATATAACCTATACTCCATGTTAAAATAAGTGTCAACCCTCGAAAAATTCTATTAAGGGAGATACAGAACCTAGAACCTGTAACCTGTAACATATTTGTCCATGTTTCCCACAGACGCCACCCCGCTAGGTCAGCCATGTTGATACTATAATTGAGGAGCGCTTTTATCGTAAATATTCGACTATAACGCCCTCTGCCTTTCTCTATGTGAACTAATGATCAACACGTCACTATGTTTCTGCCATATTATTGGTTATTTTTTTGTATACGTCACCATACGTCACGGTATTGAAGGAGTCACCCAATCATGGATCAATATATGGACAATTACGTCATTTTAGTCAGCCAATGAGTGCATTGAACTCCAGCCCACCGACAGGCAGCATGGTTTTAAATGTCAGTTGCAGGATGGCCAGTGTCTGTAGTGGTTGTGCACTTGCCCCTGAACAATAATTATACAAATTTCTCAAAACAACCAGGCAGCCCTTAAGATACTTACAGACCACGGTATATTGCCTACAAGTGTTGAGTGTCCTAGGTGTGAACATCCTTGCCATTACCGGCCAGATAAAGATCACTGGCGGTGTACACACCATTATTACGAGGAGAAGTCCAGAACACGCCGTCACTGTCCCTTTGTTACATAAGGTTGGTTATTTTTATTATTATAGATGTAAAAATTTATATAAAGTTTATTTGCACCTATAGTGTTTTTTCGGTATTATTCTAGCGTTACTTACACAGCGCACCCATCAATTTCTATGACTTCATTCCTATATATGTCAGTAGCGGCGGAAATGCATTAAAGCAATTATAGCTACTGTAAAAAACATAGACGGCACACAACACGACTCGGCGGACCTCTTTCTCCCTGCATTTCAGTCTAATTAACACTAGGAATTGACATAATTTTCTATCCAATGTACTATCCAACCAGCGGGGGTGTGGGGGCGGCAGCCCCCACCCATAATACTAGGTTAGGTTAGGTAAGGTTGGTAGGTTAGGCTAAAATCTTTAATGTTGCTTAATTGTTGGATAATGGATAATGAGCTTACTGGGTAAGTTCATTTTCTATCCCATGTACCATCCAACCAGCGGGGGTGTGGGGGCGGCAGCCCCCACCCATAATACTAGGTTAGGTTAGGTAAGGTTGGTAGGTTAGGCTAAAATCTTTAATGTTGGTTAATTGTTGGATAATGGATAATGGATAATGAGCTTACTGGGTAAGTTCATTTTCTATCCCATGTACCATCCAACCAGCGGGGGTGTGGGGGCGGCAGCCCCCACCATAATACTAGGTTAGGTTAGGTAAGGTTGGCAGGTTAGGCTAATATCTTTAATGTAGCTTAATTGTTGGATAATGGATAATTAGGTTACTGGGTTTTTGGAATAAGTTCTTCAATATTTTTCTTTATTTTCATCTTTTACCCCACAATTTCCCTGATCTTCATAGCCCTCCCCACTATCGGGCAACATAGATGATGATTTCAATTAATCACGGGGGGGGGGGGGGGGGGGCAGAGCTCTCCCACACCCCATCCTGTATCCAATGGCGAAGAGTTGGCTGGCATTTTCTACATTTTCAGCTTTTATGAAGCCTAACAATTGTCCAATCCGAGCCAACTTTTGCCAAAACATGACTGTTTTTTTCCATTTTGGGGTTTTCTTAAGTTGAAAAACAAGAAAACCTGAGCCAACTTTTTTTTGCCACTTTCTGACTTTTATGAAGCTGAAAAATCTTAAAATCCGAGCCAACTTTTGCCAAAACTTGGCTCGAGTTTTTTAATTTTGGGGTTTTCTTAAGTTGAAAAACAAGAAAACCCGAGCCAACTTCTTTTTTGCACTTACTGTCTTTTATGCAGCTGAAAAATCTTAAAATCCGAGCCAACTTTTGCCAAAACTTGGCTCGGGTTTTTTCATTTTGGAGTTTTCTCAAGTTGAAAAACAACAAAACCCGAGCCAACTTTCATCATAAAAACCCTTATATCGCCTTTTTATGTCTTTAACCCCACATTTTCCCTGATCTTCATAGCCCTCCCCACTATCGGGCGCCGTGTCTTAAGATCGTTGGATAAAGGGGAAAACGATTTTTGCGGAGGTTGAAACTAATGCCAATCACTATATATTGATGCAAATAAACTAAAACTAAAAAAAAAATAATGAAAATAATTGGTGGGTGGTTTCCTTAATATTTTCCTTATGATCTTTAGAGCATATAGATTCAATATTTATCTTCAAATATATCAACAAAATTTGTGGTATTAAAATAACATTGAACCATTATTTCTAATAGGGCCTAGGGGCTAGGGCTGCGAAAGAGGTCTTGAATATTATCAAAACTAAATTGCATCACAAAACATGAAATAGGCCTAGCCTATGAAGGGAAATTAGGTAATTAAAAAACGGGTCAATATACAGGAGGCACTACAATATAGGTAGCAAAATTCTAATGATAGTTTTGGGTTCCTATCATCATATGCTTTATTTCTATAGGCTATAGGCTACTTTTTATCCCCGGGGAAAAAAAAAAAATCTTGGGATTTTTCATTTATTTTCTTGGGATTTTTTGTTTTGGTCATTAACCTAACCAAAAAAGCTAACCTAACCTAACCTAATAGCCCCCGAATACATTTAGGTTAGGTTAGGTTAGGTTAGGTTTTTTGGTTAGGTTAATAAAAAAAACAAAATAAAATAGGCCTAGGCTAGGCTAAACCAAGATTTTTTTTCTTTTTTTCCCGGGGATAAAAAGTAGGCTAGGCTATATAGAAATGAAGCATATGATGATAGGAACCCAAAACTACCATTAGAATTTTGCTACCTATATTGTAGCGCCTCCTGTATATTGACCAAAAGGAGAATCAATGCTAAAGTAAATTTAGAGCCATTGATAGAATTTTACCGAACACAGACTGTCACCTGTAGCTACTAGGCCTAACTTCGGTCAATATACAGGAGGTGCTACAATATAGGTAGCAAAATCATAATGGTAGTTTGGGGTTCCTATCATCATATGCTTCATTTCTAGGCTAGGTCTATATACTTTTTATCCCCGGGGAAAAAAAAAAATCTTGGGATTTTTCATTTAGGCCTATTTCCTTGGGATTTTTTGTTTTGGTCATTAACCTAACCAAAAATCCTAACCTAACCTAATAGCCCCCAAATACATTTAGGTTAGGTTAGGTTAGGTTTTTTGGTTAGGTTAGGCTAGGCCTAATAAAAAAAATAAAAAAAAATAGGCCTAGGCCTAGGCTAGGGCCTACAATAAAAAAATAAAAAAACCCAAGATTTTTTTTTTTTTTTTCCCGGGGATAAAAAGTATATAGAAATGAAGCATAGGCCTAGGCCTATGATGATAGGAACCCAAAACTACCATTATAATTTTGCTACCTATATTGTAGCGCCTCCTGTATATTGACCCTAACTTCCAAACTCTCAACTAGCCTCTCCTGATTCCTGCAGCCTAGGCCTAGTTTGGTCTAAGCCTAGACCAAAACGTTTGAATAGGCCTAGCCTATAACAACTAGCCTACTCTACCTAGGCTACTGTACTACGGTAACCTAACTAAAAGTCCTGAATAGGCCTACCTGTCATATGTAAATCCTCTCCTGATCTCCCCATTGCCCCCACACTCCAAGCTGTCCATACTCCATAATCTGGACAACATGCGGCTTGTGGGTGCAACAGCGTAAAATGTTACGGGCAGCAACTCCAGCAAGGTTCGTAATCTCACACAATGTTACCAAATCCGGATTATGCTTTAGTTTGCTTTTTACACTGTTACCAATTCAATCCGGGTGGATGGGGCTCGTTGGGAGGCGATGTACGTATCTCTAAACCATGACGTCACTCACCATCTGCGTATGCGTGAGAATCTAGGCCCCCTTGGCCCTGCCTCTCACCTCCACTTACACTTAGTTACACTTAGTTGTATTCCGTCCGTTAGTGACACAGTTGAGCTGGGGCTCCACTGCGACCAGGCAGCTCCCTTTCTTCCACTCTCCATTCCAGAAGTCGGTTGGAGTTGGTGCTGGGGTATCCTGGTGTTGGTGGCCGGTCCGGTATTTTGGCCAGCCACATGTCCAAGTGTTTCTTGAAGGTGTCTGGAGACACCCCGGTCATGTTCCTGAGAGGGGCTGGTATACAGTTGAACAGTCTGGTTCCATTGTATGCAAAACTGTGATGGATCAGGGATTTGATTTTTTGTGTTGATCCCGGCGTAGTCCTCACATAGCACAGCCTCCCTCGCCTTTGGTGTTGAGTCTCTTGGATGTTTGGATTTGGTACCTTTTTTTCCAAAATCTTCCAGACGTAGATGATGATGTATCTCTCCCTACATCTTTGAAGTGAGTACAGCTGCAGCTCCTTGAGTCTCTCCCAGTAGTTAAAGTGTTGAAACCCATGGATTTTACTGGTGAATGTCCTCTGGGTGGCTTCAATTTCTGTTATTTCTCCTACTTTTTGGGGAGACCAGAGCTGAGAGCAGTACTCCAGTCGTGGTAGGACCAGTGACTTCCACAGTGTTAACATACACCTCTCATTTCTTGTGTGGAAGGTTCTCAGGATCCAGCCTGCTATTTGTTTTGCTGTTGTTGTGGCTTTGGTAATATGCTGGGAAAAAGTGGCGTCACTGCTCATATTTACTCCCAAGTCCTTCACTGTGTCCTTGGCGGTAATTTCTTGCTGTCCACTTTTGTAGTTGGTGGTGTTTTGTAGTGCTCTCTTGTTCCCGTACCTTAGAAGCTCGAACTTGTCTCCTTTATATATACCCTTCAAACCGTTACAACCAGATGTCTCCGTAGCTCTCTCGGTATAATGCCCGCCCGCCACTGAGGAAACCTGCGATCGATCCCACTCGTTTTTGGTATATTTTTTCTTTTTTTAGCCTATTTCGTTATATTTGTTATTTTGGTTATTTTGGTTATATTTTAGGGTTAGGTTAGGTTAGGTTAATCTAATCTAATCCAATATAATAGTTGTACATTTGAGGGGCGGGGCCAAGATTCTCACGCATGCGCAGATGGTGAGTGACGTCCTGTTTTAGAGCTACGTACATAGCCTCCCGGCTCGTTAGCATTGGTCGGCCACCCTTCTAGGGGAGACAACCTTATAAAAATCTGGGTGGATGGGACTCGTCAGCCTTGGTCGGCAACCTGTCTAAGGAAGTAAACCGGATACAAATCCGGGAATGAGTTGTGTTACCGGGCGTACGTCCCTAAGGGTAAGGCAAGTTAGTGGATGGATTAGCCAAACACCACTCTAGAAAAATAGGGGATGGATGTAGTTACCGGGTGTACCACTACCGACATACAACATAATCATCTATAAATACTTATAATAAAATAAATACTTATAAATCTATAATACTAGATTAGGTTAGGTTAGGTTAGGTTGTTTGGTTAGGGTAATGTATTTTTGTATCCAAAGGCAGTCAAAATAAACGGGAACATGATGGTGAGCGTCCGCGTAGTGTAAACAAGACGGGCGGTACACCCGGTAACTACATTCTTGCCAAAAATAGTGCTAATAGTGGGGGGGCCAATGTAACAGATTGGGGTTTCCCGTTGGTTTTGCGTGTTCATTTTTGGCAACCATTATGAACATGTTCTTAGCATTGCTAGGAAGTGGGAAAATGATGTCGCAATTTTTTCTGATGAAATTTAGTGACCCAAATATTGTCTGTTGCATTACACAGAATGCCAGTGCTCGGGAGCGATTCTTCCTTACAGCTCCAGAGCCGAGTAGGCTCGCTGAAGAAGCACATGTGATGGCTGGCTCACCAACAGCTAGGCTACACGCAAGGAACACCATGATCTGTCACTGGCTGTCTGGACAAGGCAGGAAGAGAACATTGCTCGACTGAAGAGTGTGCTCAGATCCTCCGTAAATCCTATGAAATATGAGGGTGAAGACCTGACCAACATCATCACAAAGGGTATGATGCCAGCCGTGGTGCAAAAAGATGTGTGCAACCAAGATGACATTGGGCAGCAGAAGTATGTCAAGTTTGTTGAGGAGTGCATCAACACAAATGAGGTCAGTGTCTGGGCCAGAATGAAGAAGGTTCAACTGAAGACGTGGAAAAGTGCAAGGAAGTCAGTGACACACAAACTGGCTGATCAGGTAGTAGAGCTCAAGGATGACAGGTCACTATTTGCCCGCATGTTGATTGTTGCTCGGTCACGCCCTGAGATCAACCTCAAGGTGAGCATTGGCCAGCATGAGTTCACGTCCCTCCCACGAGCTTTGTTCACAGTGAGTGGCGAACTCCTACCATGCACAGACAAGAGCAAGCTGATGGCTATACTTGTCCATACTTAGTGTACTCAAACTAGTATGAACAGTCTCGATGTTACGTAATCTGGGTTGATGTAGCGTTACGTATCTTTCCGTAGTCTTAAGTTGAACGCTTCCATAAGCTTGGTCGAACGTTCCATGATTGGGTAGAATATATTATTCTATAGTAGTATATGGGAAAGTATTGTAGGATTATAATTCCCATATATATATATATATATATGTGTGTTATTTTGAGATTGTTTATAAGTATCTCATTGTAAAGAAGATGGGATACATTTTCCATATGTTATGCGCGTGCGCGGTATGTCACGACAGAGACGAACATAACGCGCTCGCTCACTCTCCAACCAACCTCCGTCCCAGCTACACACGCTAAGCCTTTTTCCTATATCCACATAATCAGGTGTTTTCGCTTCACTTTCATCTCATATTCCATATAGTCATTACATCATCATCTTCGTTACTTAGCACAACTTAACGTAAATATCTAGCCTATCCTAGCCTATTGTAGCCTCTTTTCATACTTTGTTTACTTTACTAACCACTTCCAGTCATCTAGCCTATTTTCCGCCATCCTCCAATCACCAGCTGAGTTCATCTAAGGGTAATTATATATTCTATATGGTTAATGTTTCTTCAATAATAATAATATACAGTCCACTTATCTAAATTAGCCATATAATTGGTCCTTCGACCTTTCACTAGTTTGCCCCCCCCCCCCCCCCCTTTTTTTTGTGGTTGGTGGTGGCCTAGCCTACGTGGTAATATTTTTTGTGCCGTCTTTTCGTCTATCCCTCATGGCCCAGGGCTTTTGGCGTCATGGTGCCGCGGGTGGTGGGGTAGGGGAAGATTATCCTGCGGTGGTTGATAGGCCTGCGTACCCAGGCCCGATTAGGAAGGTGGCGATTTTGGGCCACTCCTACGTCAGGGATTTGTACGTGGACCAAGCCGTCCACAGGCCTTTCTTTTCCGTGACTCCTCTGGCCGCCCCAGGTGCCCGCGTCAGCACCTTGAGATCAACATTAGCCTGGGGTCAGTTTTTAGAGCTGAAGCCCGACTTGACCTTCTTGGTGATAGGAGGAAACGAAATAAGGAGCGGGGTCAGTCCGAGAGGGATTGCGGAGGGGATTGAGGTCCTAGCTGAGGAGGTGGTGTGGCTCTCGGGGGGAGAGGTCTGGGTGATTGGGGTAGAGAAGCGACAGGCTCCACGAGGGGTCTCTACGGACGAGTTTAACCGCATCAGAAATGCGGTTAACCGATGGCTAAAGCGCCATATCCCCTTCACCCGGGAGCGCTATCAGTCAATGAATACCTATGAGGCTGACTTCAGTCCCGACGGGGTACACCTCACGCACGAGGCATCAAAGCGTCTCTATTCGGAGATCTTGGCCACCTGTCGTCGGTGCTTTATGCAAGACGAATTTGCCATGGTCGCCAGGTCATACGACGAGATGTTTGCCCACCATGACGTTAGAGTTGATCAACAAAATCAGTATAGCCTAGATTAGTTAGCCTTCAAATCGGTACAGTACTAAGATTAAAATCATCCATACTGTATTGTATATTAATTTCAAAAGGTAAGGTTATTCATTCTATATCAAATTTATACTGTCCAATAACTTCTTTATTAGATTCACATGTCATTCTAAATTATTCTCTCGTCGTGTGCCCTGGAGGTGGGGTGGTATGATAGCGGATAGGCTGAGTGTGTGTTAATCCAACTCAAAACTTTTTTTCCTTGTGACTTCTTGAGATGAATTTTTTTGTGTACAATTTTCACATTTATTAAATTAATATAGAATTAGCGGTACCCAGTGAGTTTAGCCTGTTTCAATTACCCTATAGGCTCACACTCTTCTTTACTTTATTATAATTTTAAACGGTACTGCTCTTTTTGACATCTGGAGACTTTTGGCCTATACTGTATTGCACTAAATTTCCCTCCCGACTTTTCATAACCATTGCGTAAGGAGTTAAATTGAAATGCTCCAGATTGCTTGTCTACATAGCGCACAATTCTTATTCCGCATTTCGTGAGGGTGTTTTATTTTCGGCTCACGATTTAATTTGATTTCTCGGAGTACTGTATTGTTAGCCGCAACTTATTAGGTCTGGCATTATTAGTTTGATTTAACGTAATTAGAATTCCTTCCTAAATTCATGGCTAAAAGTGTACAAAAGCGTCGGGCTGGACTTAAGGGCTCTTTGACGGTCTTGACCTCTGATATTGACGAATTCCTTGATTCGGCGTCTAGAGTGCAGGTGGAGGCCAGGTTGCTCAATATTCAAAAGCAACTTGACAAGTATGAGGTCACACAGGAGGACCTGGCCGACACTTGCGAGGACGCCGAGTATATCGAGGTGATCAGAGAGGATACCCTATATATGGAGGGCATACAAGTAATCGTTGCCACACTGAAGGGGATCCTGATTACAGAGGTCAAGAAGGAGGTCAGGAAAGAGCCAAAGAAATCCGCAGTCAAATTACCCCATCTTACTCTCTCAAAATTTGAAGGTGATGCCACCATGTGGTCGGGATTTTGGGAGATGTTCAAGTGTACCATCCATGACAATCCCGACCTCACAGATATACAACGCTTCACCTATCTAAAGGGTCAGCTTCAGGGTGATGCACATAAGCTAGTCGAAGGATTCATAATCGAAAGTGCAAGCTATGCCCCAGCAATTGAGCTCCTGCAAGAGACATATGGGCATCCAGATCGAATCAAGGCAGCTTATGTTACCAAATTCAATCAATTAGTGTCACCCAAACACCAAACAGCTGACCTGAAGGACTTCTATGCCAATACAGAGAGTGTGATGAGGTCAATCATTAGCCATGGTATTTGTCTGGAGGAATTTTGTGTGGTGACTCTTGTCAATAAGTTACCATCACCACTAAAAGAAACCATAAAACGGGAAATGGGAGACTCGAGCCTGGATTATAAGAAATTCACTCATTGCCTCCAGGCTGAAGTGTACAATATGGCGGGTCAAGACAGAGTAGGGGGTACACCCATGGCTACGGCAACATTTACCGCCCAGAGTGAGTACAGGAAATTCAACTGTGTTCTGTGTAGTGGCACCAATCATTTATGGTACAAGTGTATGAAGTATAAGACAGGGCCTCTTAAAGTTAAAAGAGCCCGTCAACTACGTCTCTGCACTGGGTGCTTGTCAAAAGACCATGGCCATTCGGGTTGTACTAATCCTAACATAAGAAGCTGCAAGTTTTGTAAAGGCAAACACTTTCATTCCCTGTGTACACAAAAACAAGGGAAAGAAAGTAGACCAGCGGAGGATAACACCAAGAGAGAGCATACTGCTGCTACTTCAACTACAATGTCCGTTGCCACAGGTAAAAATACAGTAATCTTGCCCACCGTACAGCTGCCGGTAAAGGGTAAGGATAATATTAATTGTGTTAAAATCAGATCGCTACTTGACCAATGTTCTCAGAGGACCTTTGTGAAGTCTTCTGTTCTATCCTCCCTTTCCTACATTTCTAAAGGAACTGAGGAGTTATGTCTTCACGGATTTACCGGGAAACAGGCCTCTAGGGAATATAATGTTGTGGCACTGCAATACAAACACAAAGGTAAATTTCATCATCTAGACGCAATAGTGGTTGATGAATTGCCAGAACATAAAGGTGAAATTAACCTAAAGTCTAAACTGGTTAGTTTACAAAGTAAAGGCATAAAATTAGCCGATCCTCACGCAACGGACACAGATCAGCTGGAGCTGCTCATCGGTGCGGATCACTACTACGAAATAGTGCGACCTGGGTATAAAAGGTCAGGTAGCCTAATTCTGCTTCCTACCAAGTACGGGTACGCCATCAGTGGTTCATATGTGACACAGCCTACAAGCTCCAGCACAGAAGTAATTACTGTATTGAAAGTAGCAGTAACACCAATGGACGAATACATATCCACTGGCAATATTTCACCATGCAAAAATGACTTAAATGTTTTGTGGGAATTAGATCATATCGGGATAACCCCTAAGGAATACTCACTGGTTGAGCGTCAAGCACTATCGTCGTACGAGGATACCGTTACCTACGATCCCGACAGCCAACAGTATAAAGTGAGACTGCCCTGGAACAATTCCAAGGATCAGCTGCCATCTAACAAGGGCTTGGCCATAGGCCGTCTTCGGGGACTTCAGAAAAGATTCCTCAAGGAGCCTGACTTTTGCGAGGAATACTCAAAAGTCATAAAGGAACAGGTGTCCCGGGGTTTTATCGAAGAGGTGCCTTTTGATAAATCGGATACCGGGCATTACTTGGCTCATCATGGTGTAGTCAAGGAGAGCAAAACTACGCCAGTGCGTATTGTCTTCGACTGTTCCGCCAAGATGAGTGAACGTCATCCTAGTCTTAATGACTGCCTGTACACTGGACCCTCACTGGTGCCAGATTTGGCGCAGGTTTTGCTTCGGTTTCGACTCGGTAAGTATGCCTGGGTGTCTGATATTGAGAAGGCATTTCTCATGTTAAGACTCCATGAAGACGACCAGGACTATACGCGATTTATGTGGCCCAAGTATCCGAGGCAACTGAATTCTCCCCTAATTTGTTACCGGTTCCGGGCAGTTTTATTTGGAGCGACTTGTTCCCAATTCCTTTTAAACGCCACCATTTTGTCTTATGTCAGTGCAGATCCGCAGATTATTCATCAGATTCGGTCAGGGTTGTATATAGACAATTTACTGGGTACAGGAAATGAAGAAGATTTCCTGGTTGATACCTACGCTGTAGTCCGAGAGATTATGAATGACGCCCATCTACATTTGCGTGAATGGGCGACTAATAATTCTGTTTTGCGGACTGTACTGCAACGGGATGGTGTGGCGGCTGTACAGCAGGAACATGTTAGAGTGCTAGGGTTGTTTTGGAGAACGGACACCGATACCCTCTCATTCGGCGTTCAGTACGCGCAATATTCGCAGATTACAAAACGAATTTGCTTGAGTATGACAGCTAAACTTTTTGACCCCTTGGGGATAGTTCTACCGGTGTCGATCAAATCGAGATTATTCCTTCAGCAATTATGGAGGATAAAATTAGGATGGGATGAAGTTTTGACTGGCGATCTGGTTCAGGAATGGGATGACATTATTTCGGATCTTCGTCTCTGTAAGGGTTTTAATTTTCCTCGGAGAGTTGTCATGGACCATCCTGTTTCCATTCATGCCTTCTCAGACGCTAGCAAGGTCGCGTACGGCACCGCCATATACTTTGTTGACACAAGTGGCAGCCGTATCGTCATAGCGAAGGCGAAAGTTGCCCCGATCAAATCCCTTTCCATCCCAAAATTAGAGCTGACTGCAGTTCTGATGGCTGCTAGACTCGTTCACTTTGTAGAGGAAACCTTTAAAAATTTGCTAACTATCTCTGAGACAGTTGTGTGGAGTGACAGCCAAATTACGCTCTACTGGTTACATAGCCGTAAGAGGCTACCAGTGTACGTCACCAACCGTGTCGACGAAATTCGTACCCTGCTACCTACCGCACAGTTCCGGTATGTGTCTACCAAAGAGAATCCAAGTGATTGCATTACTCGTGGTGTCTCTGCTAAATTTCTCAAATCTTCTGCGTTGTGGTGGAATGGCCCATGCTGGCTTAATGATCCCAACGAATGGCCAGAGAATATAGATTTGAGCGAGCAACACACTGCTATTGTGGCACCGGTAATTGACTCGGTGCCTGACGAAGACACACGGTTATGGGAGTGGGATAGATTCAGCAGCTATGAAAAGTTACAACGTGTTACAGCATGGGTGATACGATTTGTAGAAAATGTAAAAGCAAAAAATAAAGGCACTCCGTCCACAGGTAGTGCTTACCTCAATGTGAAGGAGATCAGAATTGCAGATCAATTATTACATAAGCTCTGTCAACAAGAAATATATACGCAGGAATATAAATTACTGGTTAAGGGAACAAAGTCTAGGAATAACCTGATCAACCAATTGGGCTTACACTTGAAGGGGGACTTGATACATTGCGGAGGCAGATTACGATTGGCAGCCTTCTCTGAGGCAAGTAAGTATCCAATACTACTGCCCCCCAATCATCCCTTCACCCATCTTATCATCGATAGGTGTCACCGACTCTGTTGTCATTATGGGGTTGGTCATATAGTCACCTATGTAAGACAACGATGGTGGGTGCCTAGAATCAGGCAGGTGGTCAAGAAAGTCCTTCGCAAATGCTTAAAGTGTAGAAGAGTACAGGGAACACACTATGATCCCGTCGGAATTCCTCCCTTACCAAACCTGCGAACCACCCCAGGTGACCCTTACAAAGTTACCGGGGTTGACTACAGTGGAGCAATCCCTGTGAAAGATTCACCCAATCTTAAGGTGTATATGATACTTTTCACTTGTGCTGTTACCAGGGCAATTCACCTGGAACTGGTCACCAACCTCACTTGTGATAGCTTCCTACATGCCTTCCGAAGATTCTGCAGTAGACAGGGATATCCACGTATCATGCTGAGTGACAATGCAAAGACTTTCATAGGGGCATCTACATATCTCAAAGAAGTAAGCAACAATCCTAAGATTCAGACCTGCCTAGCGGATGTAAAATGCGAATGGCGTTTCATTCCCGCCAGAGCGCCTTTGGTTTGGCGCCATATGGGAGAGAGCCATAGGCATCGTGAAGGCGGGTCTGAAGAAGGTGTTGGGTAGAGCTCTCATCTCGATTGAGGAACTCAACACCATTCTCTGGGAGATTGAAGCCACCGTAAATGATCGCCCTCTATACTATGCTTCTGGTGATTTGGAAGACCTTACCCCAATCACACCCTCAGTACTGGTGCGTGGATACAGACTGCGGGATCTTCCTGAAGAGCATGACGAGGATACTATGGAGGATCAAGACTACATAAGTAAGGAAGTGATATCGGCCCGCTACAAATATATTCGTAAATTATCGCGAGATATTTGGCATCGCTGGTCAACAGAATATCTGTTGACTTTAAGGGAAGCGCAAAGGAATAAACTAACACCATTAAAAGGTCATTGGCCTAGGGTAGGGGACGTGGTAACCATCCATGAGGAGGGCCCGCGCGCATTTTGGAAATTGGGTCGGATAGAGGAGTTATTACCAGGTCGTGATGGTGAGGTTCGGGTAGCAAAGGTTCGCACCAGGACTGGAGTAATCACACGGCCAACAGTCCGACTATATCCTCTTGAGGGTGACCTCGATCGCAAGGACACCCCCTCGGATCAGTTATCCATTGAAGTCCCCTCTCTGGCTTCTACTTCGGCGCAGCCTGTTGACGCGTCTGGCGAACGCCCACGTCGACAGGCAGCCCAGATATCCTCCCAAGCTTGGCGGGATAAGATTGCCTCCGGGCAAATCTAATCATGTAAATTTTGTATATTTTCTGTTGGTGGGAATATGTCCATACTTAGTGTACTCAAACTAGTATGAACAGTCTCGATGTTACGTAATCTGGGTTGATGTAGCGTTACGTATCTTTCCGTAGTCTTAAGTTGAACGCTTCCATAAGCTTGGTCGAACGTTCTATGATTGGGTAGAATATATTATTCTATAGTAGTATATGGGAAAGTATTGTAGGATTATAATTCCCATATATATATATATATGTGTGTTATTTTGAGATTGTTTATAAGTATCTCATTGTAAAGAAGATGGGATACATTTTCCATATGTTATGCGCGTGCGCGGTATGTCACGACAGAGACGAACATAACGCGCTCGCTCACTCTCCAACCAACCTCCGTCCCAGCTACACACGCTAAGCCTTCTTCCTATAGCCACATAATCAGGTGTTTTCGCTTCACTTTCATCTCATATTCCATATAGTCATTACATCATCATCTTCGTTACTTAGCACAACTTAACGTAAATATCTAGCCTATCCTAGCCTATTGTAGCCTCTTTTCATACTTTGTTTACTTTACTAACCACTTCCAGTCATCTAGCCTATTTTCCGCCATCCTCCAATCACCAGCTGAGTTCATCTAAGGGTAATTATATATTCTATATGGTTAATGTTTCTTCAATAATAATAATATACAGTCCACTTATCTAAATTAGCCATAATACTTGAGGAGCTGCCAAACAAAACTGGTGGTGATCTGCAGCCAGAGGATGTCACCAATGACACTGCTCCATTGCCACCAAGGAAGGTGCACTGTCATTGATGGTATGGCAGTTGTCCAGGCAATGGGTAAGCCACCTTGGGTCAAGACATGTGCCCAATGGGCTGACCACTTCACAGCCACATTGGACAGCACGTGCAGTGACTATGATGAGGTCCATCTATAGTCTTTGACCGCTATGATCTTCCCACTTCACTGAAGGAGGCCACGAGAGAGAGACGCCAGGGTGGCAAGCCGGCTACTGCTTATCATGTCACAGACAACACACCAGTCAGTAAGATGTCAGCAAAGCAGTTCTTGTCCAGTACCACAACCAAAGATGAACTGACGGTTTATCTTGCAAAGAAAGCTCTCCACCACTTTGAGGGTAAGCCCAAGGTCTTCATCGTGACTTCACGGCAAGAGACCCTTTCGAACTATGGATGTTCAACATCTCTGCAGCTCCCAAGAAGAAGCTGACACAAGGCTTATCCTACACAGTCTGGATGCTGCTCGAAGAGGAGCAACAGAACTCTACATTCAGTCACCTGACACTGATGTGTTTGTCCTTGCAATCCACCGTTACCATCAGCTCTGCAGGAACACCTACTTCGTCACTGGTGTGGGGAACTAGAAGCGGGTAATCCCACTGGGACCAGTAGTGAATGCACTTGGCGCTGCAAAGGCTGAAGCCTTACCAGGATTTCATGCCTACCCTGGAGCCGACATAACAGGCCAATTTGCTGGCAAGGGGAAGCTGACCTGTTGGCAAGCACTAAACAGATGCTCCATGGAGGTGGTATCTGCATTTGCTGCCCTGGGAACCTGCGAGGAGCTGGGTGTTGACACTGAACGTGCCATTGAAACATTTGTTTGCCAGGTCTATGAGCCTGGTACCACTGTGGTGGATGTTGGTGATCTCAGGTGAAAGCTTTTCACCAAGAAACAACTAGAAGCTCAAAAGCTACCTCCGACACGAGGAGCCTTACATGAAGCCATTGCCCGAGCACATTACCAGGCCATGGTGTGGTACCAGGATGACATTCCCCACCCTCAGCTACCACCAGCAACACACCATGGGTGGAAGGAAGAGGGGGATAGACTAGTGCCAGTCCCAACAAGGGATCCTCCAGCTCCAGCCACAGTTACCTCATCAAATGTGGGTGCAAGAAGACCAGTTGCAGGTCCAACTGTTCCTGTAGGTCCCAGCGCCTGAACTGCTCCGAGATGTGTAGGTGTGGAGCCGATGAGGAGGTGTGCAGTAACGTCAGCCAGGCACTCTTGGGAATTGATGAGGATGGAGAAGAAGGAGATCCTTCCATCTAACTAGCTTCTCCTCTAGCTGCACTTTCTCCACTGCTTCTATATCTTTCACCATATATGGAGCCCACATCTGGTTTGCATATTCCAGGTGCGGCCTAATCAGCGCTGTATCGAGATTACTGAAAATTTCTTCATCCAGTGACACAAATGTCCTCCTTATCAGCCCTACAATTTTATTGGCTTTATTTATCTTCTCCGCTAAATGTTCTGAGAAATTTAACTTATTGTCTATTACTACTCCTATATCCTTTTCTGCACTAACTTCTTCCATTGTTTCATACATACTGTATCCTACCTTGTCTGTCTTGTTTGTCCCAATCCGCATGTACAGTACTTGCATTTTTTTTGGATGAAAAGGCATTAACCAATGTTCAGACCATCCCTTCATGCACTCCACATCTTGAAGCAAACCCACAGCTTCCTTACTCCTCACCCTTCTATATTGCTTGGTGTCATCTGCATACAATTATATTTCATTTCCGTTTGTTATAACTTCAGGTAAGTTGTTAATGAACATAACAAACAGTAGTGGTCCCAACACAGATCCCTGAGGTAGCCCACTTGTAACTTCCCTCCACCCCGAGCCTATTCCATTGACCAGTACCCTCAGGAAGGCCTCTATCCACTTCACACATTTCTCTCCTATATTATACCTTCTGACCTTCTCTAATAGCCTTTTGTGTGGGACCTTGTCGAAGGCCTTAATAAAAACGCAATATACCACGTCTAACATCCCCATCCTCCAGAATTTGCATCCAATCATCTACCACCTTAATGAGCTGAAGCACCGTCGACCTCCCCGGCAAGAATCCGAACTGTCTCCCACTGAAAACTTGGGTTTGATTTCATATGCTCCATTATTCCTTCTCTGATTTCAGTTTTCATTAACTTCCACACTACACTTGTCAAATTGACTAGTCTATAATTTCCTGGGTCATTTCTCTTTCCCCATCCTCCACCCAAATACCCTTATTATGTGTGATATGCGCAAGTCCAGCGCCCAACACATTATAAATCGAGATTGAGATATATAGCGGTTATATTTGCCACTTTCCAGACCGTCGGAATTTGTCCTGTATTAAATTATTCCTCAAATAAAATTTGTAAAGGTTCAACTAACATCTCACCTCCTTCCTTGATAATTCTTGGATGTATCCCATCCGGTCCCGGGGAGTGCTATAGGAAAGATGAATAGAAATAAGTTCCTGGCGGGGACTTACTTCTATTCATCTTTCCTATAGCACTCCTTATTCCAGCTTGGGAGAACTATCAGTTCCAGTGCTGGTACCTGTTTGATGGGAATACTGGACACCTCTTCATCCGGCTCCACTGTAAATACCTCCCCAAAGTATCTCCCTAGCACCTCTGCCTTCTCCTTGTCAGTTTCTGCTCTAGTCATGTCATCCGAGTTTTCTAACAGTTCTGGGAGGGCGGGTGCCCAACCCCGAAAGGAGTTGAAATAGGGGAGCTATTCCCCCGCCAAAGGCGGCTTTCTAGGGCCTTTCCTAGCTGATGCTGAGAGATTGGGTTCTAGTCATGTGGTGATGGGCTGGTCTATCCGAGTGAGAACTGAGCGATCTCTGCCATACCCATAGCTTACTCTGACTGTTCCTTTTACTTATACTGTATATCTTCTAGATCTCAAGTGGCGGCGTCTTTTCCGTGGATTGACCTCCCTACTACCAACCTAGAAGTTGGCAGATTGGGAGCCAAAGTGTCACATTTTTCCCTTACCCCTTCATAATTGCTGAGGGGCACAGGGCCTTGGGTGGGGCTTTGGTTTCCCGGGCGTTTCCGCACCCTCCTCAGCTCCCTGCCCTGGAGTGGCTTCGGTCACCCGGGCTTTGTTAGTGGTAAGCAGGGAGGATTTTGTGGGGGCGCTCGTTTATGGCCTTGGCCTTACTCGAGACCTTGGGGCTGTTCGGCCAGACAGCCTGGGGAACAACAACAACAACAACAGTTCTGGGATACCCACTCGATCTTCTTGTCAACTTTTCTTGAATATACTTCCAAAATATTTTTGGATTCTCTTTCACATTTCTTGCAATCTCCCTTTCCCTCTCCTAGTTTCCCACCTTATTTTATTGTTTATTTGTCTGCGTTCCAAATCCACTTCTTGAATTTCTATATTAGACCCATTGTTCTTTTTTAACAATTTTATTCTTGCCCACAAACATTTCTTTCTTCTTATCAATGTCCAAAGTTTTCTGTTCATTGGTAATGCTAGGTTCGCTCTTATCCTCAAATTTGTTTTATCCTTATATTCTTTTACCAAGAGTGAGAGCAGTGGAAATGAATTACTTAAGGAGTGCGTGCGGAGTTACATGGAGGGATAGACAGACTAATGAGGAAGTAAGAAGGAGGTGTGGTGTGGAGGTAGATGTGCTGGAAAGTGTGAAAAGGAACAACTTGAGATGGTTCGGCCATATGGAACATATGGAAAGCGAGAGAATGACTAAGAGGGTGTACGAGAGCGAGGTGGAGGGACAGAGGGGGAGAGGTAGACCGAATATGAGGTGGAAGGATGGAGTGAGGAACTACATGAACGAAGGCGGTGCTGGTTGGGGGGAGGGGCGTCGACTGACTGGGGACAGAGGTGCATGGGGGCGGTTCGTTCGTGGCCACCCCTTCGGGGATCACGGCGTCAGGCAATAGATAGATAGATAGATTCTTTTACTGATACACAATTCGGATATCGCATTCTCTACATTCCCTCATCATCTTCACCGTTCAGGTACTCCTTCCAGTCAATGTCCAAACACCGTCTCATCATACATGTATATTTTTTTGCTTCTATTATCCCTCTCTGTTTTAATATTGCAACTAAAACTTATACAAGCATGGTCACTACGACCTATAGGGCTATCCACATTGGCATCATCCACTATACTGTATATATATATCCTCCTCATTACTAAATATCAAATCAAGTACACTCCCCTGCGTCCCATCTCTATATCTCGTTATCTCTGTAATATGTTACGCTAAGAAACAATCTCTCACTTTCTCTATGAACTTGTATTCCAAGCTACATTGTCCCGTTGGAGTAGTATAATTTGCCCAGTTGATCCTTGGCAAATTGAAATCTCCAAGCAAAACCTTATATTCGGTCTCTCTATTATCAATTTCTTCCATTACTTTCAGTAGGTTATCATCGTCTTCCCTACTATTATTTGGGCTTCTGTATATAGAGGCAATTAAAATTTACCCTCTTCCACATTTTACTTCAATACACAAATACTCACAATACTGCTGTCTCAAATCCACCTCATTTTCTTACATAAATAAACAGTCCTCTTCCAACTTCTGCCCTAATAACATTCTTTTCATACAACTCAAAACCCTCCAAACTATACTCCACCAGTTCCCTTTCAATTCTAGCATCTTTTGGTCTTACTTCCTGTTGGGCTATGACATCGGGTTTATCCTCTTCATCTTGCAACCTACATATCATTCTCTTTTTGTGTCCTGGGTAAACACATCAACATTACTAAACATAATTTATAGTCTTTCTACCATTCTCTCGGCAACTACACCATCCTGCTCCTCCTGTCCGTACCCTGCTCTTTCCCCCTTGCACTACTGGGTCTGCAGCTTCGTCTCCCATCTCTTTCAAAGATACCTCCACCCTGCTCTCCCCCTCCACCACATCGCCCATCACCTCTTCCTTCCCTGATCTCCTTCTTTCTTCTATTCGTATAAACCACTTCCTCAATTTCCTGTCCCTCACTCTCCAGAACTTCCTCTTATCCTCCTCACCCAACCTTCTATTCTCTTCATCAGCCTTTTCCTGCAATTCCTTAATTTTTTGTCTTTGTTCTATGCTCAGATCCTTCCTTATTCTTATGTGTTTCAATTCTTCATTCGTGTTTAGCCTCCAACTAAAATTTGTAACTGTCTCTGCCACTGCCCTGGTTCTGAACTGTACTCTTATAGGTTTCATCTGCCCCCTTCTATATCTACCTATCCTACTGACTTCCTCCACCTGCTCTTCCCATCCATATCCATCCTCATCCATACCTTACATGAACTCCTTCACTTTCTCCACATCCCTCACTTTTCTCTCTCCATTATCAGTCAGATGTGCCTCTATATATCCATGCACAATTACACCCCTATCCCTGTCCATGGCCTCTCTCACGACACTCTCCTTTTTCTTCAAGACACCTACGACTGCACTCTCGAAACTTTGTTTGATCTTATTAATTTCTTCCTTTTGTTCTTTCACAATATCCTCCAAGGCCTTCACTTTCAGTTCACCTACCACCGTCCATGCTGCTGTCTCCTTCACCTCCTTGACTCGTCCTTCGTACTCCTTCAATGCCATATTCTCTGCTCCCAATTCATCTACCCTTTTTAATACCATCTCTAGGCTATTATTAACTTCCGAAATAGGCTTACATTCGCCTCCTTCACTACCTGACACACCACACAATTCACACAATACCTTAACTTTCTCACCCTTCCATTTCTCTATATAATTCATGCACGGAAAATATTGGGCTAGGAAAAATACATCTATATTACAAACTTGTATTTCAAAGTTACAAAAAATTATACTAGAAGGAATACTGAACAATTAAGTGATACAATGTAAATATTTGCTGATCCCTCTTGCCTTTTAACTGACAGCAAGTACAGTTGGAACAAAATATACTGATAATTGATTTGTTAAAATTAAAAGATACAATAAGTAATATAGATAATGATGTATAATATTTAGTTACAGGATATAAGATTATACCAACAAAATCATGTGAAAATTATATTGTTACCACTTAAGCTGCAGGCATATTTCCGCATATTTCTGCTATATTAGGGCTCATTCAGGTACTCCTAAATGATTAAGCAAGTGTCTGAATAAAATTAAATGTATTCTGCCAAAAACTAGAAGAAAATAGCTTCAAAATTACAATAGAACGAGCTTCGTAGCGAGCGGGGTTCATCCGCAGCAGCGCTACCATTGGCATCGGCAAATAATCGCTAATAATGAAGAATGTCGCGCTACATTTGCCTTTGGCAGCACTGCATAAATCTCGCGAGATATGGTTCTCACTCCTCAGTGCACCAGCTGCCGGGCTGGAGAGCGGACATGGGCCTGCTGCGCTCCCGCTCACTCGCACTCTCTCCACAGGCTTTAAGGGCCTGTAAATTGCTTTAAATTGCCAAAACGTTCCTGGACGGGTCCTGCAGCCAAAGGGTTAAATATAACAAGTTATTGATACAGATAAGGTTGCAAAGTATTAGGGTATACAGTATAGTATGGATTAAACCAACACAACATTGTTAACACTTTAGTTAATTATATAGATACAACTGCATAATATTAGGATATATTACAAAGGCACTTTAATGTGTTTCAGCAGCAGTGTTCAATGTTTCAGTTATAACATATGTGTATGATCAACACACACCACCAGTGGTAAGCGTTGAGGAGACGGTGAGCATCAAGAGTATCAGTGATGATATGTGTACTAGTAGGCTTGGATGGTTTGGGTGCCTTGATGTAAGTCTGTGAATGTGGGGGGAGCTGCACCAAGGGGAAGACCAAGAAAGATGTGGGATCAGACCTTATGGTCCATAGGGGCCCAGGGCAGTATAGGCCAATAATAGGTGTTCACCATATGTAGATTTTCCATTACTTGTGTTATTCCTAATCCACTAATTCTCAATCTGCGAGGTCGCGTGCCGCCCATATTCTCGCGTATTGAGAGGCAAGATTGCCGAGCCGAACCATCCAACTCCGCACGGACGCCACTTTCGGGATGTCTCGGATGTACTATACTGCTACTGCCAGTCAGCCATACTTCCCTCTCGTAAGTGTTTGTTGTGTGATTACTCCCGGACTATACGCTGTTCTGCTCCGATATTGTACTCTCACAATGGCTCCCATAACACCACCAAGTTGCGGACAGAAACGCAAATATGTAACATTGTTTGTATGTATGTATGTATATACTCTGGCCCGATCCACACTTTTCCCTTTTTTTTGGGGGGGTTGGTACAACAATTCCTTGATACATTGACAATTGCAAAACAAATTGAGATATTGAGCCGTTATAGGCTAATCACCATTTACGATATAAAGAAGCATGCCAAAGTGTTGAAGAACTATGCACGTGCTGGCAAAATAATGAAAGGTTGCAACAAAATAAAGACCCTGAAGAAACCAGTACTGGCACAGTTGGAGTCTGAGCTGTACAAGTGGTTCAGTGGAAAGCAGGACTACTACTGCAATACCTGCAAAGCATCTGCAATTTGAAGGAGAGTTAAAAAACACTCTTGTAACTGTCTTCGTGGTGCGATGCATAAGGTGTTGATTTTCGGTGTGAGCATCCTGGATTCGAATCCACGGACTGCCACATGTGTTTGTAAATTTCATTAATCGATTTTAGGAGTATAGTTGGTTGTTGGAAGGAACATAATAATTAATACATACATACATAGAAGTTTAAAAGACCGCTTCATCCACAGAGACCGTGGTTCTAATCTCTTTACTGTAGTCTATCTATATATCTATCTACTCAGATGCATAACCCATTTTATATATATATTTTTCATTTTTTTTTTCTGGGGGTGGCCGACTCGAGACACAGCTCGAACAGGGGGAGAAAGAAGAAAAAAAAAAATGCTAACAAAATATACATTCACACACATCTAGGTTGCCCAGGAGTGAAACCCAGAGACCCAGGCGCATTTGGGGTCTCCAGCAAAAGATTACTATAGTACAGTATTAATATTTATATATACTGTACAGTATACAGTATATATATCATCATCATCAATCTGACATACATTTGTATGTATGTATGTATATCATCATCAATCTGACGCCTTGCTTCCAGAGGAAGCGCCCCAAAAGGGATGGCCATGGCAGAAACTGCCTCCAGGTTCCCAGACATGCCTCCACATGCCATTTCCACTATATGGATTAACCTATATGGCCCCTAACACTGAAGGAGCAGACCCAGAGCAGTCCCTCACCCGGATGGCAGTTCCACCACTGTTTTGCTATTTTATTTACCCCAGTGGGGCCCTGTCTGGAAGCATACCAAGCACAGGAATTTTCTGAAGATAGGAACCAGTGGTCCACTGCTCCAGAAGCTGATTGCACCACCAACGTGGCGGGCGGTGGGGTCGCCGCATCCCTACGCCATATACAGTACAGTATATACAGGACTTTTACTGTACTAGGAAAAGCTGTGGATATTGGAGAAGGCTACCCTTGATAAGTGAAGAGAGTGTGTGGAAGTTGCCTCTGCTACTGTTTGCTCAGTTCTGATGAGTGACACTGACTGGGAGTTGTAGGGTTTGGAACTGTGTGAGAAGCAGAACCTGAAGGTCAATGTGGCAAAATGTATGAGTATGGTCGTTGAAAGGGCTATAGTACCAGAGTGTCAGATGAGGTTGAATAGTCAGACAATAGAGAATGTCAGCTCATTTAAGTAATTGGGCAGTGTGATGAGTAAAGATGGGATTATAGTGGATTAAGTGCGAGAGACGGTACAACAGGAGAAGAGGGTTGTAGGAATGCTGAAAATAGTGACAAGGAATAGGATGGTAAGCATAAAAGTAAATAAGTCATTGCATGATAGTGAGGTAATCCCAACATTGACATATATGAGAGTGAAGCATGGGTGTTGTTGGAGAGACATGAATCAAGAGTGAGAGGGCTGGAGATAAGTATTTAAAGAAGTGCTTGTGGAGTCACAATGAGAGGTAGACAGGTGAAGGAGGAATAATGTGAGTGTCGTGGTCGGTCATGTGAAGCATAATTATGGTGAATGAAAGAATGACTAAAACAGAGTATGAGAGTGAGGTGGAAGGGCAAACAGAGTATGAGAGTGAGGTGGAAGGGCAAACAGAGTATGAGAGTGAGGTGGAAGGGCAAACAGAGTATGAGAGTGAGGTGGAAGGGCAAACAGAGTATGAGAGTGAGGTGGAAGGGCAAACAGAGTATGAGAGTGAGGTGGAAGGGCAAACAGAGTATGAGAGTGAGGTGGAAGGGCAAACAGAGTATGAGAGTGAGGTGGAAGGGCAAACAGAGTATGAGAGTGAGGTGGAAGGGCAAACAGAGTATGAGAGTGAGGTGGAAGGGCAAACAGGGAAAGGCAGACCAAAAATTAGGTGGAGGGATGGAGTTGAGAAACATTAGCCCTCTCACATCCTTATGACGCAGAGGTTGCCAGATTAGCAATAAGAAATAGATTTCTCTCACTCTTATAATTACCTCTCCAAAATTAGTTTTCTGCCCACAGCTAAACTCAAAGACAACTGCACAGGTTGAAGTAAATAAACTAAAGGTTTATAAATACCCCTGACGGTAACAAAGGCTTTAAAGTATCCCTAATAGGCTCAAAATTGCATCAAGGACGTGAGAGGGTTAAGTGAAAACAGTGTTGGGTGGGAGGAGGGGTGTCAGCTTACAGATGACCGAGGTGCATGGTGGTGATTCAAGACAAGACTCAAGACAGAGCCTAAATTAATGGTGTCATGGTACTGAAGGTGTTAACCCTTTCAACATGATGATGTCTTTTTACCTTAGCAACCGGCCGAAGGCCGGTTGCTTTTAAATTACAGGCTCGCTATCGCTCGCCAGGAAAAAATTGACACCTAAATGGCACGAAAAGTCTTAACATTGACAGAAATAGGGCGAAAGTTCTTAAAATCGCCAAACTAATGGGGCGAACGTCTTAAAATCTCAAAGGCAATGGGACTAAGCAGGAGGGAAAAGGGGTCCAGAAAAAATATACCTCAAGTAGAAATCTCCCCTTAACCTCTGAAGTGCGCATGGGGGTAATTGGAAACGTCCCCCTGTGCTGACGTATTTGAGGTGTTTCCGTCACTAAAATATTCATTGTGCCATTAATAGCATTAATACTTATCCATATGTGCCTATTATGGGTTGATTATAAAGGTATTAACCTGAAACAACAATAAAACGAGTGAAAACAGCGTTTGGATGGTCAAAATCGGAGATATAGCCCGCGAGTTGTATAATGTATGGGTGAGGCAATCTGCTTTCCCGCCAATTTCCCCCAAGGCCACTGAGACACAGTCGATCGATACTCTCTCTCTCTCTCTTGCACTCGCTTGCTATCAGTGATGACCACACCCTCCAATCGGATTTCTAATGTTAGCACGAAAATATACCTCAGAATAAGGGAATAACAGGGAAAATAGGTGATAACTGAAGGAGAGGAGGAAAGTGGGGAAGGAGGGGAGGTAGAGGACTGAGATTTTGCATGGCCCAGGGGCCAAAAAAAAAAAAAAAAATAATTTTTTTTTTTTTTTTTTTTTTCGATGTCAAAAGTTGATTTTTTTTTTCTCTGACTCTTAAGAGTCTCCCCGCAGTGCGCCGGGGGAACTCTTAAGAGTCTCCCCGCAGCTCCCGGGTTAAGAAGGTGCTATGTTATTCAGTGGGTTTATTGAGATCGTATTTACCCCTTATATATAATTAATATATATAACCCCTTCAGTACCATGGTAACATGTTTATTATATTATGGTTATTATTATATGGATACATTAACCCCTTCAGTACCATGGTAACATGTTTATTATATTATGGTTATTATTATATGGGTACATTAACCCCTTCAGTACCATGGTAACATGTTTATTATATTATGGTTATTATTATATGGGTACATTAACCCCTTCAGTACCATGGTAACATGTTTATTATATTATGGTTATTATTATATGGATACATTAACCCCTTCAGTACCATGGTAACATGTTTATTATATTATGGTTATTATTATATGGGTACATTAACCCCTTCAGTACCATGGTAACATGTTTATTATATTATTGTTTATTATATTATGGGTACATTAACCCCTTCAGTACCATGGTAACATGTTTATTATATTATGGTTATTATTATATGGATACATTAACCCCTTCAGTACCATGGTAACATGTTTATTATATTATGGTTATTATTATATGGGTACATTAACCCCTTCAGTACCATGGTAACATGTGGGCAGTATTATGGTTATTATTATATGGATACATTAACCCCTTCAGTACCATGGTAACATGTTTATTATATTATGGTTATTATTATATGGATACATTAACCCCTTCAGTACCATTGTTGTACTGTTGTGTTGTCCCTATTCTGGCTCTGTCTTGAGTCTCCCCCCAAAAAAAAAAAATACAAAAAAAAATACAAATACAAAATAAAATACCAAATAAAAAGGAAAAGTGGGTATTTGGCCTGAGTATATAGATAGATAGATAGATAGACAGATAGATAGATAGATATAAATTAAATCATTCATATTGTTTACCCCTTCGATTCCAAGAGGTTCTTCCTAGGCTAAATAAAATAGTTTAATAATAGCAAAGTAAAATAAAGGAATACATCATGGTACAGTGAAATAATTAACTGTGTAACTACAGAGGCAGCACAACACCACAGTCCACCACAGTCACATCTGTTATGTTAGTGTGGTTGATTGCTGCCTTCACCACCTCCAGTCCACTATCTACATTGCCAATGACATTACTCCAGGTGAAACCAGAAAAATCCTTGGTGAAGATAATAAACTGGGCATTAATATTATCGCTTGGTCCATAATATGATGCCACAGTCCCTGCCTTGATTGACTCAGTGTACTTGTTGGTCTTAGAGTGAGTCACCAGTGAGGCTCCTCCTTCACCATTGTTGTACTGGTAGTCACCACCTCTCACCCTCTCACCTGGCCCATCCTTGCTCAGCATTACAGTGTTGAGGTATGAGTGTCCACGTTGGCCGGTACACAACAGCATAAACTGTGTTGCAAAGGTGTTACTAGGCCTCAGTCTGATGTGAACCCTCCCTCTTGTTGACCCTCCCCAAGCAAGGTCCAGGAAGGTCAGGGTGGAGGAAGGCTCTAACAGTTCCAACAATTCACTTACCTGTAACACAAACAACACTATTAGCACAAAGGAAAGCAAGCAACAACAAATATGCTGAACCCCTTCAGTACAATGACACCCTAATAACCTTTAATACTGGCTAACAGTAGAACATTTTATGAAGTTCAAGAAATCCTATGGCTTAAAAAGTGCATGATAATGGAATGTTTATAAATGAACACAACATAATAATTATTAAGTGATAAAAAAGAGCAATACTAAAATACTAACAGCAATATAATTTAAATTGTTAACAATTACTATTTACTGTTGATGAAGTAAATTAACACGAGATGGAGCCACACAGATTAACTGGAAATTAATGTCATTATTAGAAATATAATATTAATTCTATCAATAAAGATAAGGAGTAAGAAAATTGAATGGTTGGGAGGTGGAAATGAGAAGAAAGAATGTCTGGACAGAAATTGAAAGAGGCAAGCCTAAACCAAAAATGTTGTAATTAATACAAGGTTGTGATAATAGGTACACTCACAGGTGTGGATATTGGGTTAACATTAAGGGGAGATTTCTAGTGTGTTGCTTAGACCTCCATCAAGCTTAAAATTACATCCCCTAGACCCCCTTTCAAGATAATTATGTACATTTTTCGGTAGAAAAATGTCCCGGCCGAAGGCCGATTCCTCTTAGGTTACAGGCTCGCTATCGCTCGCCAGGAAAAAAATCAACACCTAAATGGCACGAAAGGTTTTAAAATTGACGGAAATTGGGCAAAAGTTATTAAAATCGACAAACTAATGGGGCAAACGTCTTAAAATTTCAAAAGCAATGGGGTAAACATAAGGGAGAAGGAAGTTCGAAAAAAAATCCTCAAGTGGAAACCTCCCCTTCATACAAGGTTAAAGAATTGTACACACAAAGTAAAGGAGAGACAATGGTTCAGTCATTGATGTTCATTATGGTCCATATCTAACCAACAACCAAATGATGGTCATTATGGTCCATATCTAACCAACAACCAAATGATGGTTATTATGGTCCATATCTAACCAACAACCAAATGATGGTTATTATGGTCCATATCTAACCAACAACCAAATGATGGTTATTATGGTCCATATCTAACCAACAACCAAATGATGGTTATTATGGTCCATATCTAACCAACAACCAAATGATGGTTATTATGGTCCATATCTAACCAACAACCAAATGATGGTTATTATGGTCCATATCTTACCAACAACCAAATGATGGTTATTATGGTCCATATCTAACCAACAACCAAATGATGGTTATTATGGTCCATATCTAACCAACAACCAAATGATGGTTATTATGGTCCATATCTAACCAACAACCAAATGATGGTTATTATGGTCCATATCTAACCAACAACCAAATGATGGTTATTATGGTCCATATCTAACCAACAACCAAACAAATATGACCAACATTGTTGGACATATGGTGGTGTAATGGTTAAGGTGGCAACAATCTGTGAGTGATAACCCAGGCTCGAATCCCGTCGGATCACATATATTCTTTAATTAATTTCATTGGGGGTGTTTGGTGTTGTGGCGAAATTAATAAAATATAGAATATGGCTTCTGTGAGCATGTTTATTGCTGAATGTGTAAAATTGGGAGGTTTGACGTACCTCCCAACCTACCAAATAGGAAAACCTACTATTTGGTAGTAGTCTTGGAAAATCCAACGTCAAGGCTATTAACCTAATTGCAATGACGACTTGTCTATTTTGACTGCTATGTCGTCATTCCAACCGCGGTTAAAAAGAAAACGTCTAGAGTCTACTCCTTATCTTGCTCTAGGAGACGTTGTACATTAACCAAAACTACCACCGAAGGTGAACATAGAAGAGAAGAAAAAGGGGTTTACCTTAGTTACCGCTTAAGGCCCATCCCGTGTTCCGTCATGTGCAGATCCCTGTCGAACGTGCGCATGAGCGACCCTCTCTTGTCATCACATCTCACGTCAGCAGAAGAATGCGGATGGGCAGGGGTCCGGCGTGAGGGAGGGTATTATGTACGTTGGATTTTCCAAGACCACTACCAAATAGTAGGTTTTCCTATTTGGTAGGTTGGGAGGTACGTCAAACCTCCCAATTTGTTAGTAGTCTTGGCAAATCCAACGTCAAGGCTGCATAACAAATAGGAGGAGGACATCCAAGCCCAACCTACCAAAAAAACCAATGCATAAAACAAAATTACGAATGACAAAGACACAATGTAAACAAGAGAGTTTAATAAAAGAGTGAAAAACTGAGGAGTAGCTAAAAAGAACAGTTTTAACACATGCCCGTCATTCATAGTAATGCAAAAACATAGACTTGTCTGAAACCAAAAAGGTACTGTACCCAAAATCCCTTTTCTTCAAAAACCAACAAAAACACTGAACACAAGAACAAAACACAATTTTCAATGTGGCAAAAACACTTATGTACTGGAACAATACATAATCCCAAACTTGCAATCCAGTGTTGCAAACCCATACACCCCCCCCCCCCCCCTTTGTCAAAAAAACAAAGGAAAAGAACGAGGGACAAGGGGGGAAGACCAGGGATCTTCGCCAGAGCACCAGGAAACACGACCCCCGAGAGCAATCACCGGCCGAGGGGGTCGAACACTGGACACGGAGAGGTAGGAGGAGATGAAGGAATTGATAGAAGACCACAAAACCGCCGAGGCGAAGGCAGGGAAGGATCGACGTGGCAGGAACCGGAAGGAGGCAGCAAAGGATCTGACATCGCGCGCAGAACCCCTACAAACAGGGTGACGGGCACGAACGGTCCGACAAACGTGGCGGCCCAGCTGCACCTGCTAGAGCCTCCCACCTGTCCGAGGAGACACCCACACAGCAGTACCCGAAGGCGGCGCCACAGACGCAACAGAGGAGTGCAAGGCTGACACCGGGCACAACACATGGCGAGGATGCCCACGCCGTAAAGCCTGGACGGCGAAAGGCTGGAAAACGGGGGCCTCCCTCCTATGCGTGGTAACAAAAGGTGGGGAGGAGGCGAACGAGACGCCATGCAAGGACGGGGAGAATCGCACGCAGTCCCGGGGCCGTGACAATGCCGCTAGTGCAGACACCCGATCCCCAGTGGCCAGAGCGACAAGGAAGAGTGGACGCCCGAGCAACGGAACCGGCGTAGCGGCCCTTGTATACGTGGGGGAAGCCAGAAGGACCAGAGCCCGCCCCAGATCCCACAGCGGAGGGACCTGGCGCGGAGGCGGTCGATCCCGGAAGGCAGCCGTCAGGAAGGAATCCAGCACCTGTGGCGCAACGACCAGCCCAGCGACGGACCCAAAGAACCCCCCGGACGGCAGACAAGTGGGTACGTATAGCGTCGACTGGAAAGCGACGTGTACGGAAGAGGTGAAACAAGGAGCGTAGGACGAGGGAAGGAGAGCCAACTGGCAGGCGAGTGGCCTGTAGCCACCTAGTAAAAGACCTCCAGCGGGACCCGTAAGTCCCCCAAGGAGAAGACGGCCAGGAACGCTGCAGGAAGTCAGTCAGGGCCCGGCCGGGGACCGGGAGCCACCGTGCCTCATGAACAAGCACGATGCGAAGGCCAAAGAGGTCCGCAGGACCCCAACCTAGCCCAAGTGGAAGCCGGAGACAGGTAGAGGGACTGGACTCGGGCACCACCGCGGCAACCGGGCGGACCAAGTCCGTGCCGGCCACAGAGGCGCGAGGAGCCAGACGCAGCCGTGGCACAGCCGCAGCTTCGCGAGGACTGGGCACATCAACAGCGCGTCTGGTGGCGGAAAGATGGATATCGACCGCCACCTGTACCAGGCGACCATGAAAGCGTCCGGACCCCCCCGGAGCGCGAGGCCGGAGGGAGAGGTCCAGAGGCAACTGGCGCGGCACCCCCGATGCGAACAAGGCGACCTCCGGAACACCTCAGGAAGCCGCGAGGTCGGCGAACACAGTCCGTTTCAACGCCCATTCTACAAGAACGCCCTGCCCTCTCGACAGGGCGGCCGCCCAAAGGGTGGCAGGCCCGGGCAGGGAGGAGGCATGCAAGGAGAAGGGGTGTCGGTCCGCGAGGAAGAACAACTCCACCGAGACCCCCAATAGAGTCAACGACCTGGAGGACCCCCGCATAAGGAAACAGGGGACAGCTTGTCTGAGTGTCCAACCCGAAGGCCACCGACTTACCCCGAAGGGCCAGCGCGTGGTCCCGCAGGAAGAACAAAGGAACCAACAATCCGAGGGCATAGACGGGTAAGAGGAGGGAGACCCACCCATCTGCTGGGAAGTGGACGTCCCAGGTCCGAATGGGAACCTCACCCAACCTCGCTCGACGTATCTGTGGTTACCCAGACCGTCGGCGGGGGGGGGGCGGTCCAGGGCACAGCCGCAGAGAGCGAGCCCCGAGCAACCCAGCGACCGAAGCGTCGGCGAACGGTACGCGGGAGCGGCAGGAGCCGATCCATAGGGGCAACGGAAACACCGCGGTGCCCATGAGGAGGAGGCGGCGTAGCCAGAGGCTCCCTAAGGGAAGGGGCAGAGCGGCCCAATGCAGCGAACCCACGAACGAGTCCCAGAGCCACCCCGGGAGGGAGACCGAGTGCAACACGGCGAGGACCGTCCACCGAAGGTGCACCGCGGCCGGCAGAGCCCGGGTCACCGTAGCGCCGGACAAAACCCATGCGAGACCGACCCATGGCACGACACGCGACGGGGTCAAGCGTGACTTGGGAACATCGAAGGGGAACCCTAACCGTGCGATGTTGCGAACGACTGTGAGGGCGTCGCCAATGCACAGGCCTAGGGCGTCAGAAACTACCAACCAAACGGCCAAGGAAAACAGGAGCTGGAGCCCGCTCCTGAGGAGAGGACCCAGAGCCTGCCCCACCAGTGCGGAGAAGATCTGCGGCGCGATGTGGAGACCGAAGGGAAGGCCGTCGAACAGGAACACACGATCGGAAGTCCGAACGGCCAAGAATCGCTGGAAGCGAGGATGGAGAGGAACGAGCCAAGACACATCCTGGAGGGCCAGCGACACTACCCACGACAGAGGGCACAGGGCCAGGCGTACCAGGGGTACCGGCAGCATCCGAAACCGTGTGTGCACGATGTGCCCGTTGAGGGCCGACAGATCCACCACCGGTCGCATCGCGTCACAGGGCGGCGACGGAACCAGAAAGACACGGGAGAGGAAAACCGGGTGACCGGCGGTCAACTCCCTCGACGCTACCCAGCTCGGGAAACACACGTGGGCCACCTCTGAAGAGATGGGCCGTTGTCGGTGACAAGAGCGGAGTGGGGGTCTGGACGTCCACCTCCAGGTGAGACCCCTCCGCCCCCAACGTCCCTCGCGGCTACCGAGGGGCGCAAGGGCGAAAACAACCCGAGGGAGCACCCGAGAGGAGGGGAGCGACCCGGTACGCCCAGGCGAGAGGGAGAACAAGGAGGCCGACCCAGAGAACTACACATTGTGTTGATGTGGAGGTACCCCCGGTACGGGCCGTGCGGGCATGAGCGCCACGATGACCTCCTCTACCCCCGCCCCCCCCCAACCTCGTCGAAAAGGGCGGGCCACCCCAACCCCAGGCCGGCGCGGGGCTGACCCCTTCGAAGGGCGGCCGGAAGTGGAAGGCGGGCCAGCCCCGACACAGAGGGGATGAAAGGGGCAAGAACAGAAGTGCGAGGCGGAACCGATGCACTGTCCAGCAACGTCCCAGTCCTGCGCCCGTGCAAGGCGGCAGCACTTGCAGCAGCACCCCGAAGAGGACCGGCAGAAGGACGGGACTGAGAAGACCCCGCGCGCGGCACAGCGCGTCGGTGCGTGACGTAAGCAGGGTCCGTAACGACACAGCGCGGCGTCGTGTGGCGGAAGCAGGGGCCGCCGACAGAGAAGCGTAGCATTCCCAAGCATCCTGCGTAAAAAAACCCGACGTATATAGCGCAGAGTACAACAAACCCTGACGAATAACCAAGGGGGCCGGCCGGCAGAACGAAGACCGTACCGTCGTGCGGTGCCGAGTTGCCGCGCACAAAACCGCCTTCAGCTCGGGAACCAAAGACACCGCGAGCCGAAGGTGGACCCGCTGAACGTGGTCCAAACCCTCGCGAAGATCGCCTGGCGCAGACGCCTCGAAAAACCGCAGGTGGTGAACAGACGTCTGGAGGGAACCTAAAGACAAGACAATAAGTCTGTCACCCTCTGTCGCAAGGGAAAAACCTTGGGGACAGAGGGCTGATCCGGGGGAGAGAAGAACGGGGTAGCAATAGAACAAAGGTCAAGAACGGGCGCGCTCATCCAGGACCAGAACGCGCCGTCCAACCCGCCGACAGACACAAGAGGAGGCAAAATCAGGGACGACTCCGGGGGAGGGACGGAAGGAGAGCCGTCGACGGATCGGTGTGTGAAGTCGAAGGCCTCGGCAAACCAGGCCTCCAATGGGAGAGGGTGACCGAGCATGATGGCTAAGCCAGGCGTACCGGCGTCGCACAAACCTGTCCCATAGGAGGACAGACCCGTCAACACAGCCAGGGACTGAACAGCCGGAAGGATGTCAGGGCGGCTGAAGTCTGACCAGAGCGTAGGCCTGCAGAAGGGAGGGCGACCGTAGCAGGGGTAGGTAGGGTGAGGCGCGGAGGGTGAGTCACCGCCAAGAAGGGCGAGAAGAGGGAGTCTTCCATCGACACCAAGCGCCCGTCGAAGCGTGACACAACCCAGCCCTGCATAGCCGACAATCGATCCGAGAGAGGCTACCCCCCCCCCCCAGATTGGGCGGCCCGCAGGGGCGAGCGTGAGCGGGAGCGAGACCCACGACACGAACCAGCAGCGTCGCGGCCCAAGGAAGGCGAGAGACGACGGTTGTGTCGCCGTTGAGGGACTCGTCCCCGATCACGAACGGCCGAGGGGAAAACAGCACCATTCCCCTCTTCCAGCGACACATCAGCTCCTGAGAAAGGGGACCCCAAAACCCCGCGAAACCCCACCGAGGCAAGAGGAGGGGTACCCCCCTGGCGAGACGGTAAGTGAAGGTCAGGAATAGAAGAACGAGGAGGAGCAGGACGACGGGAGTGGGAAGGCTGGCCGGGTGAAAGGAGGCCAGGAGCCGCGGGGGGAAACAGAGCAAGGATCCCCGGGGCTGAGATAACAGGGCGGCCCGACACCGAGGCGGAGGAGGGAGGGACCACCACCGTGGGACGAGACCGTGAAGGAAGAATAGGCACTGAAGCAGGTGAAGTAGGAGAAGCAACGACATCCAGGCGGACCCTCCTGGACAGTGTAGGAGGAGGGAGCAGAGGGCCAGCTACAGCATGAACAACCGCGCGCGGAGAGGACAACGTAAGAGGAAGTCGTCTGGGCTGGGGAAGCGGGCGGAAGGGAGTAGAGCCCCTATCCGTAGAGGCCAGGGGAGGGCGCACAGGGGCAGAGCCGCTAACCCCGGCCTCAGGGCGAGAACCATGACGAGGGCGATGGGCGTCGTCAAGGCGATCAGGAGGACGACGAGGCGAGCGAGAGCGTGGACGGAGCCGGGGAACCCCCCGACGATGGGACGACCGGCTGCGGGACCCAGGGGAGAGGGCCAGGTGAACGGCCTTCAGTCGGGGCAGGGAGACGCGGATCCGGTCGGCAACAAAGGCCGGGGAACGGTGGCCCACAGTCCTAATGTGGCGGGAGACCATCGTCCACACCGACGGAAGGGAAGCAGAGGCCACAGCCGCCGCCGAGGAACCAGGGCCATGGAGCAGCACAACCACCAGGGCCAGACACGTGCCACACAGAGCAGGGAGGTAGGCCGTAGAGGACACACAGAGCGAGTGGCGCAAGCAGGACTTGTGCCTCTCCAAGCACGGGGAGCGACAACCAAGGCGAAAGCAAGGCAGCCTACCTGCACTAGAAGAACACACACCATAATCAGCACGTCGAAGGAGTAAGTGGAGAGAATGTCCAAGAAGAACCAGGGAAGGAGCATGGGGAAACAGGAACATACATGCAAACAGGTATCCGTACTCACCCTAAACTGGGAGCAGAGGTAGGTGAGGAGGGCGGCCGAGGCAGAAGAGCACTAGCAGAACCTGCAAAGATGGAGAAAGTGTTAACCACCACTCAACATCTTACATGCAGGGCCTATAACACCAGTAAAGTGCATACACCAATATAGTATCAGGCAACAAGATGACATAAAAAAAGTCAATAGTGAAAGCAAACTATTACCGCAAATTTGCGGGCCAATGGAGGCATAACCGTACCGACACCACCCTCCCGCAATTTTGCGGGACCCCCCAACGATCTCCGCAAATTTGCGGGGAGCCGAAATGTCCCAGAGGACCGAATCAAGCCCCCGCAAATTTGCGGGACCGGCCGAGATGGTCCGGCGCCGAAAAAGCGAGAGGAGCGTCTAGGGAATACCAAAAGAGGCCCAGAAAAAAGCGTCATCTCCTTATGAACTCCAAGCGACGATGGCCATCAAGCTGAGCAGTGTCTTCCTTGATAATATCCTGACTCAACCGGTCAAGGGAGAGGCAAGGAAGACACACCAGGGGAGAGGAGGCACATCCCCCAGGAACCACCCAACCCACAGAGATAGAGCAAAGCCCATGAGGAGAAGTGGCAGGAAGGGTGGTTTGGCACAAACAGGGGCCCCCGTAGGGTACCCCAGGATTGGGCAAAAGGGTATGAAAGGATGGAGGTGAAAACAGTAAGGGAACACAAAAACCAGTAAATGAAACTGGCGAGAAAAAGGGTGGCCTAGCCGTGAGGAGAGAATGTGTCAGGGGCGAAAAACCCTGTGGTGTGAGGGAGGGGCCCCCGTGGGGTACCCCTGGATATCACGAACCACCAAGCGCCCAGGCCCTTGAGACACAGTGAAGGCTCGAAAGGGGGACTCGGGAATAACGCTAATAATGCGGCCGACACAAACCCGACAAACAGCACCGCCACCACGAAATCTCAGATTGTGAACCAACTGTACACCTAGGCTATGAAAATATGAAAACTCATAGGGGCATAGCAATTCCTGAATGAGAAACAAGCTAGGCTAAAATAAGCTAAAAGCTAAACTATGCCCAGACTAACAGGAAAAAAGAACATGAAAAGAGAAAGGAATGAAAAACACACACGAGGAACGCCAGGCGCCCCCGTACCTTCGGTAGCTATTTCCACACGCGTCTCCATTAAACACACTGAGGAGCCCATTTACGTGTGCCCTAGATCACGTAACATCTGTCTAACAAAAAGAAGGCCAGATAAGCCGAAACGAACCTAAACAGGGTGAATTAAAGGAGCACAACAAAAGCGACTGCATTCAATGGAGCGCGTGAAAAAATGATGACAAGAGAGGGTCGCTCATGCGCACGTTCGACAGGGATCTGCACATGACGGAACACGGGATGGGCCTTAAGCGGTAACTAAGGTAAACCCCTTTTTCTTCTCTTCTATGCTTTTTTCACCTTCGGTGGTAGTTTTGGTTAATGTACAACGTCTCCTAGAGCAAGATAAGGAGTAGACTCTAGACGTTTTCTTTTTAACCGCGGTTGGAATGACGACATAGCAGTCAAAATAGACAAGTCGTCATTGCAATTAGGTTAATAGCCTTGACGTTGGATTTGCCAAGACTACTAACAAATATATGATATTGTGAAACTGAAATTAGGTTTATTTAACCTGTCCAATACCAGCAATGACAGAGAGCCGTCACTAGATAAATCACTCCCCAGTCCCAGCGACGGTTTGTAGCCGTCGGTAATATATGATCCTTGTAACTGCCAGTATCAGGCAGTGCCTGGTACCACAACGTTTGAGCACTGCTCTAAGACCTTGGCAACACTTCTCAGCTTATATCCAAGCCTCCACAGACTGGGAGAGGCAGTATTCCTCCATCATTTGAGGTGGGAGGTTGTTATATCTTGTCTGCAGCAATTTTGGCCCCATTGCTTGGGACTGGGGGGTACATTTATGTTCTAGTACCGGTACCCTATGGTACAATATGGGTTAAGAAAAATACAAACTTGGATATGTGAGGAAGAGAGAACATAGACCATTACAGAAGAGTAAACTGTGATATGTACCTTATTTGTTCAGATAAGAGAAAATGTATGACAAGAAAACAACTGTATTATTATTGAAGATAATTCTGGAAAGGCATTATAATATCTAACCAAGAAAATAGGTTAAAGGAAGAGGAACTAACAACAATATCATTATTGGCACACCTATACCATCCAGTGAGATTGTAAGGTAGTAAAAGTGAGGCTGATTAACAGGTAATGAAAGGAAAATATACCGGTAACTCAAACGCAAGATTATTAAAAGCATTTTAGGAAGTGAAGAAGTGCTGGAGCGACCTTGGTGACCCTGGTCTCTGGGTATTCTCCTGGGTGACCTAGATGTGTGTGAATTTTGTGTTTTGTCTGTGTTTTCTCGTTGTTTTGTCTTGTGTTTTGTGTTTCCCCTGTTCTTGCTCTGTCTTGAGTCAGCCACCCCCAAGAAAATTAAAACAAAAAATAATAAAAGAGAATAAAATAGAAAATAAAAATAAAAAATAGGAAAAGTGGGGATTGGGCCTGAGCATATAGATAGATAGATAGATAGATAGAAGAACACCAAGGATAATACTGTATACTTATTATGGAATTGTAAGAAAAACAAGTACAAATACAAATATAGTACCGGTATGGGGTATAGATATGAATTTACTGTAGTTGATGTAGTTTATGTTGTTCCCCAGGCTGTCTGGCCGAACAGCCCCAAGGTCATGAGCAAGGCCAAGGCCATAACTGAGTGCCCCCACAAAACCCTCCCTGCTTTACCACAAGGAATGCCTAGGTGACCGAAGCCGCTCCCAGGCGAAGAGCTAAGGAGGGTGCGGAAAAGCCAGGGACACCGAAGCCCCACCCAAGGCCCTGTGCCCCTTAACAATTATGAAGAGAAAGTTGAGGGTCAAAGGAAAAATGTGATGCTTTGGCTCCTAGTCTGCCAACCTCTAGGTTGGCAGTAGAGAGGTCAATCCACGGAAGACACGCCGCCACTTGAGATCTAGAAAATATATAAGTAAATTAAACAGTCAGAGTAAGCTATGGGTATGGCAGAGAATGCTCAACTCTCACTCTGATAGACCAGCCCATCACCACATGACTAAAACCCAATCCTCTCAGCATCAGCTAGGAAAGGCCCTAGAAAGCCGCTTTTGGTGGGGGGGGATAGCTCCCCTATTTCAACCCCTTTCAGGGTTAAGCACCCTGTAGTTATTGTATATGGCAAGTAATGGAAGGATACGGAGAAGTGAAAAGTAGAAGCCAAAGATGTTAAACTTGGGCAAGATACCTACTGTAGATAATATAATAGATAAAGGAGAGGGACTGGTGAAATAAACAAACAAATATAAGGTCTCAGCAAGTATAGAGAAGAACCTAGCTAACATACACTATGGGCCTTCTTCTTTCTTATGTTGTGTAATACATTGCATGTTGTAGGTTAATACAAAGGGATAATACAGTATATGTGTTTAGCCTCCCAGCCCACTAGAAGTAGCACTTGATGTAAGATTCTAGGATAATAATCAAGTACAACTTAAGCAAATGTCAGGGAGTTAACTAGACTGTGAGACATTGAAGGAGCAAAAACTTGAAGCCTGCTGAGTGTACTGAATAGTGACCACTAACTCCTAAACTAACAGCTCTTTTTGATGAGTGGGTCCCACTAGTACTGTATAAAGAACTTACAGGTTGTGTGCGAACATGGGAGGGTGCAGGTTCATCTCGGAGGCAATGGAGATAAAAATTTCCTTTACCATCAGATAATTTGGAGGAGCGAAGGCGACCTCCGTCTTGTTGGATCCCGTACAATCTTCCAGCTCTAAGCAACTTCCTCATGACTGCAACTTCCTCATGCATATTCTGTCAACAGTTACCAAATTATTACTTAATGATACAGTACTGGTGTAGTATTATTATTATAATGTAATGATACAGTACTGGTGTAGTATTATTATTATAATGTAATGATACAGTACTGGTGTAGTATTATTATTATAATGTAATGATACAGTACTGGTGTAGTATTATTATTATAATGTAATGATACAGTACTGGTGTAGTATTATTATTATAATGTAATGATACAGTACTGGTGTAGTATTATTATTATACTGTAATGATACAGTACTGGTGTAGTATTATTATTATAATGTAATGATACAGTACTGGTGTAGTATTATTATTATAATGTAATGATACAGTACTGGTGTAGTATTATTATAATGTAATGATACAGTACTGGTGTATTATTATTATTATAATGTAATGATACAGTACTGGTGTAGTATTATTATTATACTGTAATGATACAGTACTGGTGTAGTATTATTATTATAATGTAATGATACAGTACTGGTGTAGTATTATTATTATAATGTAATGATACAGTACTGGTGTATTATTATTATTATAATGTAATGATACAGTACTGGTGTAGTATTATTATTATAATGTAATGTTAAACTTGCAAAATAACAAACCAAAACAGGGACAACACAATATAAAGACAAAAGAACTTATCAAAATCTTTATGTGGAAATAACCCTTTAGTAAAATATAATTATAACAGTGTTTAAAGGATTGTTAATAATAAATAACAAAATCATATTTGTTTGTCTCCCATTGCAACTTTATAGAAGGAATGGTGTTAATTAATTCCTTTAACCTCTCCGCTGCTGCGCAGTGGGGGTAGTGACCACCTCTCCCTGTGCGTACCTATTTCACTGATTCCTGTCACTCAATCGTTATCTTACCATAAATATCATTAATACTTATCCATATGCACCTATTTTACGTTGATTATGAAGATACTAACCTGTTACAACAATAAAACAAGTGGAAACAGTGTTTGGCTGGTCAAAATCGCGAAATGAATGCGAGAGTTACATAACTAAAGTGTGAGCCAGCTGGGCCAACATCCACCCCTCACGACACTACACTAACGTGTAGTGCTGTCTGTCTTTCTCTTGCACTCGCTTGGTAACACATATGAGCACAGCCTGCTAGCAAGTCGCTATTGTTAGCACGAAAATATACCTAAGAATAAGGGAATAACAGGGAAAATAGGTGATAATTGAAGGGGGGGGGGAAAGGAGGGGATGTGGAGGAGTGATATTTATGCCAAAAGAGGGAAGAGTCAGTGAAAGATGCAAATGGAGAATTACTAGTGGAACCAGTTGAAGTGAGGAAAAGATATGCCGAGTATTTTGAATCTTTGTTAAATATAAGAGATGGAAGAGAAGCAGTGATTGAAGCAGAGGTGGATGGAGATAGGTTACCCAGGCCACCCAGGTGGCAGGGAATGAATGAAAGGATTGAGGAAAATCAGGCGAAAGAAGCAGTGAAACAAATGAGAGCGGGAAAAACAGAAGGTTTGGATGGTATTGCTGTGGAGTGTATAAAGAAGGGTGGAGATGTGATAATATATTGGTTGGTGAGACTTTTCAATGTGTGCTTTGCTGTGTCAATGGTACCAATAGACTGGAAGAGTGCATGCATTGTGCCGTTGTACAAGGGGAAGGGATATCGGCAGGAGTGTTCAAGTTATAGAGGTATTAGTTTATTGTCAGTGGTGGGAAAGCTGTATGGCAGGGTGTTGATAGAGAGGATAATAAAGTGTACGGAAGTTGCAATAGGAGAAGAACAGTGCGGTTTTAGGAGGGGAAGAGGGTGCGTGGATCAGATGTTTGCAGTAAGACAGTTATGCAAGAAGTATTTAGAGAAGCATAAGGAGATATTTTGGGCTTTTATGGACTTGGAAAAAGCGTATGATTGTGTGGACCGTGAAGCAATGTGGAAGGTGTTAAGGATTTATGAAATAGGAGGAAATTTGTTAGAAGCAGTTACGAGTTTTTATGAAGGGAGCAGAGCATGTGTGAGAGTAGGAAATGGTGAGTTGAGTGAATGGTTTAAGGTAAAGGTAGGTTTGCGACAGGGTTGTGTAATGTCACCATGGCTGTTTAATATGTTTATGGATGGTGTGGTGAGGGAGGTGAAAAGGAGAACTATGGGAAGAGGATTGGGTTTAGTAGGAAAGAATGGTAGAGATTGGGAGTTGAATCAGTTGCTGTTCGCTGATGACACAGCATTGGTGGCGGATTCTGATGAGAAACTGCAGCGGGTAGTCAAAGAGTTTGGTCTGGTTTGTGGAAGGAGGAAACTGAAGGTGAACGTCAATAAAAGTAAAGTAATGGTGTGTAATAGGGGAGAGCATAGGGTGAATCTAGATCTGAGGCTGGATGGGGAAATATTGGAACAAGTCGAGTGTTTTAAATATCTAGGAGGAACGATAAGCAGGAGTGAAGGTATGGAAATGGAGGTAAAACAGAGAGTGTGTGAAGGAAGGAAGGTTTTCGGAGAAATGGGAAGTATGTGGAAGACGAGAAATCTTGGAGTGAAAGTAAAAAGTGCACTGTATCAAGGAATTGTTGTGCCAACAGTGATGTATGGGGCTGAGACATGGGCTCTGAAGAAAAAGGAGAAAAGAGGGCTGGATGTGATGGACATGAGCTACTTGAGGAGTATGTGTGGAGTTACTCGTAGAGACAGATTGAGGAATGAAGAGATACGTAGGAGAGTGGGGCAGCAGGAACATTTGTCACCCAGAGTGGACAGAAGGGTGCTGAGCTGGTATGGTCATGTTGAACGAATGGGAGATGAAAGGCTTACAAAGAGAATATGTGAGTCAGGTACAAGGGGAGATAGAAGGGCAGGAAGACCCCCATTGAGATGGAGAGACTGTATAAGAAAAGCTTTGGATGATAGAGGAATGACTATAGATCAGGCAGGGGAAGTGGTGGTGGACAGGAGTGAATGGAGAATGCTTGTGAATAGTTGAGTGAACACGTGGTCATTTGGAGTAAGGGGTCGGGCGTAAGTTGGACTAGATAATAGTCCATCAGGCGCCTGGCCCGGGGAGACGATTAATATGAAGGGTGCGCCTGGAAGTGTGGTGGGAGGGCATGTGGCTTTGGCTCCGCTGCATGTCTGCCTGCCGAGATCGGAACCTCTCCGGGTGGTCGGGGGCCGGGGGAGTGCTGGAGCGAGACCTTGGTGACCCTGGTCTCTGGGTCTTCTCCTGGGTGACCTGGATGTGTGTGAGTTTGTGCTTTTTATCTGTGTTTATTCGTTGTTTTATGTTGTTTTTTAATAATAATAATAAGCATGTTACTTATTTCTCATAAGCGCCAATTTTTCCGAAGAATTCACTAGCGCTCGAAAAGAGAAAGAAAAAAGAACAAAAATCAATGCATCAAAAGAAGGCTCATATACAACACACATTTAACAATCACTAGCAGTGGCAAAATAGCCTAAACTCTATAGCCATCTGTCATGACACCTCTCTCAAGATCATAGCTTCTCTCAAAGAGAAAAGTCTTAAGTTGTCTCTTGAAGCATTCAACAGAACTCAGTTGTCTCATGGACAGCGGCAACCTGTTATACAACCTCGGAGCCATGTAGGAGAATGACCTCTCAAAGAAAGAAGACTGCTGGAAAGCCCTTGGTTCATCAAGACGAAAAGGGTCATTGTCATGACGCACAACTACACCATGGTGTGCCGGTGGGCGCCTGAGCAGCTCCGCAAGGTACCTAGGCTCACCAAATTTGAGAACCTTAAAAGTCACCAAACACAACTTAAATTCTATTCTTGCTCTTACTGGCAGCCAGTGCAGTTCTATGTGAAGAGATGTAGTAGGAGTTCTAGGTGGAACACCAAAAATTAGTCTTGCGGCCCTGTTAAGAACAGACTGAACTTTCTTTAAAATATAATTTGGAAGACCCACCAACAGGGCATTGCAATAATCAACACGAGAGAAGACCAATGAGTGAACCAACGTCAGGAGGCAACGTCTGGTTATAAACGGCTTCACCAAATAGAGATTTCTGATGTGCAAGTAACAACTTTTAACTATCTGGTTTACATGCTCTTTGAAATCTAATCGGGAGTTCACATATACACCCAGATTTCGAACAGAGTTGGCCGGTCGCAGCTGAGATCCACCCACATTGATGGAGAGGGCACCTACTATATCATCAGCTCTTCTATTTCCTCGGATGATGAGAATATCAGTTTTACCATCATTTAGTTTAAGTTTTCTCGCTCTCATCCACTTCTTGATATCAGACATCAACAATTCCATCTTACTCCGTATATCAACTAAAATGTTTTATTGAGGTTTCTTATGTAGGACGAGATCATGTCCACCTCTACTGAGTGAAAGGATGAGAGGACATTATTAGGAATGTGTCGGGGTTGGAGTACAACTGAAAGTTCTTCACCAACAGAAGCATCATCCAGTTCCTGTCTTATGCGAGTTATCTTGCCAGCAAAAAATGCCACAAAGTTGGCAGCCAACTCGGCATCAGGTACAGAAGGTCTTAAGCTGACTCTTGTTTTTCCAAGTAAACTGTTTACAATTGAAGCCAACCTCCTCTGGTCGTTACCACACGAGTCAACTTTTCCCTGATAATACACTTTCTTTTCATCTTTGATTTTGTAGACCACAGCTCTTCTGGCTGACAGATATTGCAACCATGTAGAGTCTGTTTTATTTTTCCGCCATTCACGTTCAGCTCTTCTAAGAAATTTAACTCGAGTGCTATACCAGGGCGAATCATCTCGTACTATGATTTTCTTCTCTACTTCTGGACAGTGATGATCGAACACTAATTTAAGTGCATTTCCATGTACCTCCACCAGCTCATCTGAAGTAAGGTTGGAAGTATCAATACTTCCCAAGTACTGTTTTACTTCACTGCTAGCCAAATTTAGGTCTGCATTTTTATAATTTCTAAATCTGATTACTTTTTCATGTGTGAGTGGCTTAGGGAAATCAAAGCTGAAAGTAATCAAAGCATGATCAGAGGTATTAGGGTCAGCATTCTCAACATCAACATCCAGAACACCACCACAACCCACAGGAGAGAAAACCAAGTCATGGGTGTGTCCTAAGATATGAGTTGGGTGGGACACATGGTTTACAAAATTGTTCTGATCAGTCAACTCAAGGAACTCAGGAGAGAATGGCTTCAGATGAGGGCTGTCAACCCAGTAATTAAAATCTCCACACATCAAAAGTCTTCCAGTTTTAGCAGAAAATTCCTCGAGAAACTGCCCAAACTCTTCCATAAAACCCCTATCTGTGCCACGATGGCCAGGCCTATAGACAACTGCCATTCTTAGAATTTGTTGATGGAGTTTTATTTCCACTTCCAACAGTTCATAATAAAGAGGGGCTGGGTTATGGCTTATTTGCAAGATATTCACCAGAGATGTGGAGTAGACAACTGCCACTCCACCACCCGGATGATCTCCCCTAGGCCTAGGAACATTTATTATGGAATGGGTTTTAGGCAATGCCGCCTGGATAATATTCAGATCTGACTCGAACAACCAGGTCTCAGTGAGACATAATACATCAAGGTTACGTTCATCCAAGATCTCGCAAATATGATCCATTTTGTTACGCAAGGAACGAACATTCAACAGACCCAGTTTCAACCGGCTCCCATGTGCATTTTTCAGTTTTTTGAACCTACAAAATCGGTGTTCTCAATAACTTTATTTCTCTGAGCTGTCATTAAAGGACAATTTCTACTTGAGGCGAAATGATTTGGCGGCTCCGTAACTGATGTGGAGCTCATACAATTTATACATTTGGGGGAAGTCTTGTTGGTGCAGTCTTTTGAGTTATGAGTACCGGCACAGAAGTTGCATTTTGGATCCTCATTTTTCCGATAACACCTGTCACTGGTATGGCCAAAGCCCTGGCAATGGTAACATTGTGTTACCCAGAAGCGATCGTATGCACGACATCTCACAAGTCCAACATACACAGAATTGCCATCATCCACAATGGAAGAGCGTATTTCAGGTAACATTTTTACTACCGCAATCTTAGTGTGTGCATCACTCTTTTGCTTAGTGAATAGCAAATTCATAGCTAAGCCATCGTCGACCAGGGACTTTATTCTTGGGTTCTTGTTGAGGATGCTGGGAATGATCTCATTATCCTCAGCGTCCTTAGCAATGCCTACCAGAGTCATTTTTGGCATCATCTTCCCTGTTCTTGCTTTGTCTTGAGTCGGCTACCCCCAAAATGGGGATTGGGCCTGAGCATATAGATAGATAGATAGATAGATAGATCCAGATAATATTTCAATGTACACCCAACCCTCTTCTATCGCGGGTAATTGGTGCCCTAATTCTACCACTATAGCAAGATTTGCCATAGCAGAACTGAAGAACTTATGGGAATAATTATAATTGATGCAGAGGTCCATAATTCTGACCTATTTTTACCCTATTTTTTGCTATTTTTAAATTTTGTTTATCATATATACTTATAAATACATATTATGAGGAGATTACTTACCACACATCATTTATTTGAAATCAGTCATACAGTATAGCCTAGCCTAATTCATCGGCATAATATTGGCGCTTTCGCCTCGGCGTCGGTAGCCTAGACTGGTGTTTGCTCTCTGTCTGTTTTGATGGTGGGCATTTATTTCCTTTATCATTACCACCAGGCCCACTGTCCCTACCACTGAATATATTTGAGGAGAATACTTAAATACACATTATGAGGAGATTACTTACCACACATAATATATTTGAAATCCGTCCTATATAGCCTAGCCTAACACATCGGCATAATTTTGGCGCTTTCGTCTGACACGGCGTCGGCGTCGGTAGCCTAAACCGGCGTTTGCTGTTTTCATGGCCCTGGGAATTTAATTCTTTCATCATTACCACCAGACCCACTATCCCTATCACTGAATGCACCAAAGGCCATAATTAACGCGCATGATAAGAGGTTCGGGCAGAAAAAAACTTGTAAACATGTAGTTTTCCAACACAATGGTTGCCAGCCTGTCCACCAATCACAGGCATTCACAGCCGCCGATGTTCTGTGACGTCATCGGGCGCAGTGTTTGAAAATTCCCGTCGGTACGGAGCCGCGATAGCACCCTTTTGGGACGCGATAAGGACATTTTAGGGTTTTAAGGTAGCCGTGATAGCACATAAACGTTATAGCAAAACCTGTGATAGCAGAGGGTTGGGTGTACTTGGTTGGATTAGTGGGAAATGCAATGGTTGCCCTTCATAACTATATAAATTAAGGAACACCATGTTCTTAACATTAATCCTCCATTACAAACCCCAATGTACTTCAATAAATTAATGAAAGCATATGGTCCTCCCAGGATTCAAACTTGGGACACCCCACCCAGAACATAAGCATCTAAACAAACATATTGATATAAAATAACTTGGGATAGTATGTAGGGAAATTTTGTGGTTATATTAAAAATTCCCCGTGCCATTGTCCGTGGCATGGTTGGTAGATGATCAATGGGTCGGCAGTTCAATCCCATGCTGTGCCATTGTCCGTGGCATGGTTGGTAGATGATCAATGGGTCGGCAGTTCAATCCCATGCTGTGCCATTGTCCGTGGCATGGTTGGTAGATGATCAATGGGTCGGCAGTTCAATCCCATGCTGTACCATTGTCCGTGGCATGGTCGGTAGCCGATCGATGGGTCGGCAGTTCAATCCCATGCTGTACCATTGTCTGTGGCATGGTCGGTAGCCGATCGATGGGTCGGCAGTTCAATCCCATGCTGTGCCATTGTCCTTGGCATGGTCGGTAGCCGATCGATGGGTCGGCAGTTCAATCCCATGCTGTACCATTGTCCGTGGCATAGTCAGTAGCCAATCGATGGGTCGGCAGTTCAATCCCATGCTGTGCCATTGTCCTTGGCATGGTCGGTAGCCGAGCGATGGGTCGGCAGTTCAAGCCCATGCTGTACCATTGTCCGTGGCATGGTCGGTAGCCGATCGATGGGTCGGCAGTTCAATCCCATGACGTGCTATTGGTACACGTCTAGAGTTTGGATGCTCAGGCCTAGCGAGTTGTGGCAAATGTCCAGTAAAGTCTCTGTAACAAGGGCATGCCCTAGCCTTGTCAATCATGGGAGTGCATGGCGTTAAAAACTGCATCATCAAAAAAAAAGAAAAAAAAAAAAAAAAAAAAAAAACCCTTCACTGTAATTTTACAGAGTACAATTTACTGTCAGTAATGCATTTTTAATGAGATTTTTATAGTTCACAAACGTTGTTTTCACAATTATTAGTGTAATAATTTCACTAATAAATTAATAATTGTGAAAACTACGTTATTATTTTAAGAAATGAGGTGAAACTAGCATGAGTTGTTCTTGGTGTGCTGTTAATCACTTGCTTAGAACAACTTTGATGATCTTTTTCCCATCCTGCACAAATATTGTAACAATATTATTGTGATGGTAGAATAGCAAAAAAAGGACCAAATTAATACAACAATAAGATTCTACAATACATACCTTAAACCATTGGTTGGTAATAAGCTGTACTCTGTCCATTATGGTGAGAGTTGGATCTTGTAAAATGGAGATACTAGGACATCTGGCACTGGCCTGCTTAGCTTCATCCTCTGTGGCACAATCCTTAGCTTCATCCTGTGTGGCACAATCCTTAGCTTCATCCTGTGCAGGTAGAGTCTCCAGTACTATCCTGGTATCATCTAGTATCTGTTGGTACCAAATATTATCACACTCAACCCAATTTGTAATTCGGGTTTGACTTGCCCATAGGGGTGGAATAGGGAAAATATATTTGGTGGAGGTCATGGAGTATTTAACAAAGTGTGCTTCATTACCATCAATTCGGTGAGTTAACCCAAATTTTATGATCACCACATGTGTAATCATAAAATCTGTTTTTGGTTGTTGGAAATTTGCTCTACCAAAGGTTCGTCAGAATGGCTCTGTAACTATTGTCTTTTTTTTTTTTCCTAATATTTGTAACATCAATCTTGTATTTTGTGGCCTGTCACGCTCCTGCTCCCTTGCACTCAATTTTACATGCTTTGAAAATTATCTGGCAAGAGAAGCTGGCAAGGATAATTATCTGGGCAAAAGTGTCATTTTAAAACTTTACTAGTATGATCCCTCTTGGTTTGGCCAGCCACTAGCCCTGTGACATCACTGCCCGGGGTATATATGTCGGCCAAGGCAGGTCGTATTCCTCTCTCATCAAGTACTACTCATATGATACAGAGTGGTGGATCAAAAGGATGGGCAGGGGTTGGTCATGGGTGGAAATGTAATTTAGATACTCCATGATCTCCCCCAAATATAAGATTTTCCCTATCCCAGTAGGTCAAACCCATAATTTTATATCCATGTACTCTGTCTATCCCCTAACCCTTTAATAGATCCATGTACTCTGTCTGTGACCTAATCCTTTAACCCGGGAACGACGCCGAGACTCTTAAGAGTTTTACTGGGCGAAGGCGACGGGACTCTTAACCTAAGAAGTGCGCATGGGGGGTATGAGACACCACACTCCTGTGCTGACGTATTTGAGCTGTTCCCATCACTAACATCGTTATTTTACCATAAATAGCATTAATACTTATCCATATGCGCCTATTATAGGTTCATTATAAAGGTATTAACCTGTTACAACAATAAAAGAAGTGGAAACAGCGTTTGGATGGTCAAAATCGGCAATACAGGCCAGGAGTTACATAATGTATGGCTGAGGCAACCTCCCTCCCCACCACTTTTTCCCAAGTCTGGAGAGAGACTGTCGATCGATACTCTCTCTCTCTCTCTCTTCCACTCTCTTGGTAACAGTGATGACAATGCCCTGCTTGCAACTCGCTGATGTTAGCACGAAAATAGACCACAGAATAAGGGAATAACAGGGAAAATAGGTGATAACTGAAGGAGGTGAGGAAAGTGGGGAAGGAGGGGAGGTGGAGGAGTGATATTTGGCATGGCTCAGGGGCAAAACCAAAAAAATTGTTTTGGGGTGTTTTAAATGGATTTTTTAAAAGCCTTACTCTTAAGAGTCTTCCCGCAGTCTGCCGGGGAAACTCTTCAGAGTCTCCCCGCAGTTCCCGGGTTAAGATCCAAGGCCTAAAACAAGCCTTTTAACACCTTCGGTGCGGGCATATTTCCGCCATATTAGGGCTCATTCAGGCACTCATGATTGATTAGGCAAGTGTTTGAATGAAATTAAATGTATTCAGCCAAAAACTAGAAGAAAATAGTTTCAAAATGACACCAAAACGAGCTTCGTAGCTCGTGGGGGTTCACCCACAGCGCTACCATAGACATTCGCTAAAATGAGCAATTCTCGCTAATGTCTCGCTACATTTGCCTTTGGCAGCACTGTTTATCTCGTGAGATTCTGACTCAGAGCCTTCAGTGCCACAGCCGCTTGGCTGGGAGACGGACGTGTGGCCTGTCACGCTCCTGCTCCCTTGAACTCAATTTTACAGGCTTTTAGAGGCTTTACAAGCCTGTAAATTGCCATGGCGTTTGGGAACGTCTCCCGCAGGGGAAGAATTAAAAGACGCCAGTGGCACTCAAAACAAAGGACTATGTGATTAAGTTAAATAATTCCCCTCCATACCTTCTTTCACTCCACATGTGTCCAAACCCCTCCCCCCCCTTCAATGATCACCTATTTTTCCTCTTATTCCCTTGTTTATTGGTTTATTTTCCACGCCAATATCCCCCACCCGGTTTCATGTTCGAAGGGGAGGCATATAGAGATCGTAGCAAGAGAGAGACTTCACTTGCAAGACATCAGTGTGGATCGATAAGTGAGAGGGGGAGGGTGTGCGCCGAGCCGGCTCTCCTCTCATGAATGAATCGGTCGGCAATACTTTCGTCTACTTTTTCACACCCCAAATACTATTCCCACTTGTTTTATTGCTGTTACATGTTAATATCTTCATATTAAACGTAAAAATAGGCGCATATGAATAACTAATAACGATATTTATCGGATAATGACGATTTTCGTTAGGAATGAGCCTCAATACGTTCGCCTAGTGGGCGCTTTCAAATACCATAGCTTCGCCGTTTATCGGTTAAGGGGACCGGCCGCTTTTTAATAGGGGGTGATACTGAACTTCGTCCGATTTCAATGAGATTTCGCACACATATAGAGGATGATGTAACAATTTTTTTTTTTTTTATTCTAAGTCAATTAGTTCCTGAATTAGGGTGGAAATTAGCTAAAAAATTAAAAAAAAAATCTGAAGTCGAATAGTTCGAAACCCAAGCACTGTATAATATTTTCAGAGGGATCAGACAACTCGGGACAGGTGGTTTCTTGATTTACCTTTTTTTTTTAATCCAATTGCGGAATTAGGTGACTCGGAAATTAGGTAATGATTTTGTACTCGGTGGTTAGCTACCTATGCCAAGGGGCTGTGTCTCAAATGTAAAAAAAAAGGCGTCAAGAGCTTTATAGAGCATTTCATGTGCTTTCCAATGATATATAAAACATTCCTAGAGGTCCAATAATACATTAATTATAAGATCCCAAAGTGTGACAAAACAGGTGTTCAGAAAAACATGGGAAAGTCTAAGGGTAATTGAGTGAACATTTTTAACTTTTTTTGTTTAGTTTACAATATTTTACGCAGGAACACGGCAGAGTAGAAGATACAGCTTTTGGGAGGTTGTAGAGTATTTTACGCTCTTTTCATTTATATATGTAGAATCCTCGTACGACCAGTAGTTACTGAGCCTGTCAATTTCAAAGTTCGCTATATAACGTTTTTAGAAATACAGGAAAAGTTTGGAAAACATAAAAAAAAAAAAAAATCCAATAGTTTTTACTAATAACATTTCACTGGATTATGAAGGGATGTTGAATAAACACATTTTAACACCTAATGGAATTTTCAGGATTTCGAGCTTTTTAACCCGCTGAGTGCCAGGTCCGTATATATACGGACTAGGGTCTTGTCACGCCCAGTGCCAGGTCCGTATATATACGGACTCGCCAAAAAAAAATCGTAGCAGCGAAATGACTGCACCTATGGCTTTCATATTTCTACCACATGTACCTTACCCTTCTGGCTTCTTGCCACCACCAACACAACCCCCTCCCCCCACCCACTCGCTGACTATCGGTCGCCTCACAAGGAAAAAAAAAGGAAAGTCTGTGGCGGCGAAACGACTGCACCAATCGGTTCCATATTTGTGTGACAAGTCCCTTACCCTTCTGCCTTCCCCCCACCACCCACTTCCAGCGTATCCATACGAAGAAAAGGAAAAAAAGGAAAATCCGTGGTGGCGAAACTACCTCACCAATCGGCTTCATATTTGTAACACAGTCTATTACGCTTCTACCTTCCCCCCACCATCCCCCAAACCACCCTCCCACCACCCTCCTACCTATACGTTCCGATACCATAAAAGTCGATGATTTACTCTGAAAATTTCAGCTACATTCGGGACCATCGGGGACCTGATTTCTGGCGAAAATGGACAAGGGGAGTGTTTTTTTTTACCATTATCCTTCCTTTCTCACCCAACTTGATAGATTTAGCCAAAAAAATATAAATAAAAATTCCTCTGGCACTGGCAGATGCATAGGGTCAATAATTGTCTGGCACTCTGCGGGTTAATTAAAGAGCATAGCTCGTCACATATTTTGACTCAGGTATCCCCAGAATCGTCATTGTCAATGTACAACATACTCCTATGTAAAATATTAGGTGGCTGGGTTGCATATATAATTAAATATATGCAATTTTGTGTGTTTTTTTTTTTTGGGGGGGGGGGGTCAATTTTGTGACGTCACTGCGGTACATATACCGCAGTGACGTAGTATAGAGTACCTATATTTTCACAATTCCACACTCAGTCAAACTCTAATTCCCTTCGTCATGTTGTGGAGGTGCCAGTTTCTCTAATATGTTTTCCAATAATAGCCCCATGGAAAATGAAGGGATATCTTACCTATCACATAAAGATTCATATACTGTATTAGTAAATGAAAGTAGAGAACATTGGAAATAACCTAAATAATCCATATAGCCGGAAAAAATACAATTGTATTTGGGAATCGGCTCATCTGTCTTCTCTTTCTTATGGGGGTCGGTCGAGTATTCCTATCCCAGCCACGCCTTTGTATCGGCTTCCTCTCTTTTAGGGAAAGCCACACAAAAAAAGCAGGAAGAAATATATCCTTACATTTTGTTAGAAGATCCTTACATTTGGAAACCCATTATGCCATCAGACAGTATACTAGGACCAATAGAGAAGAAGGTGGCTGTGATGAAAATGCGGGGGTGAGGAAAGGAAGGCACGTGTTTCGTCAATGAAGGGAGGCGCCGTTGTAAAGGCCAAGCTTCCCGCCAAACAACTGAACTGAACTGAACTGAACTGGGAAGGGGAGGGGAGGGTGGGAAGGGCTTGCAGTCACTGATCGGTCGATAATAGCCGAGTACAATTTTAATTTAATAAATGAATGAACTGTGCATACAACTATTTTTACATATCTGAATATTCTTTTTATATATTGTAAGTACAATCGCGCTAATAAGTGATGTCTCGGCACCAAGTATGTTTTGATCAATAATGGGTAACAGCAATGTCTAAGCTTCATTTCTTCATATCAAGTGAAATATGCAAACATGTTCCTACAGTTACCCACCCTATTCAACATCTGACAGACATGAATACAGCACAGAGCAAGCCAAACGTAATGACAGCTGGGACATGACTTATTACCGCGACCGTACATACACGGTAAATTAGGTAAAACAGAGATGATCAGGAGTTTATTTAAAAGTTATCTTACTGTACGAAAATATAAGACGAAGCGAAACATGGTGACAAACTGACGAGTGATAAATGTGAAAATCGCGAGGTGCCAGTTTACCCAATATGTTTCCCAATAATAGCCCTATGGAAAACTAAGGGATGTCTAATTACCTATCACATAATGATTCATATATTACTAAATTAAAGTAGAGAACATTGGAAATAACCTAAATTATCCATATAGCCGGAAAAAATACAATTGAATTGGGGTTTCGATTACTAGATGGTATCTAGTTAATATGGTCTGAGGTATGGTAACACACACAGATCGAGTTGCCAACTAACACCAGACTTTTGCCTTGCTGGAATATATCTACGTTAATTCTCGGTCATTTCGTGAAATATTCCATTAACCCGGCAAGTACGGGAAGACTCTTAAGAGTTTCCCCGGGCGACTGCGGGAAGACTTAAGATCCTGGGCCTAAAAAAATCCATTTAACCCCTCCAACCCGGAAGGGCTCTTGAACGCCCATAACAACCTCGGCCCGCGCAACCCGGAAGGGCTCTTGAACGCCCATTGCTTGCGTGCGTGCTTTCGAATGCCGCGCGTACATTTTTGGTATCGTGGGACGGTAGGTGGCGCCACCAGGCGTAAACTACGCCACAGCAACAGTATCTACCCCGACGCCATCATGGACAGTACGCCAAATAGTGATTCCGCTGTGTCCGATACCGTGCATCCTACGACGCCCTTGCTAGTTCGTCGCGCCTTACCCCGACGCCATCGCCTAAATGTGTTATCTCCCGGAGGTATTGAGACGACATTGAGACTTTATGAGCGAGCTGATGCCAAGCATAATGTTGATGATGAAGTCAGTGACGACTCCAGTAATTATAAGTCGAGTGATTATGGCCATGAGAGTGACAAAAAAGAGCAATTCCTGGGATTTGCGAGAGAACATGACAGTGATGAGAGTGATGAAGGTGATGTACCAGTTGTTGAGGAAGCTGGTTTACCTAAAGACAGTGAACTTGAGAGAGTGAGTGAGTGGGAGAGTTCAAGGTCACTCACCAAATTTCGCATAAGTGACACGACTCCAAGCCCTTCCCCAGGTAAATCGCCTTTCAAGCTACATTTGTATAAGCAGAAAATACTTGAGAAGGCGGCCGCGGCAGCTAGGGAACAAGCAAAACTACTTGGTGAGGATGAGGCTGTGAGTGAGGGTCAGCGTGGTGACCCTTCTCGTCCGCCATTGTCTCCCTTTTCTACCCACGCCACCCAAGATGACCCGGATGCCCCGCATTCTTCCCCACCACCCCCACCATTGCCAAGGGTTGAGGACCCCCCAATTTCGGCCTATTTGCCTCCTAGGTCCCCCGACAGGAGACATACTGCTGCCGAAAAGGGGAAAGGTAGGAAATATACCAAAAAAATTAAGAAAAGTAAGAGAGTTTTGTTCGAGGCTCCCGCGGCGTCCACCCCGGCCGGCCCCAGCCATACGTCCCCGCAACTTTCCCCACGGTCCTCCCCACCTCTCCCGCCTTCAACATGTCTTCCTGAAGAAGTCTTTGAGCTCGCATCACCAATACCTGGGCTTAGTGACAGTGAAACATTGCTTTCTGTCACTCGTCGCAGGCCAAGGAGCCCAGGACCTCGGGGGGACACAGCCTCACCTGCCACTCCTTCCCCACCTCGCCCACCCGCACGCCGCCCACGCATCACTGGTTCCCCGCCAGATTATGTGGGGGCCACTGATGATGAAGGGCACCTCTCTGAAGACTCTGGCCATGATTACATAGGTCCACCGTCAGGGCAAGATGACCACTCTGACGATGACTATATGGACATCGACGACCCTCGACCCATCCGCTTGGCCCGGCGTCGTGCTGCCCGCCGCCCTGGCCGACGCCCTCGCCGCCCTAGGGCGCGCGCCTCCCGAGTTGGCCGTGGGCGTGCTGGGCCACCAGCTGGAGCTCCTCGTCAGCATAGACAAGACCCATTCTACGTTTTTCAGTGGCAAGACGTAGTTGATGAGGATGGATACAACCCTGATGTGCCAGCTTTTGATGAGGTACTGGAGGGTTCAGGCATTACCCCCAATTTTCCTGCAGGCCCCAATGCTCCACCACACGAACTATTTGAGGCCTTCTTTGATGAGGAGGTGGTAGGCTATGTTGTCAAAGAGACAAATAAGCAGCACCAATTCCAGGTCCACTTTTTGGGCAAGGTGACCAAGGGCCACATGAGGCAGTGGACCCCAGTGACTCATAAAGAGTTCATGGTGTTCCTGGCACTCACCATGCTAATGCCTCATGTCAAGAAGCATAGGTTGCCTGACTATTGGATCACCAATGATCTGATATCCACCCCTGCCTTCGGGAAATATATGTCTCGTGACCGGTACCTTGATATCCTCGCAGCGCTCCATCTTGTCACCAACCTTGACGTCCACCTCCCAGACAAGCTGTGGAAGATTAGGACGTTGTACGAGATGATGCGAGAACGCTTCACCTCCTACTTCAAGCCCTTCCGCAAGGTCGTCATTGACGAGTCTCTTGTGCTGTTCCGGGGAAAACTCAGCTTCCGGCAGTACATCCCCTCAAAAAGACATCGCTTTGGCATAAAATTCTTTGTGCTGTGCGACTGCCAAACTGGCTATGTCCTGGACTTCCTGGTCTACAGTGGGAAGGAAGGGGACTTGCTTGTGGACCCCCTCATTGGCTTTGGCGGAGCAGTGGTGCAAGCCATGATGGACCGCTACTTTCACAAGAATCATGTCCTCTACATGGACAATTATTACACGTCCCCCACTCTCTCACAGTACCTGCATGAGCGCAAGATGGGGACTGTAGGCATAGTACGAGGGAAAAGGAAGGGCATGCCACCTTTCCCTCCAAAGACCAAAAAAGGTGATGTGTTCAAGAAGAAGTCGGGGCCCATTCTGGCTATCCACTGGCACGACCAGCGGAAGGTCAACCTCCTGACCACCATCCACAAGGGGGAAATGGTGGAGACTGGCAAGGTGGATCGCCGCACCCAGGCCAGGGTGACCAAGCCCGATGCTGTCCTGGACTACAACATCAACATGAGGCTGGTGGACAAGTCCGACATGCAGATAGGCTTCATTGACTGCCTGCGTACCTCGTGCAGATGGTACAAAAAGTTCTTTCTGCATATGGTGGACATGTCAGTTCTGAATGCCTACAATATATACAAGCTTCGGAATGTGAACACACCCATGAAGTTCAATAGCCTGCGGAGGTTCCAAAAGCAGGTGTTGACGGAGCTCCTGGAGAAGTATGCTACGCCACAGAGGGCAGTGGCACATCCTGGGCCCGCCGTTATTGACCGCTTGCAGTGTGCTCAATACTTGAGTAGGCACAGGCTTGGTTCCCTGCCTCAGAATGAATCAGGAAGAACACAGCAGAAGCGGTATAATGTCTGCTACAACAGCAGGGTGAGGCCGAGGCCAGGTAAAAAGTCAACCATGGAGTGTGTGGAGTGCAAGGTGGCACTCTGTGCTTTAGAGTGCTTCTTTGATTACCACTCCAAGCTGGAGTTCTAATAATCATACTGAAATTGCCAAATAAAATGACAATATGTACACTATAATTATATATAGGCAAAAAGTGGAAGAAAACCAATTTATTGTAATACAAAAGTCATGTATTATGAGAAAATTGATACAAATACAATTACACCATAATAATATGTGAAAGTGACACATATGTATATACCAAGTGACATTCATATGATTAGAACCTATAGAAATATATAAATCAGTGAAAAAAGACACAATAAATTGTATATAAAACATTTACAAATCATATAACTAAGTGAAAGTGACACAAGACCTAATATTTGATGGCCAAAGTATAATAAATACCTGTGATAACGAATAATCAGTGCCTAATACAACAATAACCTACCTCAATTACTAATAAAATGTACGGTATCGAGTGAAAATGAGCATTATCAGTGACAGTGACACTCTCTAAAGCATATTTGTCAAAGTGAAAGTGACACAAGACCTAATATTTGATGGCCAAAGTATAATAAACACCTGTGATAACGAATAATCAGTGCCTAATACAACAATAACCTACCTCAATTACTAATAAAATGTACGGTATCGAGTGAAAATTAGCAATATCAGTGACAGTGATACACTAATAAACATATTTTATATAATTGGCCTCAAAATAACTAGAAAAATATCAAATAAACATCACATTCTCAATATCAAACACTAAAATCGTCTAAGGGAGATAAATACTTTGGCGCGACGAGCGGCTAGGTGCGTCGTAGACATGGCCGGGGCGACGCGTCCGAACGCGGGAAGAATTTGCCGCCGAAAAGCACTCGTCTTCCCGCGCTCACCATTATGCAACCAGAGGGGCTAGAGACCTCTACTCAACGCCATTCGACAGAGGAAGGTTTGTGGAACATTATTCTTTTTTATTCACAACATGACATGCCATATTCATTGACTTACAGAGTAGTTAACATAGCCCAAAGATCGTCAAAACACCCGGTACCGCAGCACAGTCGCAAGCTATAGCCCCCGGGGCTGGAGGGTTAAACCCCCCCCCCCCATTTTTTTTTTTTTTTTTTTTTTTTTTTTTTTTTTACCCCTGGGCCATGCAAAATATCACTCCTCCACATCCCCTCCTTCAGTTATCACCTATTTTCCCTGTTATTCTCTTATTCTGTGGTCTATTTTCGTGCTAATATTAGCGAGTTGGTAGCAGGGCGTTGTCATCACTGTTACCAAGCGTGGGAAAGAGCGAGAGAGAGACTATTGCGTAACAGTGTCTCTCCAGACAAGGGGACGGGAGGAGGGGAGGGAAGTTGCCTCAGCCATACATTATGTAACTGCCGGCCTGTATCGCCGATTTTGACCATCCAAACGCTGTTTCCACTTGTTTTATTGCTGTAACAGGTTAATACCTTTAGAATCAACCTAAAATAGGCACATATGGATAAGTATTAATGCTATTTATGGTAAACTAATGATGTTAGTGATGGGAACAGCTCAAATATGTGCACACAGGCGTGTGTGTGTCTCATACCCCCCATGCGCACGTCTTAGGTTAAGACTTCGTTCACAGATGCATTCTAATATTGTGTAAGCGCCAATTACTATTATGTGTGATATAGCGGTAAATTAGAAAGAATACTTTGTATTGAAGGTATTGAGGGATATGCCTTTACTCAATATTTGTACACGTGTTTCCCATAACTAATAAAGAAAATGGTTGTTGGTGCTATTATAGAAAACGTTTTCTTCTTTTAAATGTCCTAGTAAAAATAATAGATGCAATTAGACAGATAGACGGTGATATAAAAAGGTAATCTAATTGTATTGGGGTATAACCTTATTAACCCGAGAACTGAGGGGAGACTCTTAAGAGTTCCCCCGGCGGACTGCGGGAAGACTCTTAAGAGTAAGGCTTTTAGAAAATCCATTTAAAACACCCAATACATTTTTTTTTTTTTTTTTTTTTCCCCTGGGCCATGCCAAATATCACTCCTTCACCTCCCCTCCTTCCCCACTTTCCTCACCTCCTTCAGTTATCACCTATTTTCCCTGTTATTCCCTTATTCTGTGGTCTATTTTCGTGCTAACATTAGCGAGTTGCAAGCAGGGCATTGTCATCACTGTTACCAAGCGAGTGCAAGAGAGAGAGAGAGTATCGATCGACAGTCTCTCTCCAGACGCGGGGAAAAGTGGTGGGAGGGAGGTTGCCTCAGCCATACATTATGTAACTCCCGGCCTGTATCACCAATTTTGACCATCCAAACGCTGTTTCCACTTGTTTTATTGTTGTAACAGGTTAATACCTTTATAATCAACCTATAATAGGCGCATATGGATAAGTATTAATGCTATTTATGGTAAAATAACGATGTTAGTGATGAGAACAGCTCAAATACGTCAGCACAGGAGTGTGGTGTCTTATACCCCCCATGCGCACTTCTTAGGTTAAGGGGAGGTTTTTAGTTCGTTCCCTAGAATACCATCAAGCTTAAAATTACAACCCCTAGACCCGCTTTCAATACAAATCTGTACATTTTTCGGTAGAATAATGTCCCAAAGGCCGATTCATCCTAAATTACAGGCTCGCTATTGCTCGCCAGGATAAAATCGACACCTAAATGGCACGAAAGGTCTTAAAATTGACAGAAATGGGGCGAAAGTTCTTAAAATCACCAAACCAATGGGGCGAACATCTTAAAATCTCAAAAGCAACGTGGCTAAACACGAGGGAGAAAGGGGTGAAGAAAAAATTCCCCCAAGTGGAAATCTCCCCTTAACCCGGGAGCTGCGGGGAGACTCATAAGAGTTACCCCGGCGCACTGCGGGGAGACTCTTATGAGTGAGTGAAAAAAAAAATCAACTTTTGACATCGAAAAAAAAAAAAAAAAAAAAAATTGGCCCCTGGGCCATGCAAAATCTCAGTCCTCTACCTCCCCTCCTTCCCCACTTTCCTCCTCTCCTTCAGTTATCACCTATTTTCCCTGTTATTCCCTTATTCTGAGGTATATTTTCGTGCTAACATTAGCGAGTTGCAAGCAGGGTGTTGTCATCACTGATGGCAAGCGAGTGCAAGAGAGAGAGAGAGAGTATCGATCGACTGTGTCTCAGTGGCCTTGGGGGAAATTGGCGGGAAAGCAGATTGCCTCACCCATACATTATACAACTCACGGGCTATATCTCCGATTTTGACCATCCAAACGCTGTTTTCACTCGTTTTATTGTTGTTTCAGGTTAATACCTTTATAATCAACCCATAATAGGCGCATATGGATAAGTATTAATGCTATTAATGGCACAATGAATATTTTAGTGACGGAAACACCTCAAATACGTCAGCACAGGGGGACGTTTCCAATTACCCCCATGCGCACTTCAGAGGTTAAGAAACTGTAGGCTACAAGCAAAAACGTATTATGATAGGCTATAAATACGAATGCCGTTCTACTGTGGAGTCAAAATGGCGTCTTTGTGGTAACCTGTGTTGAGAGCCGTGGTGGTCGAGTGGTGAGCACGCTCACGTGTGATTCTGCAAGACCCGGGATCGAATCCCTGCCACGGCGGACACTTAGTGGGTGTGGTAGTACGTCCTAGCATGTTTCACATGCTCGCACCCAGTCAGGGGATATCCTGACAACGTATACAGACTAAAAACACATAACAAAGCCACTCCAACAGCTTCCTCTCTCTCCAACACCCCTTCTCCCCTCTCTACACTCTTCAGAAAAATAGGAAAAGTATAATGTAGATACGAGGTGCCGTTGTAAAGGCTTATCCCTCAATACTTCATCTGATCTGATCTGGGTACTCTACAATATACACTTACCTCTTTTATAATTTACAAAGGGCTATTCGTCTGACCAAATAGTAGTGCCAATTTAGCATACTTATCGCTAGATCTAGATGTATTTATTTCGATATAGTAGCATTTTCTTGCATCTAGTGATATGAATTGTAGTTATATTTTAGAAATATTAGTGATAATAGTCGACATTAGAGAGATCGTGGTATTATACTAGCGATTGTTGCCATTATTGTATTATCTAGCGACCTAGCAGCTTTTGAGAACGAATCTAGCGCTATTTTGTTTTTCGTTTTGGTAACGAACCGGTTATTTTCTTCTCTTGGATATTTATTATCAACTGTCAAAGGCTGTAGGTGGGTACAATTGACAAGGGTGGAGGTAAATCTGAAGCCATACATAGAATATAAGCTAATTTAGCAAGGATTGGAGCTGGAATGAGTGTAGCATTAGTAACTCTGTTAAACAAATCCACCTAACTTGTGAACCACTGTGAACTGGTCTTAATTTCGGCTGTGTTTTCAAAGGTGGCCCTTCACCCCCCCCCCCCTCAAAATAGAAATATCTAATGTGAATTTGTTGGAATTGTGCATTTTGTGATAAAAGTATCAAAATTGGCACACGCAATCAAATAGTCAATATAATCAACATTAGATATTGGGCCATCATAGGTTTACTCTACATTGGCTTTGGCAGCCCAAATTAATTTCCATAAGAGTTCTTAACCCGGGTTCTTAACCCGGGAACTGCGGGAAGACTCTTAAGAGTTCCCCCGGCGGACTGCGGGAAGACTCTTAACCTAACAAGTGCGCATGGGGGTAATTGGAAACGTCCCCCTGTGCTGACGTATTTGAGTGTTTCCGTCACTAAAATATTCATTGTACCATTAATAGCATTAATACTTATCCATATGTTCCTATTATGGGTTGATTATAAAGGTATTAATCAACGGGTTAACCTGAAACAACAATAAAACGAGTGAAAACAGCGTTTGAATGGTCAAAATCGGAGATATAGCCCGCGAGTTGTATAATGTATGGGTGAGGCAAGCTGCTTTCCCGCCAATTTCCCCCAAGGCCACTGAGACACAGTCGATCGATACTCTCTCTCTCTCTCTCTCTCTTGCACTCGCTTGCCATCAGTATTGACAACACCCTGCTTGCAACTCGCTAATGTTAGCACGAAAATATACCTCAGAATAAGGGAATAACAGGGAGAATAGGTGATAACTGAAGGAGAGGAGGAAAGTGGGGAAGGAGGGGAGGTAGAGGACTGAGATTTTGCATGGCCCAGGGGCCAATTTTTTTTTTTTTTTTCGATGTCAAAAGTTGATTTTTGTTTTCACTCACTCATAAGAGTCTCCCCGCAGTCCGCCGGGGGAACTCTTAAGAGTCTCCCCGCAGTTCCCGGGTTAAGAGTAAGGCTATTAAAAAATCCATTTAAAACACCCCCCAATTTTTTTTTTATTGCCCCTGGGCCATGCCAAATATCACTCCTCCACCTCCCCTCCTTCCCCACTTTCCTCACCTCCTTCAGTTATCACCTATTTTCCCTGTTATTCCCTTATTCTGTGGAATATTTTCGTGCTAACATTAGCGAGTTGCAAGCAGGGCATTGTCATCACTGTTAGCAAGCGAGTGCAAGAGAGAGAGAGAGTATCGATCGACAGTCTCTCTCCAGACGTGGGGAAAAGTGGTGGGAAGGGAGGTTGCCTCAGCCATACATTATGTAACTCCCGGCCTGTATCGCCGATTTTGACCATCCAAACGCTGTTTCCACTTGTTTTATTGTTGTAACAGGTTAATACCTTTATAATCAACCTATAATAGGTGCATATGGATAAGTATTAATGCTATTTATGGTAAAATAACGATGTTAGTGATGGGAACAGCTCAAATACGTCAGCACAGGAGTGTGGTGTCTCATACCCCCCATGCGCACTTCAGAGGTTAAGCACTGATATTTGCCCCAAACTGTATACCATGATAGAGATGTCAAACTAGTTTAAAATTACTCATCTGGACATCTATTTATCTATCTATATGCTCAGGCCCAATCCCCATTTTGGGGGTAGCCGACTCAAGACAGAGCAAGAACAGGGAAAACACAAAAAGAACATAAAACAACAAATAAACACAGATAAAAAGCACCAACGCACACACATCCAGGTCACCCAGGAGAAGACCCAGAGACCAGGGTCACCAAGGTCGCTCCAGCACTCCCCGCGAGGTTCCAATCTCGGCAGGCAGACATGCAGCGGAGCCAAAGCCACAAGCCCTCCCACCACACTTCCAGGCGCACCCTTCATATTAATCGTCTCCCCGGGCCAGGCGCCTGATGGACTATTATCTAGTCCAACTTGCGCCCGACCCCTTCCCCCAAATGACCACGTGTTCACTCAACTATTCACAAGCATTCTCCATTCACTCCTGTCCACCACCACTTCCCCTGCCTGATCTATAGTCATTCCTCTACGCATAAACAAACCCTCTTCTTGTATTTTATATATCAAAGTCTAGCCAATACTGTACTTGGTTGAACTTTTTATCTTGGTTATCTATATAAATCGCACACACTAACATTTGTCAAGATAGTTTTAATATTGGGTTAGAATAATTTAGTTACTGTAATACTTTTTGATAGCCTATTTATTAATCGCATTTCAGATACTTGTCACCATATTAATAGGCCTCTCACACTCTTGCCAGGGATATTACTAACTCCATTATTATTATTATTGTGTCGACCACTGTATAAACTAATATACAGGCTTTAGCCAAACTGTGTCATACTGCTAACATCATTTTATTTTTATTTTCAGGCATAAAATTGTGTTCTATTGCTAACATATTCTTTTTGTGATTTACAGGTATTAATTGTACCATATTGCTAACCAATATTTTTTGTTTCTGTACTGTATACTGCTTTCCAGTTTTCTAACTAGGCTAAATTAACCCTCTCCCACTTTTTTTTCCTAGTAAATTTTGTAACAAATTACTAGTCCATTTACAATTTTCAGGCTTTAACTGTGTCATACTGCTAACATCAATTTTTGTTTATATTTTCAGGCATAAATTGTGTTCTATTGCTAACATATTTTTTGTGATTTACAGCCATAATATTCTGTTTGTGATTAACATATTCTTTTTGTGATTTACAGGCATTAATTGTACCATATTGCTAACAAATATTTTTTGTTACTGTACTGTATACTGTTTTCCAGTTTTTTCACTAGGCTACATTAACCCTCTCCCACTTTTTTTCCCAGTAAATTTTGTAACAAATTTCTAGTCCATTTGTGATTTTCAGCCTTTAACTGTGTCATACTGCTAACATCAATTTTTGTTTTATTTTCAGGCATAAATTGTGTTCTATTGCTAACATATTTTTTGTGATTTACAGGCATATTAATTTTATCATATTGCTAACAAAATTTTGTGTGATTTTCAGGAATTAATTGTATCACATTGCTAACATACATTTTTTGTGATTTTCAGACTTTAATTGTACCATTTTGCTAACATAAATTTGTGTGATTTTCAGGCATATTGTGATTATATCGTCATGGCGCCGCAACGAAACTGCACGAGTTGTTCCGGTAAATTTGGCCCTACCATGTTTGTTGATACTGATGTCCAAATTTGTAGATTTTGCCAGCTCCGAGAGAAGATTGCGGATGAATTGAATGCAGCTCACCGCAAGATCGATGCCCTGACTACGAAGCTTGAATCCCTTCAAGAATTTGCCACACTCAACGTAGGAGTGCCCTCGGCCCAAGAAACCACTATGATGTCAACCGCCAATCCAGTGCATACAGTACCGGTACCGGTACCCACACCAGCAGCTACCTTAGATGTTGCAGATAATAATAATGACTCTACTCTCACTCCCCCCCAGGACAACTTTCAGTTAGTGAGAAACAATGTGCATCCCAGTACCAGTACCAGGAAGGTCATCCCGACAACATGCCAAAACCGCTTCAAAATTCTGGCTATTGACGAGGAAGAGGAAACGGAAGAAGTTCGGCTTGTGGGCGACTCCATGGTCCGTGGCCAACTAACCGAGTTCTGCGCCAGGGCACCCAGGACCAGAAAGCGATTCTGTATCCCAGGTGGCGGCGTGGACGACATTGTTGCGGCTGTGGAAGAGGTTTCCAGGCTCGCCCCCGCAAGCACTACGTACGTCATCCACGTTGGATCTAATGATGTCCAACGGACGCGGTCAGAGGAACTACTTTGCAAGTACCGGCGGCTGATCAGGTCCTTCAAGGAAAAATCTAATAGAATCTTAATTTCAGGAATTGTTCCCCGGATTGATGTAGAAAACCGATTTTACAACATAGCTACCAGTAAAAATCGCCGACTAGCCAAACTCTGCAGGGAGGAGGACATCAGCTTTGTCGACACGTGGGATCATTTTTACTATGATAAATCTTTGTTTTCAGGAGATGGTGTACATCTCAATGAAGTAGGAGCTGCACGTCTTGGTCGTCTGCTGAACGATGCAGTCAAGGATTTCCGTTCAAAAAACGGGGTCAACCAGACCCCAGACAGGGTAGTGTAAGTCAAATACGAACTTAAAATTCAGACAATGCACAATCAGTAACATCCAACTCTAATACTCTTAAGGTGTTTTATGTAAATGCTCGTAGCATACGCAATACATTTTCAGATCTAGAGGAAATCGTGTTTACAGAACATTATGATATAATCGGCATTACAGAATCTTGGTTAAATACGGAAGACAGAGACTTTTTAGCCGAATATACGCTTCCTGGTAATACAATGTTTGAGAAAAGTCGGATCAATAGAAATGGAGGAGTTCTGTTTTTTATAAAGGAAAGTCTTAATCCCGTTTTAATGTCAAAACCTCAAATTGCGAATATAGACATATCTTACGTACTATTAAATAATAAACGAGGAACTAAAATAACACTAGCTTTATTATACAGACCCCCATCTCAATCAGTGCAAACTGACAGTGAATTTTATGAACAAATTGCAGAAATAACTAACATAAAAGATACCGTAATTCTTGGCGATTTCAACTTACCTGTGACTAAATGGGGCGATATTCTTACTTCACACTCTGGACACGACCTCTATGCTAACTTGCAAGAGAGTTCACTTTTTCATAATTTGTACAATCTCTGACCCGTGGTAATGTGCTTGACCTTGTACTCACAACAAAAGAAAAATTAATAGAGAATTTGAATGTTGGTGATGAATTCAGTAACAGCGACCATCGTACGATTACTTTCACTTTAAAGTTTAGTAGTAACAAATCAAATAGCAGCATTGAGAAAGTCCCTAATTTCAAGAAAGCAAATTTTCATAAACTAAAATCAAAGCTTAAAGAAACTGACTGGAGCTTTCTGACTAACAATAACGACATAAATACATCTTGGGAGTGTTTCACAACCACTTACCTTAAGGCAGTGCAAGACTGCATACCATCGAAAATACGGCGTCCAGGCCATAATGATAAGCCCAAATGGTGGAATAAAGATATTTCAGACTGTCTGCTTGCTAAAATTTTTGCTAATGATAGATTAAAATCCTCACAAAATGACGAAGAACGGGTGAAATTTGTAGAGCTACGACGCAAAGCCAAAAAGTTAATTAAGCAAAGTAAAAAGACCCTGGAGTTACATGTTGCGAATCAAAGTAAAACAAACCCGAAAGAATTCTATAGTTATATCAGAAAGAAAATAGTAGTTACTTCAACTGTTGGACCGTTAGTCGATGAAAATGGAGAATACACCAAAGACGAAGTACAAATGAGTAATGCCCTCAATACCTTCTTTGCATCAGTTTTTACAACAGAAGACCTCAGTGATATCCCTACACCATCGCCGATTCAGATTGATAATTCAGATGTTCTAAGCAATATCACCGTTACAGAGAGAGAAGTATTGAATTGTTTAGATAAACTCAAGGTAAATAAAATGCCTGGACCTGATACAATCTCACCTAGAGTTCTAAAGGAAGCTAAGGATGAGCTCTCCAAACCACTGACATTGCTATTCAATGAATCCTTGCAGTCTGGGACTATGCCTGATCAGTGGAAGCTAGCCAACGTAACACCGATATTCAAAAAAGGCAGCAAATCCCTACCCAGTAACTATCGTCCAATTAGCTTAACCTCAATTGTATGTAAAATGCTAGAAACGGTCATAAGAGACAGACTCGTAAATCACTTAGAGGCAAATAACTTACTTAAAGATACTCAACACGGCTTTCGTAAAAAACGTTCCTGTTTAACAAACCTCTTAGACTTCTTCCACGATATCCTCAACCTCTACGATGAGAGTAAAGCTGTAGATATTATATACCTTGATTTTCAAAAGGCCTTTGACAAAGTTCCCCACAAACGTTTACTGCTAAAACTAAAAGCGCATGGAATACAAGACGGTGTGTTGAAATGGATAGAAAATTGGCTCAGCGACAGAAAGCAAAGAGTAGTCATAAACGGTAAGGCATCTAAATGGACCAATGTAAGTAGCGGGGTACCCCAGGGATCGGTACTAGGACCAATTCTCTTTCTAATTTACATCAACGACATAGATGAGGGTCTCACCTGTACAATCTCAAAATTTGCTGACGATACAAAAATTGCAAATAGCGTACTCTCAAAAGAACAAGTTGACGATATGCAACACAATCTAGATAAATTGTCATGTTGGGCCCAAATTTGGCAAATGAGTTTCAATGCGGATAAATGTAAAGTACTGCATATCGGATACCTAAATGAGAAAGCAAACTATTCGATGAATGGCACTCAGCTTAAGAATGTAAACAAAGAAACCGATCTGGGAGTAACAATATCGAGTAACCTAAAACCAAGTCAACAATGTTCAGAAGTTGTTAAGAAGGCAAACAAAATAATTGGCTTTATAGGCAGGTCATTTGAGCATAAATCCAAAGAAGTCATCCTAACCCTTTACAATTCCTTAGTCCGCCCTCTTCTGGAATACTGCGTTCAATCCTGGTGCCCTTATTACCAAAAAGATATAAACAAGCTAGAACGAGTTCAACGTAGAGTTACCAAAATGATACCTAGCCTAAAGAACAAACCATACGAAGAGCGTCTTAGAGAATTAAACCTATTTCCTTTAACCCAGCGCAGATTAAGAGGTGACTTAATTAAAGTGTTCAAAATCATCAAAGGCATCGACAATATGAACTGTAGTAAGTACTTCACTATCGACCAATCTAATTACACGCGGGGAAACGGTTGCAAAATTATTGGTAAATCTTTTAACTCACACGAATCTAAGAATTTCTTCTTCAATCGAGTTGTCAACTTGTGGAATGGGCTTCCCCGAGACGTTATAGACTGCAGCACCGTTGATTCATTTAAACTCCGCTTAGACAAATATCTCGCATCAAACCCGCGACTGACTGCGTTTGTAAATTAATAAAATTATTTTATCCCCCCTCAGTTACTAACCCATCTGTCACCTACTAACTTCCTAATCCTGCCACGGACATTAGTTCTAGGGCAGTAGTTCCCTTTCCAATGTTCCCTTACCCACTCTAAACCACTGTTTGGACACTTGATCCTCAGTGTTTTGGAGGACAAGCAGCCTAGAAGGGTCACTAGACCTGTTGTTGCTTGATTTCCTTTGTACTCCTTTGTACTCTATCATCCAAAGCCTTTCTTACACAGTCTCTCCATCTCAATGGGGGTCTTCCTGCCCTTCTATCTCCCCTTGTACCTGACTCTCATATTCTCTTTGTAAGCCTTTCATCTCCCATTCGTTCAACATGACCATACCAGCTCAGCACCCTTCTGTCCACTCTGGCTGACAAATGTTCCTGCTGCCCCACTCTCCTACGTATCTCTTCGTTCCTCAATCTGTCTCTACGAGTTACTCCACACATACTCCTCAAGCAGCTCATCTCCATCACATCCAGCCCTCTTTTCTCCTTTTTCTTCAGAGCCCATGTCTCAGCCCCATACATCACTGTTGGCACAACAATTCCTTGATACAGTGCACTTTTTACTTTCACTCCGAGATTTCTTGTCTTCCACATACTTCCCATTGCTCCGAAAACCTTCCTTCCTTCACACACTCTCTGTTTTACCTCCACTTCCATACCTCCACTCCTGCTTATCGTTCCTCCTAGATATTTAAAACACTCTACTTGTTCCAATATTTCCCCATCCAGCCTCACATCTAGATTCACCCTATGCTCTCCCCTATTCAGAGCTGGGCACCACAAACAAAAAGTCAAGTCAGCAAACACAAATCAGCAAACCCAGAACATAACTTCAGCAAACACAAATGTGCAAACCTTGTGAAATTTCTAGTCCTCAAATGCAAATATGCAAACGCAAACCGTTTTTTATTAATTTTAAATTTAAACTACAGAATCGAGGGTAAATCAATAAATTCAATCTCTAATGTCAATAAATATATATATTTACTTAAATATAATGTTGCCCAACTTCCATGGACCTCAAGGATATACATACAGGCTTTTAAAGCTTGGAAATTGCTGTAAATTGCCAAAACATTCCAGAATGTCACCTGCAGTGAAAGGGTTAATATATAGCATAGGCCACTTAGTTTGTCCACATGGGCAGTAAAACGTTGGGGCAACTTGTTTATGGGGAGAGTGCTTCAGTAATAATCAGTATTCGCAATTCCACACCATTCAGGAGGTACGCCGGATCACAGAGGTGCAAGGAGGCAATTTATTCGTGGTCCCCCCTTTGGGAATGGCAATAGGCTATATATGCCTAGATAGGTCTACTTTAGATAGATTAAGTAATTTAATAGAAAGTAGCCTAGGCCTATTAATTTTAATGCTCAGAATAAAGGCCTAGCTTCAGATCAAAAGTTAATAAAATTTTATTGTAGGCTAAATTTAGTCTAGGCCTATATGATACTTTCTAAATTAACACTTTCTACTTGACACTAATAAAATGAGTGTGATTATAGGCCTAGGCCTATACATAGAAGTTAGAACATGCAATATTTAGCCTAGGCCTACATGCTTTGAGGCATTTTGATGGAATTAGTGACTGATTATAGCCTAGACCTAGGCCTATTATATATAGAAGTTAGAACATGCAATATTTAGCCTACATGCTTTGAGGCATTTTGATGGAATTAGTGATTATAGCCTAGACCTAGGCTATATATATATACAGTATATAGAAGTTAGAACATTCAATATTTAGCCTACATGCTTTGAGGCATTTTGATGGAATTAGTGACTGATTATAGCCTAGACCTAGGCCTAGGCTATATATTAAAGTTAAAACATGCAATATTTAGCCTACATGCTTTGAGGCATTTTGATGGAATTAGTGATTATAGCCTAGACCTAGGGTATATATATAGAAGTTAGAACATGCAATATTTAGCCTACATGCTTTGAGGCATTTTGATGGAATTAGTGGTTGACTGATTATAGCCTAGACCTAGGCTAGTAATAACATTAGTTTAGGTTAAAAATTAACAGGCTATCAATCAAATTAACGATAGCCTAACTTTATAATCTTAAATTAGGCTAGATTATAAAGTTATAAAGCCCTTCTCCAGAGACATCTTGGTAATTACAGGCCCATAGAAGGTTTCTAGGTGGGGCCAGGGGTGGCTTAGGTCCTCGATTTCTGCATGTTCTGCAGCATCACTGTCGGATGATGGTGGTGAACTGCTCCCCATGCTGTTGGCAGCTGCGGTAGGCATGATGGTAGACTCCATGTTCACTTCAATAGGCCGAAAATATAAACAAAGTTGAAGTGCTAGCAGGTTGGAACTCTTGGACTGCTGTGTGTTGTAGGTGTTAGCTCGACGCTTGCTACTAAGTAAGTGAACAAACGTGAAGAACCGATGTATAGGCCTAGTTCCAGAACACAGGTAGTTGGCTTGGTCACATGACTTTTTTTGGCTGGAGCTGCAGGAGCGGCCCAGGGCTGGCTGGCGGCTGGATTTTTTATTTTGCGGACTCGAGGTTTGCAACATGGAGGTACTTTCCAGAGCTTCAAACCCGCAAATAGGCAGCCATATTGGCGCCAACGCTAATTCGCCAACAAAATTACACTTCCGCCATGGCGGAATTGGCTATTTGCGGAAGTGTTGGCTAAAGTGCCCAGCTCTGCCCCTATTACACACCATTACTTTACTTTTATTGACGTTCACCTTCAGTTTCCTCCTTCCACAAACCACACCAAACTCTTTGACTACCCACTGCAGTTTCTCATCAGAATCCGCCACCAATGCTGTGTCATCAGCGAACAGCAAGTGATTCAACTCCCAATCTTTACCATTCTTTCCTACTAAACCCAATCCTCTTCCCATAGTTCTCCTTTTCACCTCCCTCACCACACCATCCATAAACATATTAAACAGCCATGGTGACATTACACAACCCTGTCGCAAACCTACCTTTACCTCAAACCATTCACTCAACTCACCATTTCCTACTCTCACAAATGCTCTGCTCCCTTCATAAAAACTCTTAACTGCTTCTAACAAATTTCCTCCTATTTCATAAATCCTTAACACCTTCCACATTGCTTCACGGTCCACACGATCATACGCTTTTTCCAAGTCCATAAAAGCCCAAAATATATCCGTATGCTTCTCTAAATACTTCTCGCATAACTGTCTTACTGCAAACATCTGATCCACGCACCCTCTTCCCCTCCTAAAACCGCACTGTTCTTCTCCTATTGCAACTTCCGTACACTTTATTATCCTCTCTATCAACACCCTGCCATATAGCTTTCCAACCACTAACAATAAACTAATACCTCTATAACTTGAACACTCCTGCCGATCTCCCTTCCCCTTGTACAACAGCACAATACATGCACTCTTCCAGTCTATTGGTACCATTGACACAGCAAAGCACACATTGAAAAGTCTCACCAACCAATCTATTATCACATCTCCACCCTTCTTTATACACTCCACAGCAATACCATCCAAACCTTCTGCTTTTCCCGCTCTCATTTGTTTCACTGCTGCTTTCACCTCATTTTCCTCAATCCTTTCATTCATTCCCTGCCACCTGGGTGGCCTGGGTAACCTATCTCCATCCACCTCTGCTTCAATCACTGCTTCTCTTCCATCTCTTGTATTTAACAAAGATTCAAAATACTCGGGATATCTTTTCCTCACTTCAACTGGTTCCACTAGTAATTCTCCATTTTCATCTTTCACTGACTCTTCCCTCTTTTGTCCTCCTGTCCTTACTTTATTTACCTCCTTCCAGAACATCTTCTTTCGTTCTTCAAAATTCTCACTCAGCCTTTGACCCCACCTTTCGTTTGCATCTTTTTTCGCTTCTCTAATTTTCCGTTTTGCCTCTCTCCTTTTCTCCTTGTACCTCTCCCATACCTCAACACTACCATCCTGTAAAACCCTCTCAAAACACTGTCTCTTCTCCTCAACTGCCTTTCTCACCGTATCATTTCACCACTCGCTTCCCTTCCTGATACCTCTGCCTCCTACTTTCCTTTTGCCGCATACTACCTCTGCACTTGCTTTCACTCCTTCCTTAAACTGTTGCCATTCCACCTCTACTTCTCTCTCTTCCATCTCTCCCACTTCCATCCACTTTTCATTTAGTCTTTCCTTGTACTCCCTCTCTTTTTCACTCTTCTCTAACTCACTAACTTTTATTACCTCTCTTATGTCACGCTTGTCTCTTATTCTCCTGTAACTCTTAACTCTTAGCTTTCCCTCCACCAGGTAATGATCTGACATACCCTCCGCCTCACCTCTCATCACATTCACATCCAGCAGTCTACACAATCTTTCCCTTGTCACCAGCACATAATCCATCAATGCCCTCTCTACAATCTCTCCCCTCACAAGTCTATGCCAGGTGTACTTGTGTATACTCCTTTTTTTGAAGAATGTATTACATACACTCAATCTACACTCTTCACATACATTTTTCAGTCTTTCTCCACTCTCGTTTACACCATCCACACCAAAACTACCTATGACTCCCTCAACAGGCTCATTTCCTACCCTAGCATTTAGGTCCCCTAAAACTATAACATTTTCATTTTCATCAAACCCTTGTAGACAATCTCTCAAATCCTCCCAGAAACCCTCTACCTCGTCTAACTCTCTTTCACTTCCTGGTCCATACGCACTTACAAAAACCCACCTTTCACCCTTAAACCGCATTCTCACCCACATTAGCCTTGATGACACCTCTTTCCACTCTTTTATAAACTCTCTCAACTCCTCCTTCACAATAATAGCCACTCCTTCTTCCCCCCTAACTCCCTCGTCTACTCCAGACTTTCTACCTATCACGTTTCCAAAATCCACTTCTCCCTCTCCTTTCATCTTTGTTTCATTCAGTGCAAGGACATCATACATCCTTCTTTCAAATAACCTTCCAATATCCTCTCGCTTCTCATTCGTACTACATCCACTACATCTGGACATGGGTAACAACATATATTCAGACATTGTTTAGCTAATGTTGACCGTTTGATTAGTACAGTCTGCTGTAGTTTATCATCATGCCACAAATTGGTAAGTAATGTTGCCATTTGCCACTAATTTGTTGAACTACAGGAACCAGTACAAGTCAAACGGTCAACATTAGCCAAACATTGTCTGAATATATGTTGTTACCCATGTCCATACAAGTCATTTGAGACTAGTTTATGCGATGCATAAGGTGTTGATTTTTGGTGTGAGCGTCCTGGGTTCGAATCCACGGACTACCACATGTGCTTATAAATTTCATTAATCGATTTAGGAGTATAGTTGGTTGTTGAAAGGAACATAATAATTGATATTGGTTCAGGGGTAATTTATCGAGAGGACTTCCCTAGTGGTTAAGGCCCCATTAATTGCTCTTTCCATTCACATATGCATAGCCTACATGAGTTGCAGTTGGGATGTGTGTACATGCTTAGATTGATATGCAGGATTCGAGGTTGCATAATAAATCGTAGGCAGTGTCCACCATTCTTTAACTGTTTTCGTGGTGCGATGCATAAGGTGTTGATTTTCGGTGTGAGCGTCCTGGGTTCGAATCCACGGACTACCACATGAGTTTGTAAATTTCATTAATCGATTTTAGGAGTATAGTTGGTTGTTGGAAGGAACATAATAATTGATATTGGTTCAGGGGTAATTTATTGAGAGGACTTCCCTAGTGGTTAAGGCCCCATTAATTGCTCTTTCCATTCACATATGCATAGCCTACGTGAGTTGCAGTTGGGATGTGTGTACATGCTTAGATTGATATGCAGGATTCGAGGTTGCATAATAAATCGTAGGCAGTGTCCACCATTCTTTAACTGTCTTCGTGGTGCGATGCATAAGGTGTTGATTTTCGGTGTGAGCGTCCTGGGTTCGAATCCACGGACTACCACATGTGTTTGTAAATTTCATTAATCGATTTTAGGAGTATAGTTGGTTGTTGGAAGGAACATAATAAATGGTATACAGTTTGGGGCAAAAATTAATGCTTAACCCGGCAAGCGCGATAGGCCTCACGGAAGGCTTCCTATAGGGAACGCGATAGGCCTCACGGAAGCAGGACCATAAAAAAAGCCTTCCATAAAAAAAAAGGGCCTATCAAAACAAAGGAATTTGTCTCTAGGTGAGATAATTCCCCTCCAGTACTCATCCATGTAAATCTCACCCACCCCCCTCCCCTCCTTCCCCACCTTATTCCCCCCTCCCTCCCCTCCTCAATTATCACCTAATTTTTTTTCCTCTTATTATCATCATTTATCGGTTATTTTTCTCTCCCGCGATAATATAGCACAAGTGGGTTGCCTAAAAGATCGTTATGCAACACCCAGACACCGGCACACACCGCCCCGCTCTTCTCAGTTGACTCCCAGACAGCGAGAGGGGAAGGCTGCCTGTCTCTCTCTCTCGCCTGAGATTATGACCGGGTGGCCAATATCTTCGTTTTTCACCACCCAAATGCTTTTCCCACTTATTTTAGCACTCTTGAAGGTTCATATATACATCATATTTGTAAAATAAAAGCATACCGAAAACAAATAATGGTTTATATTGTAAATATAACGAATTCTGTCAGAATCCAGGGCTAGAAATGCACAAATAACTACCCTAGCACCTACGTCTATATCGCGCTTGTCAGGTTAAGAACTCTTATGGAAAGTAATTGAAAGGGGGCTGCCACAACCATCAGGGACTGAATATGAGATGGCCCAATATCCAAATCTGTTCATAATAGGATAGTCTTCTAGTGTGCCAAATTTGGTGCTTTCCTCACAAAATGCACAATTGTTATGCTAAGTTGCCCCACTATTATGAGATCCATGTATTCTGTCTATCATCTGATGTAAGAGATCCATGTACTCTGTCGATCACCTGACCTCCAACGACCTCCAACATTGGCAAAATACCAATCATGACAACAAAATAAAATAAAATAAAAACAATCATAGAAAACATAAGTCTGTTGATGCAAAAGGACACTACCGCAGAGTCTTCCCCCAAGTTTAGGTGCAGAAGTGTGTGGCAAAGTCTGTGGCAAAACAAAGGGGCCACCCAGACATAAGTTCTCCTGGTGGTAGAACAACGATGTCGAAGCTGCAGTCAGAGAGAAGAAAATATGTTTCAAAGTTTGGAAGGAAGGTGGCAGCAAAGAATACCTGTCCGCCAAACGCAATGCTAGAAGAGAGGTCTACAGGGCAAAGAAAACCATACAGGATAGCGTAATAGAACAAGCTTGCAGCACTAATAATACCAATGTGATTTATAAATTTTCTAAGAATGTGAGGGACTGTAGTCAGGACGTCGTGGGTGTAAGATGCGTAAATAATGTCAGTGGCATGACTGTATACACAGAAAACGAAATCAGATAGGTGTTGAAGGACTGCTTAATGTGGATTTTAAATGGAACAGCGAACAGCTCAGCACTGCAGTCCCAGTACAAGGCCCTCCGCCTTTGATAGGGTACAACGCTGTTAAAAGTGCTATAGATAAAATGAAGTCCGGGAAAACCGCTGGGAGCTCCGGCATTGTCGCCGAGATGCTAAAAGCAGCTGGAGATATCAGTGTAAAATTGGTAACAGAGCTGATTAATGCCATCATAAAGGAGCACAAAATTCTCAATACATGGCAGAAAAGTGTTATAGTAAATAAATACAAAGGCAAGGGTGACTCCTTTGACAGGGGATATTATAGGGGTTTGAAAATGCTCAATCAAGTCATGAAAGTCAGCGAAAGGGTCTTTGAATGCATGATTAGGAAAAGTGTTGCCATCAACGACATGCAGTTTGGATTTATAGGGACGTGGCACAACTGATGCTATCTTCATCCTTAGGCAAATGCAAGAAAGGTTCTTGGAGAAAAACAGGAAATTATACCTAGTTTTGTAGAACTGGAGAACGCCTTTGACCGGGTGCCCAGGGAAGTAATGCAGTGGGCTATAAGAAGATTGGCTGGTGCGTGTGATAATGACAATGTATGAGGGGTCACGGACAGCAGTTAAGAGTGAATAGGGGCCTGAGCGAAGAGTTCCCAGTGAAGGTTGCAGTTCACCAAGGTTCAGTGCAGAGCCCATTACAGTTTGTTTTAGTCCTGGAGGCTTTGTCAAGGGAATTACGACAGGACTCCCATGGGAGCTGTTATATGTACATGATCTAGTTCTTATCGCAGATAGTGCACAGGAAGGAGAGGCAAAGTTCAAGAGATAGAGGGAGGGTATGGCAAATAAGGGTCTAAGAGTTAACATAGATAAAACAAAGGTCATGAACTCATGATTAGTGGAGTAGGGTGTGGAACTATATGGAAAGAATCGGCGACTATCCATGCGCAGTATGAGGGAAGGGAGTGGGAAGTAACTTTATTCAATGTTGCATCTGTAGTGACTGGGTACACAAGATATGTCAATGGGAAGATATTATTGGGATTGAATTTGTGCTGTACCTAGTATCAGTGCATTACCACAAAGCCCACCGAAATGCCAAACAAATACCCTCATTGTTCCCTGATTAAATAACACTGTATGAATATTCCCATATTCAAAATATGTTACAGGGGGACAATGCCTAGTGAGTTCACTGCTCAATAGGTGGCGTTCTGAGAGTGAGGGTCTGAGTCTGGAGGGTGAGACGGTGAAGCACTTGAGCGAAGCAACCGGCCGCTTCAGAGATGGAGCTGCTTCGAGCCATGATGGTTGCTTCACATGTCTCACTCCCCAGACTGGAACAAGACCTCACGGGCTTCACCGTGTTGAGCGGTGGAATGTACAGGCTCTCAGCCTATGCCCGAGAGGGAGTAGTTGGAATATAGAAAAAAAAAAAAAAAAAAAAAAAAAAAAAAAAAAAAAAAAAAAAAAAAAAAGAGATATAGTGGAGCTATAGGACCTATGACAAGAATCATAGACTTTAAATGTGCAGTATGCAAGGGAGATCTTGTATTAAATGACCCGCCTGTCAGTGTTGATTTCGACAGCATAACGCTGGAGTGTGTGAATAAGTTCTGCTACCTGGGCGATATAATTTCCGCCGGAGGTGGCGCTGAAGCTCGAGTCAGAAGTGGCTGGGGAAAGTTTAGAGAGCTGTTGCCACTCCTGACCATGATAGGGCTCCCACCCCACCATAAAGGGAAGGTGTATGTACTGTATACCTTGTGTGTTAGGACCGCGATGACATATGCCTCGGTGACGTGGCGGGTTAAAGCGGAGGATATCAATAGAATGGAACGGAATGAGAAGAGAATGGTGAGATGGAGGTGTGGGGTTAATCTCAGGGACAGGGTATCGAGCGAAGTGAAGTGATGCGCACGAGCCGACTTGGTTGGTTTGGACATGTGGAGAGAATAGATGATCAGAACTGGGTGAAGAAATGCCGGACTGTGAACGTGGGGGGGGGGAGCTGCGTGTAGGGGTGGACCTAGAATGACGTGGACTCGGGTACTCCGATCTGATCTCAAAATAAAGAACTTGACAACAGAGGCAGCCCTTGACAGGGCCGCCTGGAAAACCGCCAATTAGGATGTGAGACTGTAACCACATTCTCTGTGGACAAAATAGTCTTTAAACTTATATGTATGACCCTTTAAGAGATCAGTGTACTCTATCACCTGACCCTTTAAGAGATCCGTATACTCTGTCACCTGACCCTTTAAGAGATCCGTATACTCTATCAGCTGATGCATTTACTGAGTTTTCAAGGATTGAACCCTCATACCTAAGCTGCTTGTGATGGGACTCCTTTTCCTATGTATCTCATTATCACATGTGTATAGGTACAACAATCAAACCGGCACAAAATTTACAGCAAAATTGTATAAACCTTAGCTTCGACATAGTTACATACATACATACATACATACATACATTTTAACGGCACCAGCCGCTTTTTACTCTAGAATGTGTCAATGGAATTCGTCTGTATTTCATAAGAGTTGGTACACATATAGGGCACCTAAAATAAGAGAGATTTCCAAAATGTTAATTATCTAGGACAATTATTTTTTGAGTTAGGTGAGAATTAGTGTGAAAATTTATGTGTTTTTGTAAAATCGAAGACTCATTTAAATGTTGTTGCTTGATTGTTTCAATGCATTGGGGGTACTAACAATAGGTTTAGTTACAAAACGTAATCTTTACTTTTTCCATTTTTGATCTAATTTTGCAATGAGGGAGTTTGCAATTAGGTACAAATTAGGTGACAAATGTCTCGGGTTGCTGTGTCTAAATGGTTAAGAAAAAAAAAAATTGAGATGTTGTTTTGTAGGGAATTTTATGCCTTTTCCAATGACACCAGAATAATTGTTGTAGCATGTTTGGTTACGGAGTTAATGCGCCGACAAGTGAACTTTCTTACGTAAGGTACTAAGGCACGAGAGCTGTTGCAAGCCAGCCGGCCAGCCGCAACCTACCTCTCCCGCGACTTGGAGCACACTGCTCTTTCTCCTCCACCACCACCACACCCTTCGTTGATACCAGGGTTGAGTATCAGATACTGCTAGTAAAAATATCTACAAACGTCATATTTTCACCAAAAATTCATCTTTTTCGTATTTTTTTTGCAGTTCCGAAACCAATAAAGCATTTTCTACGCGTCTGCGCGACCCGCGAAAGTTTGAAACTAGCCCAAAAATAATATGCTTCCAGACGGAATATTGCCTCAGGATTTTAACTGATGATAGAGGAATGGGTGATGATGCCATATATCGGGTTGCGCAATATTGCCATTTTGAGCACTTCTCCGAGTAAATCGTGGCCGGTCCCCTTAAGACCGGGTGCTCCACACATACGTGCAGTTTCTGTCTCTTGTTATAATGGCGGCATTCCAGGCAACCCTGTTAAGGGCTGCTTCACTTGTCAAGTTTTTGGCTTTGAGATCGGCACATACTGTATAGTCCAATCTCAGGTCTTTCTCGGTCCACCCCTTGGTGCAGCTCCCTCCACAATCACAGACCTGCATCTTTTCACCCAATTTTGTTCATCCATTCTCTCCACATGCCTATACCATCCCAGTCTACTTGTATTTTGTTTTTTATTGAAATATTTCATTTAGCCATATAAATACAATATATTATTGTACGCATCTTCTCGCTAATACTCTTTATACCTAAATGTGTCCTCGGCTCATCATTTGTTATTCTATCCTGCAGTTTGGCCCCAGACATCCATCTCACCATTCTCATCTCATTACGTTCCATTCTGTTGACATCCTCTACTTTAACGGCCCATGTTTCCGAGACATACACCTTTCCCTTCAGGGGGAGAGGCATAAAACAGAAAACAAAACAAAAATATAAGTAAACTGTTTGAAATTAGTCATTTTAAGTCCATTTTTGTATGTACCAGGATGCGATCTAGCTGTGCTGACCTAGAAACAAGTGCAGCCTGGCCCTCCACCTGCTATCATCCAAATCCAATGATAAGGCCTTTATTGTATATAGGATTATTGTTTATATTATTTATATATTTTCTTTTATGTGAATGAAGGATCCTGTAACTGGTGTCGCCCCCAAAGTTGAAAGAGTGAGAGAGCCAAATTCAACGTATGTTAGAATAAAAATGTCTGGACAAAAGGAGCTTGAAGCAGTTTTATGTCATATGTTGAGGGAAAGACAGGTCGAGGGAGAGAGTTCCAAAGCTTGCTTGTTGAGTAGAAGAAAGACTGGAAAAATCGGTCTAATCTTGGGTTGGAGAGTTGGACAGAATAGGGGTGGGAGTGTATTAAAAGGCGGGTGCACCCCACTCTTCGTAAGGGAGGGGGTATACATTGAGGAAGCTCTGAAGAACAATGATTATTGTAATAGCGGTAGAAGAGTGAGAGAGATGCAACATTGCAGCGTGTAGAGAGAGATTGTAGGGAATTTGTAAGAGGAAGTGAGTTGATGATACAAAATGCTTTTGACTCTACCCTTTCGAGAAGTGCGGTATGGGTTGAATCTCCACAAAATGCGAACAATACTCGATACATAGGCGCACTATGCCCCTATCTATACAGAGCAAGATGTCTTTCTAATATTCATTAATGATCTTCTCAACTGTACCTTCAGTCCTATCCATTCATATGCTGATGACTCTACCTTACACTATTCAACTATTTTTTCAGAACCCCCAGCAAGCAAATTGAAGCAATCAAACAAAAAAGCATGTGATGATGCCATAAAACACTTATCTTCTTTACCTATCAACCATTTCCATTTGAGGCAGAGAAAATCTTGTTGCTTTCAATACTACCAAAACTCAATTTCTCCATTTATCTACCCGTCAAGAACTCCCACAGGACTATCCCATATACTTCAACAATACACAAATCAACCCTTCATCTTCTCTCAGTATTCTAGGTGTCTCTTTATCTTCTGATCTCACTTGGAAAGACCATATTACCACCCTAGCTAAAAACAGCTTCCCAGAAGCTGGGTGTGCTCAACCGCCTCCAGGGGTTCTTTACCCCTCCACAGCTTCTTGCTCTGTACAGGGGCACAGTGCGTCTATGTATTGAGTATTGTTCGCATGAGTGGGGAGGATCCTTTCACACAGCACTTCTTGACGAAGTAGAAAAGAAAGCCTTTAGGTCTCATTATCTCACGTCTACTCACAGACTCTTTGCAATCTCTCTCTCTTCGCTGAATGTTGCATCTCTCTCGTTATTCTACCGCTATTACAATAATCAGTGGTCCTCAAAACTCTCTCAGTGTATACCATCTTCTCTATGTAGAGTACGTAGCACCTGTCTTGCAACACAATCCCACCCCTACTCTGTGCAACTCTCTAATCCAAGAGTGAAATGATATTCCCAATATTTCTTCTATTCAACAGCTGAGCTCTGGAACTCTCTTCCTGAATCCATCTTCTCCTCATCCTATGACTTAAATTGCTTGAAACTCATTGTGTACAGGCATTTTGGCTCAAATATTCCTTGATTTTGGCCCTGTCACACTTTCAACTCTGGGGGAGGCACTCATCACAGACAGTTCTGTCTTTTATCTCCCTCATCCACATAGAAAAATGCTGTGCGGGGGAGAAGAACCAACAGAGACAGTTGAGCACACCTAACTTCTGGGAGGCTGTTTTAGCAAGAGTGGTTATGGCTTATCGGTCGTGTATTGTTTCACATGCCTGAAAAGGTTATGTATGGTACATTGGCAGCGCAGTACTGTATGAGCTCAGTCGTGCCAAACCAGTCGTCCATCCAGAGTCCTCCTCATTCAGCAGTAAGAGATCACACCAAAAATGTAACATTAGACCAAAGCCAGACCACTCCCAAATAACAGACACTTATTCAAAATATAAAAAAATATTTTTAGAGTCCCTCAATATATGAATCAAGAAACCCCAGCTAAATAATACCCTATATGTAGCCCCTTTATATGTAATTCAGTAATGTATCATGTCTTTTATATTGAGCATTTAGGATGTCTCTTATTTTTCTTATGTATATATAATAGGTTTATAAAAAAATACCATACTTGTAACTTAATTTTATGACCTCACAGCACTATTATGTCTGCCTCTCATGGATGGTAAACATTCACTAAGCTGTCTCCACCTTAAATCATTGGTCACTATCTCATTAACACTGACCAAGACATTGATTACACTGCTACACTGACGCTGTCTGCTCATAATGTTAGTTATTAATTTTAGTAATAATTCAAGATATTCATAATGCAGTTCTCATGAAATTTACTTTGTACAATTATATTAATAGGCTACTAGAATCTTTGAAGGATACATGTTTTGTATCACTTAGTAGATTACCGAAAATATGCAGTTACTGGTGCATGAAAAGGACTAACATCAATATATGTTTTTCTATGTGTAAGAAGGAGAGAAAACACAAAGATGTCCGTTACATGTGTCTCCCCTAAATTTAAAGTGTGAGAGGGTTAAAGCTATTGTATATTATATTACTGTACTGTACTTACATATTTATTATGCTGTTTATGTAGTGCAGAATTTAATGTTGTGTACTCCCTTGATTGACAGGGCTAGGGCGTGCCTTTATTACAGGGATTTTATTGGACATTTGGCACAAATCACTAGAACTGAGTGTCCAAACTCTTGATGTCTACCAATGGCACCGGTTGGGATCGAGATGCTGACCCTTTGATCAGCAGTCAGACTCGCTACTGACCATACCCTCTTCTCTCGAGGGCTGGAGCAGTACTGAGCTACTCCCTCACACTCTCCCAGTCTCTACCTTACGTAACACACATGACCACAGCCTAGGATCGGTTTGGAGATGTTTATATGAAAATATACCAATGAATAAGGGAATAACAGGGAAAATAGGTGATAATTGAAGGGGGCGAGGAGGGGATTTTGACATGTGGAGGTGTGATATGAGGTATGGAGGGGATTTTTTTTTTTTTTTTTTTTTAAGTGCTACTGGGGCCTTTTAAAAGTTTTTTTTTTAGGCCTGACCTCTTAGGAGGGTCCTCGCCCTTGCCCACCAAAACCTTTTAAAAGTGTTCTCGCCGTTCCCGGGTTAACCACATGGATTTTGGGTAAGTGAAAGTTCACTGTACAGTACCGTAAACTGGGGTAATTTCAGACTGCTGTCATAACTTCGGACATCGGCGATAATAAGTAATTAGCCATTGTCATTACTGTATATAATGGAAACGCTTTTTATTTTTATTTTTTGTGAGGTCCGTTTATAGAAATGGCAAAGGAAGAGCATGTAAAAGCCCTAGGGAACTGAAATGAGTATATGTGCACGAAAAATATATTATATACATGACGAAAACTTGTACATTTTTCGCTACCCTGCCAAACTTCTATCACCCTGAAGAAATTTGTTTGTATAAATGATGTTGTGACTGATATAATTTTGTAGTAAAATTACCAGAGACAACATCCACCAAAAGGAAATTTGTTACACTTGTATAACGCTCTAGCTAAAACACTATCATTTAACCTATTGTGTTTTCCAAAAAAAAAAAAAGGCTAACTTCGGACATGGAACAAACAAATCGTTTGTTATTATTTGCCCTATGAAAATCATTCATAATATTTGTCCATCATTAAAATGGTGGTTAAAGATCAAATAATCATTCTCTGAGTCCAAAAACCCATAAAAATATGATATGCTAACCGATTTATGTATTTAGGATAATTCTGGATATATAATATATATAAATTAGGAGAGGCATATATCTTGTCCAATTTTGTTTTGATCTGCCGAAAGAAACACCAACAAATACGTTATACCTATAAAAATGCTCAAATTCATAAAAATGTAAATGCAGTGATAGAGTATACATACCTATATATTTTCACTAGGCCTGGTTCATTTTCGAGTTATTGATTTGACAGTATTGGTTATTTTTCCTGCTCAATATTTTCTAAGCATGAGTTCAATGCCTAACGAGAACAGATCCAAAAAGAATATCTGTTAAACATCGTATATAACCCCCTCCTATACTGACTATACAGGCCTAAAAGTGTTGACTGTGCATTTTCCACTAAAACATCGGACAGGAATAAGCAGCAATAATAAAATATTCATATAAAATAGTAGGAGCCGAAAAATGAATGAAATAAAGCCACGAACGTACGTCCGAAGTTCTCCTCCGTTTGTCCGGAGTTATCCCAGCTTTCTTGGCAATCATTTTCCATAAGAAATCACAGTATGTCCGAAGTTATCCATACATGTCCGAAGTTTTCAACTTTTCAAGCATACTTCGGACATCATTTAGGATAAGGATAGCTCTCTTATTATGGGGGATAATTTTTGGAGGCTTCCTGGATTACGGCGCACTATAACCACACATCACTTGACCTAGATCTATCTATCTATCTATTGCCTGACGCCGTGATCCCCGAAGGGGTGGCCACGAACGAACCACCCCCATGCACCTCTGACCCCAGTCAGTCGACGCCCCTCCCCCCAACCAGCACCGCCTTCGTTCATGTAGTTCCTCACTCCATCCTTCCACCTCATATTCGGTCTACCTCTCCCTCTCTGTCCCTCCACCTCGCTCTCGTACACCCTCTTAGTCATTCTCTCGCTTTCCATACGTTCCATATGGCCGAACCATCTCAAGTTGTTCCTTTTCACACTTTCCAGCACATCTACCTCCACACCACACCTCCCTCTTACTTCCTCATTAGTCTGTCTATCCCTCCATGTAACTCCGCACGCACTCCTTAAGTAATTAATTTCCACTGCTCTCACTCTTGGTCTGAGTCTCTCAACCAACGTCCATGCTTCGCTTCCGTAAGTCAGTGTCGGGATTACCACACTGTCATGCAAGGACTTCTTCACTTCCATACTGACCACCCTATTTCTTGTTACTGCTTTTAGCGTTCCTACAACCCTCTTCCCCTGTCGTACCCTCTCCCGCACCTCTTCATCCATAGTCCCATCTTTACTCAACACACTGCCCAGATACTTAAAAGAGTTGACGATCTCCATAGCCTGACCGTTCAGCTTCACCTCACACTCTGTGACTTCACCCCTTTCGAAGACCATAACCTTGCTTTTCCCCGTATTTACCTTCAAATTCCGTTTTTCGCACACTGTTCCAAACTCATTTACCAGACCCTGCAACTCCCATTCATTATCACTAATCAGAACTGTATCATTCGTAAACAGCAGTATAGGTCACTCAATTCCCTCAATTTTCAGCGATACACCAACATCCACTGCTCTTGATAGTATTTCTTTCATGACTCCATCCATATATACAGTAAACAACCACAGGGACATCACACACCCCTGTTTCAAACCAACATTCACGTCAAAGAACTCGCTCTGCTCACTCTCCACACGTACTGCCGCCTTTGCACCCTCATACATGCTCTTCACTGCTTTCAGCAACTTGCCCTCTACTCTGTATATTCTAAGTACTTTCCACAAACCTTCTCTATCCACTCTGTCATAGGCCTTCTCCAAGTCCATAAAGGCAACATACACCTTTTGTGTCTTCTCCAGAACACAATTCAGGGTAAAAATCTGATCTACACATCCTCTTCCCTTCCTAAAACCTCCCTGCTCGTCGCCTATCCATTTCTCCGTTCTCACTCTCACTCTCTCAATCACTACCCTACTGTATACCTTCCCTACTACGCTTAGAAGACATATTCCTCGGTGGTTACCACACACTCCTCTTTCCCCTTTGCCCTTATATAGGGGGACTATTATGCCAGTCTTCCAGTCATCGAGTGCACTCCCCTTCTCCCATGCTAGTTTGCACATTTTCCATACCCATTCTATTACTATCTCACCACCATACCTCAACATTTCCCCACACACTCCATCTGTTCCTGGTGCTTTCCCCAACTTCACTCTTTTCATGGCTTCCCACACTTCTGACCTCCTGATCCCCACCTCCACCTCCTCCTCCACTACTTCTCTTCTTCTCCCTCCCATACCATATCCAGCTATGTTTGCTGGCTCTTCATTCCTTACATTTAGCAACTCACTGAAGTACTCCCTCCATCTTTCGACTCTCTCTTGCTTCTCGGCTAGCATTCTCCCATTCTTATCTTTCACACCCTTACTGTTTCCCTTGCTACCTTCCCTAACTTTCTTGACTTCTTTCCAGAACAGTTTCTTACTCTCCCTCCATTTTACACTCAGATTCCTTCCAAATTCCTCATCTACTCTTCTCTTACTTTCCTTCACTACTCTCTTCACCACCCTCTTACTCTCCACGTACCTCGCTCGTTTCTGTCTCTCGGAATCTTCATTCCCTCTACTACCCAACCATTCTCTATATGCTTTCTTCTTTTCTTCCACAGCTATTCTTACCTCTTCTGTCCACGATGCTGTACCTTTCACTCCCCTCCCTCTTCTCCTCACTCCACACACCTCCTCACATGCTGCACAGATCTCATCCTTAAACACCTTGCTCATCTCCTCCATAACTTCCAGGTCGAACCCACCTAGTCGTCTTTCCACTGCTCTCCTGTACTCCTCCCTGACTTCCTTCTCCTGCAACCTCTCCACCCTCCTCACCATTCCACCCTCCTCTCGCCTCCCTCCAGCTCTCCTCACCCACTTCTTTTGTATCCTAACCTTAGCTACCACTACATAATGATCAGACAGACCCCCTCCAATACCCCTATACACCCAAGCATCCATCACAGATTTCTTCATTCGTTCATCCACACATACATAATCAATCAATGACTTTCGTTCCACCACTGTTTTATCCTTCATCGTCAACATCCGTTTCCACGTGCACCTGTGGATCATTCTGTGACCTAGATAAATCTCTATAAATGTCCGAAGTTACCCCAGTTTACGGTACTTTCTTTACTCCAAAATATAATATTCACATTCATCTCTTCCCAGTTTCGTGGTTTACAGGTGAATATACTCACATACAAGTATTCCTATCTGTCAGCAAGAATGAGAAAATATATACAGGTCTCCCTCGATTTACGATTGGGTTACGTTCCTGAAAATCCGAACTTAACCCTTCTTTAGCGGAGGCGGACTTAAGTCCGTATCGAAAAAATTGGACTATGTGGCGGGGGCAGACTTTAGTCCGTGTGCAATTTTGGCGCAATATTGGCTCTGAGAGAGAGACAAGCGATGGGAGGAGCATAGGGCGGCTAATGACCGTCCGGCACGGACCTCGCGCGACGACTGGCACTCACACAACACACATCCACCCTCACCACACACGTAATTATGTAACAAAATTACCGTATTTAACCGTTTTTGCCTTTCGGTTGCACGATCGTTGCAAGACAACCAGTGATCGTAGAAGGATGGTTCAGGTGTCATTGGAAAGCTCAATTAACGCCCTTTCAGGGATACATACTTGTACAATGCTCTGGCTCTTGTTTATGCATGAAAAAGAGCACGGAAACAACACCATTTAGGGTAAAAAAAAAAACGCTGGGCGCGTACTCGAAAAAAACTGACCCGCCTGCTCTTAGGGCGTTAGCCCTTTCGCTGTAGGTGACGTTCCGGAACGTCCTGGCAAGATACAGCAATTTCCATGCTTTAAAAGCCTGTAAAAACCGTAAAAGTCGAGTGTCAGTGGGCGGGAGCGTAAGGGGCCCACCTCCGACCCCCAGAGCACCGAGCGGCTCACTGATGTTGAGTGTGTTTCGCGCGGGCCTCTCTCTGTCTCTCTAAACAGTGTAGCCATACGAGCGAATGTTACATAATAGCGGGTTTCCCGCGTTTCACTGGCACCACTGCGGGTGAACCAGAACATACGGGGCCTGTTCTGGTGTCATTTTGAAGCTATTCTCGCCTAGTTTTCGGCAGAATACACTTCATTTAATGCAGATGCTTGATTTATCATTCAGGAGTGCCTGAATATGCCCTAAATAGCCCAAAATAGGCCGCAGCCAAAGGGTTAAATAGAAAAATCGTATAGCGAACCCTAAAATTGACGGGGTAAATGAGGATGCGTTCTGGGACCAGTCAAAACCCAAACTCAAACACCTAAAAACCTACAATAATATTCTAAATTGGTGCATTGGATAGTGAAGGACACTTGTAACACCAACTAAACCCTTTCATGCACGTGTGGACGCAATCGCGTCCTTAAGGGATACTTTAAACCTTTGTGACCATCAGGGGTGTTTAGAAACCTTTAGTTTTATTACTTCAACCTCTGCAGTTGTCTTTGAGCGAGTTGTGCCCAGAAAACTAATTTCGGAGAGGTAATTATAAATTATATTTTTAATACTAAACGGCAACTCCAGGACCTGAAAGGGATTAAACTGGTGGTAACATAATGACCAACCATTAACTTGGTGGTATCATAATGACCAACCATCAACTTGGTGGCAACATAATGACCAACCATCAACTTGGTGGTAACATAATGACCAACCATCAACTTGGTGGTAACATAATGACCATCCATCAACTTGGTGGTAATATAATGACCAACCATCAACTTGGTGGTAACATAATCACTTACCTTTAAGCTGGTGGTAATGGTGATGGTATCCGGGAATATCTCCCTACATTTCTGCACCCAATCTTCGACCTCCACATTGTAGTGATCTGCATGGTCAATGGCTGTGACCACCTCCTGTGCCGTGTTAACAGCCTGCAGACACTTCAGTGCAGCCTTCAGTTGCTGCTCTCCTTCCTCTCCTTCTTTCTTCATGGCCACAACTCTGGTGTCCTCCTGCTCCAGTAGCTGTAGAGTTGTCTTGTGCTGCTCCACCAGGACATACAGTTTGTCCAGCTGTTGGAGGTGCTCATCCTTATTGCTGTCCAACTCTTTGCGATACTGGTCCAACTGTGACCGGACCCCCTGGCAGTCAGTCAACTGTCCTTCAACATTCTTCTTCTGTTCCTCCAACATAGACCGTAACTTCTTGCTGATGGCGGCATTCTGGTTTTTCCTAATGACTCCTGTTGCTGTTGACACCGAGACATCACTTCCCACTGAGGAAGTGTCTGTCGTTGTTGATATTGGTGCAGTTAATGTTAGTGTTTGATTGAGGGCTTCCATTTTTTTAATGAAGGCTTCAATTCCATAATTAATATGAAAATTTGAGATATTAGTGGCTTGGTGAGTGACTCGACAGGTCGGGCAGGACACCTGATCAGCCTCCATCATGTCGAGAATGCAGGAAGTGCAAAAGTTGTGGCCACATGGTAGAGTGCGTGGCCGTCGTTCACTGTCATTATACTTGGTGAAGCACACACTGCACTCCTCGGGGTTGTCCTGCAACAAAAACAATAAGAAGACATGTTAGCACTTTACTGCCAGATGATTTTGGTCAGCCTTAATTGATTGAGATTGTTATATATACCGGTACTTGTTTAAACCCTCCTGAGTAGCTGGTGGGTCATGTGTATGTCAATTTCCTCGATGGTATCCTTGCCAATCTTCCTTAAAGTCTGACAAGATACCATATTTCGCGGTGAATAACACACACCCCTAATCAATCTTCAAGAGGAAAATGTGGGGGAAAAAAATCAGTATGTCTAGGCCTTGCATTACTAAAACATGAGATTGTAGCACTTACTGGGTAATTGGTTAACTTGTTTACATACACAAGCATGAAGTTCATTATACCAGGGTCTGTATGGTTTCATTTCATTTAGTTTTGTTCAGAAGACGACACATAACACATACAATGAACTGACAATAAATGCAAATTATCCAACCAAACCAACATGTGAATTTTCAATTGAGACATGCTGAACCCTACTAACTACACAAAACATTACACCATAGGATACAAAATGACTATCGAGCAGTGTGGCAATGGTAGCGCTGCGAAGCAGCTGATCATTGTAAACAGTTTGGGTAAATGGCGTGTGCTATCAATATGACAGGTTTGATTCTATTTGTGGCCTATTCCTTCCCGTAAGTCCTTCATAACACACAGGGGGTACTTTTTCATAATTATTTAGGGAAAACAAATGTTTTGTTATACGCCACGAAATACAGTAATCAATCCAAAATGTAAAAAATAACAAAGCAAAGATGGACATGTAAAAACTAAGATGTTCAGATCTGAAACACAATGTTTCCCTCACTCATAACTCTCCCTATAAATATCTCCTCCCTTACACCTAACAGCTAGAAAAGTCCCCACCCCCTCCCTCCCTACCTCTTCCAACCCATCTCCCTCGTTTCACTCAACCTGAGAAACATTTGTCCCACCTTTCATCAGTTATCAGTAGAGTAATAATATTAAGATTCTATTGAATCTCAGAGAGCCTCAACAATTTCAGGGCAGTATTAGTGTCCTAGAGAGTTCATTTATGAGCACATAGTGAAACGCATATTTGGATCTTTGAACCTTTAAATATAAGTTCAATGCATAATTTTGTTTTCTATGTGAATGAGGGAGACAAAAGGCATAACTGCCTGCAGCGAGTGCCTCCCCCAGATTTCAAAGAGTGACAGGGCCGAAATTAAGGGACGTTCGAGCTAATATGCCTGGACACACAGAGTTTGAAGCAATTTAAGTAATAGGAAGAGGGAAAGACTGATTCTGGGAGAGAGTTCCAGAGCTCAGCAGTTGAATAGAAGAAAGTCTGAGAATAGCGTTTCACTCTTGGGTTGGAGAGTTGCACAGAGTAGGGGTGATATAATAAAGCATTGGATTATCTCGTTGGATTTGTTAACCCTCCAGCCCCGGCTATTGTATTCTATAATTTCCCCAAAACCCGGGGTTGGCCGAAAAACGTCTACGCCTAGGCTACCATATGTTTGTTATTTTGACTGCTTCCGCATTCCCGCGCATCCTCAAGCGTAGATGTGTTTCGTACCTGTAGAATGGTGTTAAGTAGAGTTCTCTAAGTCAACTGGTTCAGTTGTGATGATGATTTCATTGGAGATAACTTTGTGGCAAAAACAGCCACTTTACACTACTTTTCGATACTTAACAATAACATACAGGCACACACGAACAAGCGACGCACTCCTTCTTGTGGTCGGAGATGCGCGGCGTCGGTCCAGCCGGCTGTTGTTTACATGCGTCGGACGGCCGCCTCGCAAACCAAGCTTACAGGCTTTCAATCTGCCGGAGCCTCAGAGCCCTACCGGGTAGCGCGGGGTGTGTTTTTTATGGAGGCCTCAGAGCCCTACCGGGTAGCGCGGGGTGTGTTTTTTATGGAGGCCTCAGAGCCCAACCGGGTCTGGAGGGTTAAGCTAGGTTCACACATGCACAAATTAACGTCCCGTCCGTCCCCGACCTCTTAATTCGCCGTGCCTAGGCGGCGTCCTTTTTGTGCATGCATAAAATGGTCCGTGTGGGTCGGGGCAACTGCCAGAAAACGTGTTATGTCGGGACACCCACGGTTCACACACGGGAGCAGTCGTCGTCTAGACGCCGACTAACGGGATGAGAACGGCGGCAAAAAAACATTGAAACGGCCATCGTGGCCACATGGGGCCTCCAAATTGATGCCGTCCTGCCTATTTTCTTGGTCGGGGACGGACTGGACGTTAATTCGTGCATGTGTGAATCGAGCTTTGCAGATACAAATGAGTGCATAACTATTATGTCTCACAACTGCACATTCTAAGACACTATTCTAGTCCAATATGAACCCTCGACCAGCACAAACGAAATATTAAACAAAATTAGATATGTTTCACTTAAGAAAAGAAGATTGATAGGTCAATCAATCGGGTGTTTTAAGATATTAACCCTACAAAGCTCCAATATTTGATTCACGTACTCATGAAGGGTGTCCCTAAATGCACCAATACCCCATGATCATTTTGGTGACTTCAAGAATTCGGTAAAAATAAACCTAATACAGTACGCGACTTGAGTCAAATTTTAGAGGGTAAAAGGGCCGGATATGTGTCACAATGGCAATCATTTGGCAACACTGTTCTCAGTCAACCCTCCACTCCCGAGAGGTTGAAAGAGCTAGACTTTTTTAGTCTATGTTCATCCGTGAGTCGGGAGTGTCGCTCTCGATCCATTGAAGATAGCGATCTATCGGCTGGACTAATGGGTATGTGTATCTTATATACTATATGATAGGGTTATACAACTTTCTTAAGCATAGCCTTATCGCTGCCACTGACAAAGTCTGTAGGAAAACAAAGGGTCAACCCAGGAATAAGACCTCCTGGTGGTGGAACGATGAGGTAGAACATGCTGTGAAAGAGAAAAGGAGATGCTTCAAAGCATGGAAGGAGGCAGCAAGGAGGAATACCAGGCAGCTAAACGAACTGCCAAAAGAGTTATTTACAATGCTAAAAATCGCATTAAGGACCTGGTTCTCGAACAAGTGTGTAACACTGACAATCCCAATGGGATCTTCAACCTAGCTAGGCGAGTTAAAAATTACAGTAGGGATATTATAGGTGAACAGTGTGTTAGAAACGATAATGGGAAGATTGTGTATGCAGACAATTAAATCAGAGAAGCATGGAAGGCACACTATGAACGATTGCTAAATGTAGAATTTGAATGGGATAAGGAACAGCTTCATCATCATCTCCGACGCCTTGCTTCCCCCTGGGAAACCCCCACTAGAGGATGGCCATGACAGAAACGTCTCAAAGCTACTTTGTCAAGACATGCCTCCCTTGCCCGTGCCACAATGCCCCTTCCACTACGTGGAAGTTTTTCTTCAATATATTTTTCCACTTTCTTTTCCCATACCATAGGTGGTCTTCCACTACTAGCGGTTCCACTCACCTGACTCCCATATATCTTTCTTGGCATTCTGTCTTCATCCATTCTCTGAACATGACCATACCACCTCAAAGTACTTCTCTTTATCCACTCAACCACACCACAATCAATGCCCAAAGCCTGCTCTTCCATACCAAAGGACTCGTACACTTCCCTATTACTTGGCCCATCTAGCCTATTCATGCCAGCTGCCATTCTGAAAAAGCTCATCTCCACAGCTCTTAGTTTGAAGAGGTCCTCGTCACTTGCTGTCCATGTCTCGCTTCCATACGAGAGTGTTGGGAGCAGCACACTGTTTCTCAGTGACTTTTTGACTTCCTGGCTAACCATTCTTCCTTTGAGAATACTATCAAGTTCTCCAATAACTTTTCTCCCTTGCATTTTTCTCTCTTTTATCTCACTCTCCATTTTACCATATTTGCATAGTACAGCTCCCAAATACTTGAAACTTTCAACCTCTTCTAGTACTTCGTTTTTCAATTTTATTTTACAACTTTTCTTGTGTTCTTTCTTGATTCTATATTTTTCCTTAAAATCTATAGTTTCATGCATTCTTCTCTCAAACACCATTACCTTACATTTCCCTACATTGACCTTTAACTTTCTCTTTTCACATACCCTGTCAAAGTCAGTGACCACTCTCTGAAGTTCTTCAGCATTTTCCGCCAACAGGACTGCATCGTCCACATATAGGCATGTTAAAATCTTCCATGTTCTTCCCTCTGATTCCAGTCTAGCTCCCACACCCATTGATACAGCCCTACATTCCCTAATCACTCCATCCATGTATATATTGAACAACCAAGCTGACATGACACATCCCTGTCTTACACCTACATTGACCTCAAAACTTTCACTTAACTTATCCCCTACCTTCACATTTGCCATTGCATTCCTATAAAAAGATTTTACTGCCATTAGCAACTTTCTTCCCACACCATATACTGTTAACACATCCCACAGGCCCTCCCAGTCTACTTTGTCGTAGGCTTTTTCCAAATCCATGAATGCTGCATAGAGTTTTCTGTTTTTGGCCAGATACTTCTCTACCAACAATCGCATTGAGGCTATCTGGTCAACGCAGCCCCTGCCCTTTCTGAAACCTCCCTGTTCCTCGCCTATTTTGTCATCCGTTATCTTCTGTAGCCTCTGTGTTACTACTCTTGCGTGTACCTTTCCAGGTATGCTAAGCAAGCTAATTCCCCTATAATTCTTACACTCTTCTTTACTACCCTTCCCTTTGTACAAGGGTACTATCACTGCTTTCCTCCAGTCCTCTGGTACACTTTCCTTTTCCCATGCTAATTTACATAACCTATGCATTATGTCAACAGCTTCTTCTCCTCCATATCTCAGCATTTCACCTGGGATGTTATCTACTTCAGCAGCTTTGCCCATTTTAAGTCTATTGATTGCTTCTTTTACTTCTTCTCTGCTTATCTGGCTTTCAACTACCCTGTTTATTCTACCTCTCTCCATTCCTATGGATGAGATCTTTGCCTTCCCCCTACTCTTTACAGCTAAGCTACTAAAATGATCTTTCCATACTTTCACCACACCATCACCCTCTACCACTTTCCCATTCATGTCCCTCATCCTACCACCTGAGACACTCTCAGTCTTCTTCCCTCTGGCTTCTTTCACAGCTCTGTAGTATGCTTTCCTGTCATTCAGAAACTGTTCACTAATCTTTCTCCCATATGCCTCATCTGTCTTCCTTTTAGCGTCTTGTATCGCCCTCTTCACTCTGTTTCAAATTTTTATATTCTTCTTTCCTCGCATCTCTAGTTTCTCTAGGTATATTCTTTTGCAGCATACTCTTTCTGAACTCTTTCTTCTTTTTCACTATTTCTTCTATCTCTTTACTAAACCATGCATTACCTTTCTTCTTCCACATTTTAAAGGTTTTCTTCCCACATACTTTCTCAGCTGCTTTAATCATGGAGTCTCTTGTACCTTTCCATACTTCGTCTACAGTATTTCCCAGATCTATCATAACATCCATGTCCTTTATAGTCTCTTTCAGGATGTCCTTGTATTTTGTTGCATTACATTCTTCATTTAATTTTCTCACATTTATTCTCTCTACTGTCAGTTTTCTCTCTTTCCTCTCATATTTCCACTCTTTCCTTATCCTCACTTTTGTCAGCACTGTATAGTGGTCTGATCCCGTCAGCATACCTCTTACAGCTTTTGAATCTAAAATTCTTCCTTTTAGTCCGGAGTCCATCATGGCGTAGTCAATTAGAGATTTCTGTTCCTGCTCACCTTCACCTCTGTGCCATGTATATCTATGAATGTGACGATGTTCAAAAAATGTGTTAGCCAGAAACATCTCTCTCTCCGCACACACTTCTAAAAGGAAGTCACCATTCATATTCCTACCCTCCACACACCCCTATTACCCACTATACCTTCTATCTCCTCGTTTCCAACTCTACCATTCATGTCGCCTACTAATATTACTTGTGTACACTCTTGCCTTTCTCTTATACATTTATTGACTTTATTCCAAAATTTTCTATTTTCTTCCGCACCTTTCCCAGTTTCTTGGTTGACTGGTGCATAGACACACATAAAAGTATACCTATCTATCCCAATCTTGCACTCACACCATACAATTCTTGAGTCCACGCATCCATAGTTTTTCACACACTTCCTCAACCTTTCTGACAAAATTACTGCTACCCCTTCCTTTTTCTTACGTTTATATCCTGCATCCAATCCAGACCAGACAACCCATCCTTCCCCACCCCACAAATCATGATCACTCTCACCATCCCACACTCCAGAACCCAACAGGTGCGTCTCACCTACCCCACACACATCCACACATCCATCTTTAAGCTCTCGCACCAGACACTCTCTCTTGCTAAAATCATTTATGCCATTGGCATTGAAGGCACAGACACGGAGCACGCTTTCCTTCACCCGAACGACGTTTCCACCACTTTTCTGCTTTGTTCCTCCACCCCCGAGGGGGTCCTGGCCGGCAGCATACCGAGCACAGTTGTTTCCCAGGAGGACTTGGGGCCTGGACATAATGCCTCCAAACAGGGCGCCGGATTGTCAAAAGTATACTAAAAGAAAAACTAAAAACTGATACCAACATCAGTAAAAAAACATACAACACAGTAAAAATGAAAATATTAAGAAGATAGGGAGAACAAAAATATACAGGGGACAACAGAAATATAGTTACAAGGGGGATAATTTTTATAGTGGAAATTAAAAGAGGATTTAAAATAAAAAACAAAGTGTGCTGCTGAAGAAAATAGAACACCCGCCCTCCCCTTTAGTTCCACCGTCAAGCAAAAATAAAAATGTTAGAAATTTAAAAGGGAGGATTAAAATAAGGACGGTGTAATAACGAGGCTACCTCGAGAAGGCGGGGTAGGACTTACTTACCGTAACTAGTCACGGTAAGCTACAGAGGTGCGTTTTAGCAAGACTTTAACCAATACCGTACTTATACGCAGATGACAGGACCTCTAAACCTCATTGGTTACGATACCGCCACTGCGCAAAGCTGTGGCTTAGTATCGAAAAACCAATATCTGGGCCCCCTCCTTTGATAGCACCAGCTGTAGTGAGCGACGCAATCAATAAAATGAAGGACGGTAAAGCTCCAGGTTGCTCTGACATTGTCGCTGAGATGATAAAAGCCTCAGGGGAGACTGGTGTAAACTTAGTCACTGAGTTGATAAACACCATTATTAAAGATGAGAAAATCCCAGAGGATTGGCTCAAAAGTGTAATAGTAAATATATACAAAGGAAAAGGGGATACGCTAGATAGAGGAAATTATAGGGGCCTGAAAATGCTTGACCAAATTATGAAGGTCTGTGAGAGAGTCCTTGAGGGTTTGACCAGGCAAAGCATCTCTATTGATGATATGCAGTTTGGTTTTATGCCAGGACGAGGTACAACCGATGCTATCTTCATAGTCAGGCAGATACAGGAAAGATACTTGCTAAAAGGCAAGGATCTTTACTTTGTGTTTGTAGACCTGGAGAAGGCCTTTGATAGGGTGCCTAGAGATGTTGTGCAGTGGGCTATGAGGAAACTTGGTGTGGAAGAGTGGCTGGTGCGTGTGATAATGAAGATGTATGAGGATTCGCGAAGTGCGGTGAGGGTGAAGGGTGTACTGAGTGATGAGTTCGCAGTCCGTGTTGGAGTCCATCAGGGTTCAATGTTAAGCCCCCTCCTCTTTATTATGGTCTTGGAGGCACTGTCTAGAGTTTTTAGAGGCAGACTCCCGTTGGAACTGTTTTATGCAGACAATTTAGTCATAATAGCTGACAGTGTGCAAGAGGCTGAGGCCAAATTCAGAGAGTGGAGAGAGGGCATGGCGAGCAAGGGTTTAAGAGTCAATATTAACAAAACCAAGGTTATGCATTGTAGATTGAGACGAGGCAATGTGGAAAAGAGCGGTGCATACCCATGTGCAGTGTGTGGAAAGGGAGTGGGCGCTAACTCAATTCAATGTAGCATCTGTCAATGGTGGGTACACCATGGGAGTAAGAACTGTAGTAGAATAAAGGGACCCCTGCCGAAGGATAAGTCAGAAATAGAGAAATTTAAGTGCGTAGTGTGCAAAGGCGAGCTTGTGTTAGGTGATGATCCTGTGGCTGTGAATTTTGGAAATGAGTCTTTGGAGCTGGTGAACAAGTTTTGTTATCTAGGAGATACCATCTCTGCCAGTGGTGGGGCCGAGGCTGCCACTGTTGCTAGAATTAGGTGTGGCTGGGGAAAGTTCAGAGAACTGATGCCAATCCTGACCATGAAAAGAATGCCTCTCCCCCTGAAGGGAAAGGTGTATGCCTCATGTGTTAGAAGTGCAATGACGTATGCCTCAGAAACATGGGCCGTTAAAGTAGAGGATGTCAACAGAATGGAGCGTAATGAGATGAGAATGGTGAGATGGATGTGTGGGGCCAGGCTACAGGATATAATAACAAATGTTGAGCTGAGGAGACGTTTAGGTATAAAGAGTATTAGCGAGGTGATGCGTACAAGTAGACTGGGATGGTATGGACATGTGGAGAGAATGGATGAACAAAATTGGGTGAAAAAATGCAGGTCTGTGATTGTGGAGGGAGCTGCACCAAGGGGTGGACCGAGAAAGACCTGGGATCGGACTATACGTGCCGATCTCAAATCCAAGAACTTGACAAGGGAAGCAGCCCTTAACAGGGTTGCCTGAAACGCCACCATTAGGACAAGAGACTGAAACTGCACTTATGTGTGGAACACTCAGTCTTAAAACTTTATGTATGTACTGTATGTATGTATGTACTCGACCCTCGGTTCAACGGACTATATGGGACCGTCACTTGTCCGTTGCATGAAAAAGTCCATAGCTGGGTATAGTATTCATATAAGGGGGCCTGAAATCTATTAATAGGCCTAGGCCTAGGCTATAGATACTCACAAAACCTCAACTGAGCTGCTTGGATAGCGAGAATATCCCAGGTATATTTAATAAACGTATATTAACAGAGTAATCTTGACCAAACCGATTCATATATCTTGTGTAATGCTTTGTTTACACTTTACTGGTCTGATGAACGAGACACACACACAGTGACCACGGGTCCAAAACTACTTTTATTATTAGCTAGCCAGACCAAGAAATGGTCTAACCTAGCTTAGGCAAAATTACTTTACTTTGTGAATGGTGAAGACTAGAATGTTCTACACTTTACTGGTCTGACGAACGACACACACACGGTGGCCGAGCGTGCTTAGTACAGTGTATTTTGGGAGCACTAGCTCTGGTGTCGGGGGTTCGATCCCACGCGCCGGCAGGGGAAGTTCTCTCAAAAACTTTCCCTGGCCGTGAAGGCAATGTCTGGATGGACCGCCTCGGGGGGCCCACAAAGTCTCCTACCCACGTCCTACTCCCTCGGGAGTATGTAGGCGCTCTCGTTAGCAGCCAAGGATCAGTCTGTTGATCCCTTAGGATAAGATTTAGGTTAAGCCTGTGTATTTTCAGCCCCATTGGCTGCCGGCTTGAAACAAACCGATTATTTATTTATTTACACACACACACACACACACACACACACACACACAGAGTATCGCATAGCAGGCTGAAGTGGAAATTAAAAGAGTATGGAGGGATTCAGGGTAGTTTGTTAAATTGGATGGAGGACTATCTTTCAGAGAGACAGATGAGGACTACTATCAGAGATAAATTTTCTACGTGGAAAGATGTCACAAGTGGAGTTCCGCAGGGAGCGGTGCTGGCTCCCATAATGTTTCTAATATACATTAACGACATGCCAAAGGATATAAATGCATATATGAATATGTTTGCAGATGATGCCAAGATCATGAAGCGTATAGAAGATGAAAACAGTGGTAGGGAATTACAGAGGGATTTGGATAGGATAGATCAATGGAGCAAGAAGTGGAAAATGGAATTCAACACAAATAAATGTCATGTAGTGGAAATGGGAGTAAGTAAAAGAAGGCCTCATATGGAATATAAGTTAGGAGAAAACACTATTAACCCATCAGAGAAAGAAAAGGACTTAGGGATAACTGTTAGGAGTGATCTTTCACCTGAGAATCATATTAATAAGATAGTGGGAGAAACATATGGACTGCTAAACAGAATAAAAATAGCCTATAACTATATAAACGAGGAGATGCTGGAGAAAATAATAAAAACATTTGTGAGACCAAGACTGGAGTATGCGGCAGTGGTGTGGGCACCACATCTAAAAAAGCATATAAAGAAGCTGGAGAAGGTTCAGGGAGCTGCAACTAGGATGATACCAGAACTGAGAGAATTACCATATGAGGAGAGATTAAAGAAATTAGATTTACCATCTCTAATGGATAGGAGGGAGAGAGGCGATATGATTATGATGTACAAATGTGTGAGAGGACTCAAAAAGGTGGACAAGAAGGGTTATATTGTGAAAGATAATGGTAGAACTAGGGGGCATAGATATAAGCTAATGAAAGGAAGATGTAAAGGAGATGTGAGAAAGTATAGTTTCCCTTACAGAAGTATAAGTAAATGGAATCAGTTGGAAGAGGAAGTGGTGTGTGCCAAAAACATTCATATTTTTAAGGCAAAGTTAGATCATTGTAACTCAGGAAGCGGGACAATACGAGCCTAAAAAGCTCAACTCCTGTATACTACAAATAGGTAAATACAAATAGGTAAATACACACACACAGGTTGTTGGAAGTGTACATGGTAGGATGTTAAAATGGATGGAAAACCTTTTAATAGGAAGAGAAATGAGGACCACGATACAAGACGAATATTCACAGTGGAGGAGTGTGACGAGCGGAGCACCACAGGGATCAGTGTTGGGTCCGATAATGTTCCTACTTTATGTAAACGACATGCCAGAAAACTTGAATAGTCATATGAATATGTTTGCGGATGACACTAAGATTATGAAGAATGTCACCTGTATAGAAAGTTGTCAGGATCTTCAAAAGGACCTAGATGAGTTGCACAGATGGAGCCAAACCTGGAAAATTAGTTTCAATGCAGAAAAGTGTCATGTTTTGGAAGTGGGAACAAGTGAGATAAGGCCAAGCTGGGAGTACAAATTAGGAATTGAAATAATCGGCAAAACACGGCATGAGAAGGACCTTGGAGTGATAATACAAGATGATCTATCCCCGGAGAAGCATATTAACATGATCATTGGAGGAGCATATGGAATAATAACCAATATGAGAGTGGCATTTAACTATTTGGATGAAGAAATGTTAAGAAAACTGATAATGACTATGATAAGACCAAGATTAGAATATGCAGCAGTGATATGGTCACCACATTTGAAAAAACATATAAACAAATTAGAGAAAGTCCAAAGGATAGCAACGAAGATGATCCCAAGATTGAAGGAGTTGACATATGAGGAAAGACTTAAGACACTACAACTGCCTACCTTGAAAGAGAGAAGGGAACGAGGCGACTTAATAACGATGTTCAAGAGAATAAAAAGTTTGGAACGAGTAGATAGGGAAGATCTATTCGTGAGGGATAATGGAAGGACAAGAGGGCACGAGTTTAAGCTGAGGAAGGGCAGATGTCGTAAGGACACAAAGAAATTCAGCTTCCCATATAGGAGTATAGAGACTTGGAACAACTTGGAGGAGGTGGTGAGAGCGAGGAACATTAATATGTTCAAATCTAGGTTGGATAAAAGTAAATATGGAAATAGGGCAACATAAGTTATGATATGTTAGTCCAAAATACTGGGAACTGGGAATATCCATTACGATACTTGTCTAAGTAAAATGGATTGATTATAAAGTAACTAAGACAGGACAACACGAGCGCTGCTCAATTCCTGTAAACTACAAATAGGTAAATACACACACACACACACGTCAGACGAACCACCGACGAGACAACATCTCTGCACCCACGCTCCCGAAAATCAGCTGATCTAGCAAGCTGTTTACAGCGCTCGTCAAATAAACTCACCTAAACTTGAGTATAAGGATATTTTGTGTTGTCCTGTATTATAATGCAGTAGAAAATAATTTGAGATTAAAATCAAGTGAGGATATTTCGAGTGATAAAAATAATTCAAGCGATAGTGAATGCGAGTGGATGTAAACAAATATGGCTGACTTTGATGGATTTGAAGTCGGTTAGAGCGGGGACATTCTAGGGAAAATTGTACGTGAGCTGAATGACATTAAAAGGTGGAAGGAGGATATGCAGGAGTGGAAGGTGAGTGTTAGTTCACAGATTGAGGCTATATGTTCAATATGTGGTGGTCAGGCTGGGGACATCGAGCCTGGACAAGATTTGAGTCGGGTTAGCCTAAAAGAAATTAAAACTCATATGGGGCAACTCCGGGATGAAAATGAAGCTTTAAGATTGCAACTTGAAGAATGCAAAGGGCAAACCAAGGAAATGAAAACACATGTTGAGGAGATTAAGGAGAAACACAATAAATGGGTTAATGACGAAGGAGGAAGAGTGAAGGAAGTGGCATTGAAGGAAATCATGGAGGAACAAAAGAAACAATCAGAAAGGGAAAATAAAGATTTAGAATCAGTGGTAGTAAAAGCTATGAGGAGAAATGAACAGGTCCTGCGTGAAACAATAGATAGAAATAAGTGTATTATTGTATTTGGGGATATAGAGGAGCACATTATTGAGAGGAAAGCAAGGGATAAGGAAGAAATTAACAAGGTAAAAACATTGATCAAGCATGTCGATGAAGAAGGAAACAACTGGAGAGATGATATTGAAGAAGTTAGGAGAATGGGTAAATATAGTAAGGGAAACACAAGGCCAATGAGAGTGCAGTTTAGGTCTAGGGTAACAGTGGATGCAATAATGAACATAACATGGAGACTTAACTTGACCAGCAAGTTTAAGAAAATTACAATTAGAAAAGACATGAGTATTGAGGATCGAAACATAAGGAAGGAATTGCAAACCGAGGCAAATGAAAAGAATGGAGAAAGGACAAAAGACGACGAAAAGAAGTTTTCTGGAGAGTGTGGGAGGGAAAACTCAAGAAATGGTATATAAAGCGAAGGGACGAAGTAGGGAGGGAAAGGGAGATGGTGAGGGTGATGGAGGAGAAGGCAGAGAGAGGGGAGGTGGAAATAGAAAGAGAAACAGTCCAAGAGGAGGCAAAGGGAGGGGAGGTGGAAACGGAGCGAGAAACAGTCCAGGTGGAGACAAGAGAAGAGGAGACAAGCTAGGAAACAAATTGGGAGGGGCACGTACAAAAAAGAAAGGAACGGGCAGGGACGAGAAAAATAGGGAAAATACTGGTAACGCTAAGTTCATGTATACAAATATTGATGGGTTAATTTCCAAAAAGATTGAGTTTGACGAATATGTAAAGAGAGAGAGGCCCGGGGTAGTATGTTTGACTGAAACTAAGCTTAACCAGGAGGTAGACATGAATATAATTAGTTGTGCGGGATACAGTACATGGAGAAGAGACAGGTTAGAAAAGCTAGGAGGAGGAGTGTTGATCATGGTAGATAATAAAATTACTGCTAAAGAATTAAAACTTGGTGATAGCATTGCTGAAGTGGTAGCAGTTGAAATTGAGGATAATGATAGGTCAAAATTAGACATTGTATCAATGTATTTACCTTCTAAGACTAAATCTTGGAGCAAGGATGAATATAATGAATTAATTTTGGAAACCTTGCGTATGTTAGACATTATTTGTAAAAAGTAAAAATAGGCTTATTCTAGCAGGGGACTTTAATTGCGGGGAGGTGGATTGGGAATGTTTGGATGCGAGTTCAAATGAAAATACTTGGGGTAGCAAATTTCTTGAACTAACAATGGGGTATCTACTAACACAACACGTTATGGAAAATACAAGATTTAGAGGAGGTGATGAACCATCAAGACTTGACTTATTATTCACCAAAGACCCCCAAGAAATAAAGAACCTAACATATTTGAGTCCCATGGGAAAAAGCGATCATGCTGTGATTGAATTTGAATTGACAGTGGAATTTCTGGAAGGCAGAGAGGAGGAACATAGGGAATATAGACTAAATTATAGTAAGGCGGATTATGAATCATTACGAGGATACTTTGCAAATATAGATTGGTCATTTATTGAGCAAGAACAGAATATTCAGGTAAAATACACCATGTTACTAGACATTTACAGGGAGGGGGTAGATAAATATGTACCAACATTTAAGGATAGAAAGCTAGCTAAGGAGAAAGAGTGGTTTAACATGCGATGTCACATTGCCCAGAACAAAAAGGACTCTGCATGGAATAAAGTGAGGAGACACACTGATGTGACGCCTCCCGGCATTAGCAGAATGGTTGCGTGGGGCATTGCAGCTCGCTAGCGCTCGCCAGGATGGGGGGGATGAGCTACAGTTGTCCTAGAATGATCTGCTTTATTTAATTAGTGTCGTGTTGCCACAGACAGTCTAGAAATGGTCTTTGTTTTGGTCTGTGACCGCGCCTTATATTTTATATTCGCTATAATATAAATGTTGCTTGTGTGGAAGGCGAGCGAGAGAGGGTGAAGGAGTACACCTGGCAGCGGGGTGAGCTATGACGCGGCTCGCTTGGGCGCTGACGGCGTTGGCGGCTGGGTGGTCAACTAGTCCCTTCCTGTCGCGGCCTCGTGTTCTTTACCAGCTCAGAGCTTGCCTGACACGCGTATCGCCTACATCCTTTGCAATTCTGTCCCCCATACTCGCCACTTTGCATACTATTTCTCTCTCTCGACTTCTCCTTTCTCATTCTCTAATCTTTATTAAACTCAACATCCCTTCTGGTTTCAGCATAGACGTTCACCGTCGACCAGTCGTATTGTACACGAAGCTCTCAGATATTTCCATGTATTAGGTTAAGGAGGTATTATGCTTTATTGAGGTTTTGAGAGACGGACTTTTCCGTATGTGTCCTCTCTCGGGAAGGTTGTAGACCGGTATATGTCTCCCTGGCAAGGTGTTGAGTGATTCTGCTTGGTTATCTAAAGCTAGACTAGGGGTAAGGTTACTGTGTCGGTGTCTCCGATGTGTGCAGTGTTAGCTAAGCCCTGCACGACATCGACAGGTACTGTGGGAGCCTAAGTTGTCTTCGGGTGGGTTTACTTTGCGAGCACAGCGCTGTGGTGTGAGAGGGCCATAGCCTATCCCTCACAACATAGTGCTGCCTCTTTGTGTTGACTTCTGAGGGATCGCCAGGATAGAGCTAGGTACTAGAGACCTAGATTTATCAAGAGAGCATCCCCGTCATATAACGTAATCTTCATTATACCACCTTCGGACAACGTTAGGCTACGAGCCGCATGCTCGCCCATTGTTGCCCTGCCTTGATACCCCAGCTAGACTTTATTAACTGAGCAGACACTGGTTAGAGATAAGCCCCATTATTATATGTACGCAACATTATTATTCACTGCACTTTTGAGCCAAGGTTGTTGTTGAGTTGCACAACCCTAGTAGGCTGTTGCGTTGTGTCACGAAGCATTTCTTTAGTTGTCGAGCATTACTACCTTTGCGCAGTCTTTATTATTCGCCTGCCTATTATTACTATATGTCCTAGCATTTATTGTGACCCGTATTCTGCAT